>CM067299.1:74549739-74688566 GCA_034231615.1 Meghimatium bilineatum | reverse complement strand
ACGCATTTCCGTTCCCTGGACTACATCCAACTTAAAATCTAGTAGGAACATTATCTTGTTGCAAGGGAGATCCAGCTAGAGTTGGAGAACGAACACCTCTTCTCTTTCTCATTCTCAGTTTAACATGTATAAACATCAAGTCCAGTTTTATTGACAAATATTGCTGCATTTGAAAGCTCCTCAGGGATCCCATGCAGCTATCTGTCGATATATGTTACTGTGGGCCAGTGGTCCACCCTTAACTGGTTTAGTGTAATGTAGTCTTGTAGGACATGTTCCGCTGTATGAGCTGCCTGTCCACATGGAGACAGGTGATGAAACCAGTTAGTCTATTTAAGTGACTGACTAATTTGTTGTGTCCTGTCCTCAAGCAGAAGATGATAGCTTGCTCAGCTCTGTCGAGATAGTTGTCTTTTGAGTGGTCAAAATTTCTATATCTGTGATTAGGGTTTTACTTTCATGGTAAGTGATTTCCTGGTATTTTTGTTACTGTGTTATTCCATATTGCCTTTTCATTTCCCGGTAGTAATACATTGTAGTACTATCTTTTTTGGATGCTCGTGTTTAATATGGCTTTCTTCAGGTCTTGTAGCTTATCGATGTCCGTGTATACACTGATATACACCGGCTTCCCCTATGTTTGGACACGTACAATTCCAAGTGGTATACTGCATTAATCGTCGAGGATGGAAGAAAGCAGAAGAGCGAAAAATAACTACATAGACAAGATCAGAAATGGACAGGACAAGGTTTTTCCACACTCATCCGCATCGTTGAAGATAGAAATCTCAGAAAGACTGTGCTCTGCAGCATCCAATGCGGTACA
Organism: Meghimatium bilineatum; assembly: GCA_034231615.1. NCBI lineage: Eukaryota > Metazoa > Mollusca > Gastropoda > Stylommatophora > Philomycidae > Meghimatium > Meghimatium bilineatum. The sequence goes on along the minus strand of CM067299.1, from coordinate 74,687,740 downwards.
ACTGCTATCTTGATGGGCTACGAGGTTATAGATGTAGATAGAAGTTTTCTCTCTGCTTTGTCCTTATTTGAGAGCTTGAAGAGTGTTGTTGAATATTTTTTTGAGCATTGATCTTTACCATCCTTTTACTACCCAACTATCCAAACATTACCCATACTGAAATGTTGTCTATAGACTTTTGTTTTTTCTTGTTGGCGATCTTTAGATGTTCTTCTACACACGATACCACTAAGTCATTAGCATACGTGGCAGCACCTACACCTTGTGGCACTTCGCAGATTAGATCATTTATTAACAAAAACAACAGAGTTGGAGACAGTACTGAGTCTTGAGGAAATCCATGATTTACGAGAACTTTTTTATGTTGTGACCTCCAGTGTGACTCTTGCTTTCTGATTGTGTAGGAAGGACCACATCCATTTACTTATTTTACCCCTTATTCTGTTTATTTGCAGCTTTACTATAAGTCCATCAGGCCACCCTGTGACAAGAATTTTGGGAATGTATCTACAGGGGGAACAACTTAATTCTTTTCTTGAAACGCACCTTCAATGATCTGGGACATTAATGCTATTTGGTCTTCTGTGCTATTACTCTCTAAATCCGGCTTTTTCTGGCACCAGTAGCTTCTCGGTTCTATATGCTATTTCAGTCGTCTGTTGACCATTCTTTCCATTGTCTTGCAAACACAACTAGTTAGACTTATTGATCTGCAGCTGTCAGTTTCCCTTGCCTTTTTCATGATAGGACACATGAGCACTCTCTCCATGACTTTTGTACATTGCATGTACCCCATGTGTAGCTGTATATCTGTAGTAATTTATACATTGCTCCATGCTGTATGTTTTTAAGCAATTAATTGGTGATGCAGTCCTGTTCTGGTCATTTTCTACCTTTTAATTTCCTTATAGATTTTTTAGTTATTCTCGAGGAAGAAACCCCCGTATACCTTGGAGTAAAACTGGACAGACAACTAACACTAAAAGACCACATGCAAAATTTCAGAGAAGCAAGTAAACGCCTAAATCTATTTAACAGACTACCTAGTATAAACTAGGGCGGGGGGGGGGGCAGACAAACTGTATCTTGGCTATGTGAGATGCAAATGTAGAGCAGCTGGATATAAGACGGAAAAGAGCACTGATTGAAGCGGTAGAAAGGTACATGAGACAACGAAATTACCGTACAAATAAAATACTTACTGACACTTGGAAACACGCAAAAAGACTAAAATAACTGTCTCTATGGATATATCCGGAGAGGAAGATGACGAACGCCATCTACCGCAAGAGCGAGAACTAGAAAACAAATATCTCGGTCCACCCCCTTGGGAGAACTTACACAAAACAAAATTACTAGATAAAACCGTCAAAAATGGAACATTACCAACAATCCTGATGACATGTGCCCTAGAAACTATAAATAACTGCCCATCATCAGCAATTAAGGCCTACACTGATGGATTGGCTTTCAATGCCACCTGTTTTACAGGATCTGGTATCCATATACAATACCATGATGAATCTGTCTACGAGTTCTGTGACTCTTGTGGTGAAAATTGCTCAAACTATTAAGCAGAGACTGAGATCATCAAGACAGCCATAGCGTTAATTTAATGTTTGATCTCATGGAACAAAAACCATCAAACACAGTCATTTTTACAGACTCTGTCATTTTTGGAAGCACTTAAACATACCCCATATTAAAATCAAGATATTCTCCACATAGCAGCGCACAGTCTTATTTCTGCATATCAAGTCAGTGTGACAATGCAATGGATCTCTGGACATAGCTATATAGCAGAAAACGAAGTATCTGACAGACTTGCAATAATAAAGCGCCTCAAGAAAACAAAAGCAAAGACCTTATAGAATGGGAACAGTTAAACAGATTATCAGAAACAACATCAAGCAAATCTGACTGAACAGATGAGCAAATGTGCTGACTCGTCGAAATGTATTTAGTGAGGTAGGGGGATAGTGGCGGCATCGGCAAGATCTGCAGGAGAAACCAGTCTCTTGTCTTTCAGTTTCAGAAGGGACATACAAGAGTCAATAGTCATTTAAACCATGTCAGACCCAAGCGGCTGCCCATTTGTAGACATTGCTCTCATCCCAGCGAGACAGTGGAATATCTCCTTATTGACTGCCCTTACCTTTCAACTGCCAGGAAAAATTTTTACCGACACCCTTAACAGTCACTTACTGTATGGATCACTATGTCAACTTCAATAGACCTGACGCATTTTTAAGAATGGCTTTGCGCTGACAAGTGTAGAATTACTCAGCAGCATTTGGTTATCGAGAACAACAACAGCAACGGTTCTTTTTAATTCTTCTAATGGTTTACAAAAGAGACAACAGGAGACAACAAAATGTCAATTCGGATTTACAAGACATCTGAATAGTTTATGCTGTTTCTACCGTCGTTTATTTCTTTACGAGTATTTCGTTGTCTGCATGAGTTGATTATAATGGAACTTTCTTTTCTCTAGGATCACGCAGGCATGTTTGCTGCTTGCTTGCCAGTGAAGAGTACCTGAATCCTCCAGTGTAATTTTTTCCACTCAGAATTGCTATCATCATTTATTTTCTTGATTAGTCCCCATAACATTCTTCCTTCCTTTTCAATGTTTTTGCATGGGTTGTTCCCTTCAGCTTAATTTTTTTCTATCTTTTTCTTTGATATTTTTCAGTGGGATGTGGTTCTTTTGGGATGGTTCAGTTTCTGCCAGTTCCTTTAGTTTTTGGAGTGTCTTGATTCAAAACAGTACATACATTTTCCTCGTTCCACTTGATATATTGTCTCCTTAACTGAATTAAGTATTCCTCCTTTAATCTCCCTGATAATTATATTGATATCACTGTTTCTTACTTGTATGTCTTTTGTGAGTAGATCTGTGCTGTATTTATAGGTGTGCCAGTATGATTTCTTGATGTTCTATCTTGGATTAGTTGGTTGGTTGGTTGGTTACTGATCAGCGGTTAATTATTTTTGTATGCAAATTAGTAATGATTAAAAATTAGGAATCATCATCACATCAATGCTCTATGTGATTCACATACGTACTCTGCTTGCCATTCAATCAGCCATCTAATGATATTCAAGTTCAGTATCCCAATCTGTCTCTCTTCACAGAGAACGCACTTTCTACATTCTGGCCACTCTCATGTCTATTATTCTCTAAACATATACATTTGTATCTTACAGCCTCTTTTTTATTATTTTGTAATGTATCAATGACTATCCTAATTAACTCAGCTCTATCACATCTCATAACTGTGCCGTACACTACAGCTTTAACCGTCAATGCATCAATTATTTCTCCCACATGATATGAACACTAGCTCCACGTTGCTCCTGCATAGTTACTGCTCTGTACATAACTGCTCACTGTATAACACCACAAGAAAAAGAAAAAAATCTGGCCATCGGAAGAAGCTCGGAATAAAGTATACGGCCCTACTTCGGGGCTGGTGACCAGAGAACAGTGTTGAAGAAATCAATTTCAGTGAACGATTCCACTCAACAGAACGAATATTTAAAAAAAGGCAATGATTTAAATGACAAATTAAAACTGTATTTCCGTTTCCCGAGTACTCTCTTACAGTTCTAGCAAAAATTTCCATTCAAATCATAAGCCTCTCATTGCACATCTCAATCAATGTATGTGCTGTAACATGTTAAATTACACTGTTTAACCCATGGCAATGTAATGTAGACGGCAATGAACTCAACTGAACTTGATTTATTTCAGCATAATTCACTACCAAACTCTGGCAAGTAAATACAAAAACGAAAGAGATATCAGCAAAGCAAACGACCTCTTATAAAAGACATATTGATTTTCACTTATAGGGAAACAAGGGACACATATTCAGCACAGCTCACTAGAACACTTCCCTCTATTACACTGTAATATAGTACAGTGTATTAATTATACTTTGTACATAGTGAGGAGAATTAGTATAAAATATGCTTCGAGTGGCGAAGCTACAGTAATAAGTGCATCTGTAAATACGGTTCGGGGGATATAGAGTTACCACAACCCCTCCCCTCCGAAAAATGGAAAATGCCACCTATCACTATAAAACAGGTCAAAAATATGAAACACCCTCTCATTTTTCCTTATCAATCCTCTTCATGGAACACCTCTCCCATTTTTCATTATCGGTCCTATTCATGGAACAACTCTCATTTTTCATTATCAGTCCTCTTCATGGAACACCCCTCTCATTTCTCATTATCGGTCCGCTTCACGAATGCCACTCTCATTATCAATCCTCTTCATGTAACACCCTTCTCATTTTTCATCTTCACCTACAAGAAAATGATTGTAAAAATAATTAAAACATTAATTCCTTTTTCTTCCCCCCCCCCCCGCCTACTTTTTTATAAATTATAAGCAATGTCATATTACAAATAGTAATAAATGTACTTCAAATACGAAATAATGTAGATTAGGCCTATATTTCACGTCTGCTAATTCTGTCATATATAAGAAAATATCAATCAATCAATAAAACCCATAACCCTTCAGGGTCGTAGGGGTACCACATTGGAAGCTTCAGCACACAGAGTCCTCCAGCGAATTCTATCCTCAGCGATGCGGATGAGTGTGGAAATATCTAGCCCTGTCCATTCCTTGATGTTGTCTGTCCATGTCTTTATTTGTCCTCCTCTGCTTCTTCCACCCTCGACAGTTCCCTGCATTATTGTTTTTGACAAGGAATCGTACCTGCATACATGTCCGAACCATGCTAGTTTTCGTCGTTTCACTATTGAAAGCAATGGCTCCTGGACACCTGCACACATCTCTAATAAGAAAATATATGGGAGATTATAGCAAATTGTATAAGTTAAATGCCATCTCCAAATCGAAGGTTTTCTGCAACGGATTTCCAATGTGATATATTTCTTGCATTGGTGGTGCACTCTGATAAACTGCATCATGTCCATCATGTGATTTTTTTCCCTTTCACTTACATCTCTACCTTTCGCTCGCCATTCCTCAATTCTAACTTCAAGTAAGGTCTTCAACAAGGTATCATGTCTTAATATGCCCAGTTTTTTTCTCTTTGCCTTATTATTTCCTTTAACAGTTATTTTTCATACAAAGTGATGTCATAACCTCTGTTTATTTTCTTCTATTTGCATGAAGTTTACCCTTTTATTCCATATATCAAATGTATTTTTCTGTCTTCAGGCTGTTTGTTAATCATTAATGTTTCTCTGCCATAATAATAAGACCCATAACCCGTCAGGGTCGCAGCGGTGCCAAAATGGAAACATCAGCAAAAAAAGTTCTCCAATCTATGCTCATCCATTCGAAGGAGGTAAAAGTATCACGGCCAGACCATTACCCGATTCTATAAAACCAGAATTTTCTATGTCCTCCTCTCCTTCTTCTAACCCGACTTTTCCTTCCAAAATAATGTTAGAAAGCGAATCGTGTTTCGTTACATGTCCAAACCAAACATGTTCACGCCATTTCATCACTGCCAAAAGTGGTTCTTGATAACCTGCCAGTTTGTTATTTGCTGCCGGACAAATATGTTTGTCTTGTGTTCTATATAAATAATTCTTAACAAACGTTTGTTGCACTTGTTTTCAAAATACTGAATCCTTCTTGTAAGTGAAGATGACTGCTAAAACAAATTGTCCCTATTTGATTTTGCTGATTATCAGGTTTTTGGTGTTTTTTAATGTTAATATCTAGCCCATATTTATATACTTAATTTAACACGCAAATTTTGCAAACTCTGATACCAAGAACGTAGTTGGGGTTGGGGGGGGGGGGAAGAGGGCAAGAGTTTGGGAACCGATTTTTTAGTGAGTTAAGAGGACGAATTTCTGCAGTATTTCACAATCTTCTGTAATCCTCTAACACGTTGATTTTATTGCAAGACTTTAAATAAATGGAAACTAGCAAATATGCAAAGACAACGATAATGCAACATTAAACACATAAATAAATAAAGCTTTCAAATTGGCGTGGACTGAATCATATATTTCAACTATAACAGCGGACATTCATTAAGGACATTAACTTCTCATACGACGCACTTTCAATTCCTTATGAAAAGAAAAATTAAATGTCACAGTTACAAGAGACAGACTCCGGGCGCCCAGTACATGTTTTTATACTGTCCGAAATGTCGCCGTTAACATTTCCCTGTGGGTGAGATTGTACTAATGTTTTGAATGGTGGGTAAAATCATCTGTACTGTCGCCCTTACTTCACTCAGTCTTTGCATACTATTCACTTGCATACTCAACAAACTTGGTGGACATCATTTACATTGTAATGACAAATGGATTGGGATATCGAAATCACATTATTCATCCTCATACATCCTTTAAAATCACATTTGGGCAATATTTTAGTTTGGCGGGTCGGATTGAGATTTTGTTTGCGTGGTATGGGGTTAAAACCAATATTTTTTTGTTAAGTCTCTCGTAGCTTCAAATATTGTTTTCTGGGCTAGAAAAATTGTTTTATTGTTTTCTAGATAAACAGTAGTAATAGAAGAAAAGAATGTGTTTTTTTCTGGATAAGTAAAAAAGTACCTCTTATGGTGAGGTACGCTCAATTAAACCGCGGACGTTAGTCGAATTTGTTATATCAGAGCCTTACAACCATCCAAAAATAGTGGAGGTCGCGGTTCTGGTAAGACAGTCACCACGAACTCTAGCTTAGAAAATAAATTGTAGCGATAGTAGAAAATTAGAAAATAAATTGTAGTGATAGAAGAAAATTATAAAATAAGAAAATTTACGGTATATTAATAAAATAAATAATAAACTATGAAAAAAATGTGGTGGAAGCATAAGATATAGATTGTTTCTGACCACTTTAACAGTGCAGACCATCGGGGTGTCAGTGATATCTTGATTACGACCAACCCTTTTCGCGCAGCTCTTTTTTATATACAAGTTTTAGACGTGAAAGTGTCACCAGTTTTGTCATAGGCCTTTATCTGTTTTTTATTGTACAACTAAATGAGTGGTATCCAATTCTTAATAAATGGATGCCCTTTTTCATAAAATTATCATAGCATGTTTATATAATATAAATTACATGGAAAATAGTATGGAATTACGACAAAGTAGTAAAAACAAACAATAAATGATAAAAATATTCCTACTCACTAAATTAATTAACTATATTAAAAACATCAGTGAGGCACAGAAATCCATTCAAGTCAGAGTATATCCGTATTGTAATATAAGCAGAAAGTTTAATCTCGTTTCATCAGCCTAAACAAAAGATATAACAATTATCCATAGGTCACCCCTACTCTTTTATATACAACCCTATATTGACCATATAGAGATACCCCAACCTGGTTATTTATTTATTTTTTTATTGTCCGAAAAGATATTCACTTTTATTAGGCATAAAACACTAAAATAATTGGGGTGCAAAGGGAACGCATTGCTCTTGGCGGTCCTAGGGTTAACAGATAACCAAGATCCCAAAAGTGCCTCCTCGTGGCGCACCCTGGTAACAGAAATACAGTGGCTCGTGTTGATTCTGGCTTAACCTTTTAGGGATCGTGTCTGTGAATGTGGAGGTAACAGATGGAAAGAGATTTGACCGCAAAAGGACAGGCAATATCTCCGACACCTCTGTGCCAACACATGCAGCAACACTGTCGACACACAGTGATGCTAGTAAGTTCGGTAGAAGCATTGGAGGGCGGCCAATGTAGTCGGTACGAAGCAGGCAGATGTCCTAATGAAAGTAAAAGCACAATGAGTACATTGAGAAAGATGCACAGCGCTAGAGGGCAGCGTCATGTGAAAAGGGCATGGAAAACGGTTCGATGAAATTGGAACTAAAGCATTGTTTGCTCGAGACAAGCTTCTAGTTACTGGTGATCCCAGCCTGGGTCAAACTCTACTGTCGAGTCTTTCCTATACCGGAAGCATGCTCGGGAGAGATTAGGTTCAGTACCCGATGGGCACAGGCATAGCAGTCCGAGGTGACAAGCACTGTTCAGCTCTAGAACAAAACGCAAGTGCCTAATGTTCCTAAATATGTGGAAAGATTCAGACTTGGACGAGGGGCTCACGAAGTTGGTGAGCAACGCTTCAGCTAAGAAGGCGAACGAGCCCGTGCCCACCTCCTCTGTCAAGTTCTTCCTAAACAGGAACCAGGCTTGAGGACGAGAAAAGGTTTAGTACCCGATGAGCGCGGGCACAATACCTCTAATTACACGAGGCAAGCTCACTGGATGCGGAGCGCCTCGTGCAGGACAGACGTGAAGGACAAACCGTCTCGGCGTAGAGTCAGTACACATTCGCTGTCTGGCGACAGATAGGAAGGCTGTCACAGGCTAGGGTGGCCCACCCGAATTGTCAAGGCATGCCGAAATCGGATGTGCTAGGCCTACAAGGCGCATAACGGTGGCACAACCTAATCACGCTCCCGGCGGAAATCGCATGGATATCCATGCTGGTTACAATGGAGCGAACGCAAAACAAACAAACAAAACTAAAATAACTCATTTTACCTTCTATATCTGGCGATGTGTAAATAATTTGTGAGATTTAAATATCATAAAATAAACTTTTGAATGTGTTATTCTACTACTTAGTGAAAGCCATTAAAATAATATCAGGACATTAGCTTATATTGTTAAATTTTTTAAATGGTACCAGCACACAATCGCTTTCAAAATGGCTACATATACAACTTGGCATTCACGAAGTTACATTCTCCTAGGTTTTCAAAACACTCTTGATGAGATTTTAAATATTGCATTTTATATGGCCCAAATCAAAGGGGCATACTCATCGCTATTTCGCGTTTCGGAGACGCCCAATGGGCTCGTGAAAATCCCATCCACTGTCTACCTGTTCATGCTTCTCTGATGATCGGACCCCATGTGCGCTTGAGAATCAGTATATCCTCTAATTTAGCCCACTGGGGCTCTTGGAGACTAACATTCATTATTAATATGTATAGATGTCCTTCATGTTCTGTCACTTTTCTGTTTGTTACGTTTCGTCAATGCTCCGTGATATTGTGCTATCTTACTGTTTTATTTTGATTCCTTTCTATCATTCTACTATTTTCATCATTTATACTCTTCTAAACTTCTAGAATGATCCAGTTGATAGTTCACTCATTACTAATTCAACGTGGACATTGCCGTTTCTTACTAGTCGCGTGTTCTTGATAAGCCAGTTAGTAGAAATGTCATTTATGTGTGATATCAAGTGCGTTACCAGTGATTAAAGAAAGGTCATTACCGTGTTCACGTTTCGCCTGTTTTACTGCAGTTATTACTTAATATTGATTAACGTGTAAGAACTCTCCTTGGCCAGTTGATCAGCTCTCTCATATCCTGTTATTCCACAATGTGATGGAATTAATTGAAGTATAATTCTCCACCGATGTTGCACTACAGAAAATACCTCTTTTATCACTGAAAGTTTATTGAAAATTATTGTCTCTAGTACTGTTTTTCATCTGTAAGTATTAAATAGGGTGTGAGGTCGAGTCCGATGTTAAAAGCAGCTGCGCGAATAGCTTTGACTTCAGAGTGATATCTGTTGCAGTAATTTACCGTTTGTATACACGTGGTATCAGTGGCCCAGAAGGTCCACATAAACTTGTAACATTTTGTATACATGATATACATGAAGTGATCATTCTCTTCTTATGCTTATTGTTATGTGTCGGCAGTCGACAAGATAGGCGGTGTGATATCGAATCCGTCTACATCTGTCCAAAGAGCAGTGATTCAGTTTCTTACAGCCAAAGGATGTCGACCAACCAACATTTCATCAAACAATAAATGCTGTGTATGCTGGAAAATGTGTTTCAAAGACAATAGTGAAGGACTGGGCAAGGTTGTTTTGGGAAGAGCATGGTCGTGCTATATAATGATACCACATGCCGCGTATTCTTGATGACTTTATGCAACTTGTCTGAGTGCCTTGTTCATGATAGAACAGCATGGCATTAATGTATCAGAGCTGGAACATTAGCGCCGAAAGAGACCAGGCACGATACTGCAAGACAGAAGCGGGCACGTAGAAAAGACAAAACATCTCGACGTCCCATAGACACCCTCTACAGATGTCAATTGTATGGAATAACTTTTTGTTTTGTGCTCGCATTGGACTTGTTAGTCATTTAAAATCGTACTATTAACTTTATTATCTTTTATCATTATTATTTTGGTTGAGTTTTGGTCATCGTCGATTACGACGGACGAACATCATCATCATGCAGCTTGTCTAGTGTGTTCTTTTAGCCAATAGCATTGATGTTCACACTAGGCTCTTGAAAGTCCACTAACAAGAGTCCTTCTTGTTTTAAAAAAAAAAAACAGTAAGCAGAACCTTTGCTGCAGAAATATGTAATTTGAATTTTTTTTCTCTTTGGTGAGCACCCTCCACATGGTAAGGATGTAAATGGTTCAAACTCCACATCATTCATTCGTCCCTATGATGTTTAATCACTAGTCGTGGTACTCATTGAAAACAAACCATTTGATACTATATTTTCTTCTCAACAATATTTTAAACTATTCATAATGGCACATATAATTAATTAGCAAACTCCGGCTACGGTAAACACATATTCCTGCATCCATTTTGGTGATGGCTTCTTCTGTCACAACATCACATGCCTGAACCGTCTGTAGAAGATCATTTGTTACTTGTCTCCCTTCCCGAAAATTTTGCCCAATCATTCACTTTGTGACTGTTGTCTTTGAAACACATTTTCCACCATACACTGTTCGCATTCTGTGATGAAAATCCTTCTGCTGTAAGAAACTTATTCACTTCTCGTTGGTTAAATTTGAACGGATTGTTTTTCACAATGGCCATGTTCTCAACCTGCCTCCACAGTACATTAAGCATACGAAAATAATGGCCAAGTGAACATTTGTGCATTGAAGTGTACTTATTTGCATCAGAACTCACGGCTTCACACTTCTCGCGTGCTAACAAGGTGACCAAGCACGAGCGGAATTCATTTGAACTCTCCTCATAGTTCAAATATATCACCATGCGAACCAGCTGTTTAAGTCAGCAATTTCTGGCCACTCCAACACTCCTGGCAATAACAAGACAGACAGACTAACAAAGAAGGGAGCAAGACAAAAGAATCCATACAGATAAACCACCATGTACACAGTTAAAATGTCTGTGAACAAAGAGAATTGAATGAACAGATGGGCGATGGGAAACACCAAGAGGGACATCTATAAGTACATGACTAGGCCAAATCCCAAAAACAATATCAACCTCGTGGGAAGAAAGAGACCAGGGTATCATCTTCTGACATCGCACACTTGTTCAGGTTGATAATCATCTGAACAGAATGCAATCATAATACGATGCAGTGTGACGTTTGTGCACTCATCCCTACGAAACTGTCAACCCCCACTATTTTGAATGTCCAGTGATGGATGACGTCAAGAAATTCTTCTCTCTCCAAGACTATATAAATGGAATAACTGAAAACAATAAGGTAGGTCCCATGGCATCTGCCGTCGGGGATGAAGATAACTCATCATGTACTAAACCGCAGCAACTATTATTAGCCGTGGTGGCAAGTTCCATTCCTTGCTGTTTTTGCCTCCCCTAACTTATGCGGCAAGTACTAATTTACAGCTGAGTCGACTAGAGGAATGGTAATGTCTGACTAAACAGACATTTAAATAGACTAAGACTGGTCCATCACCTCTGTGTCCATGTGGGTAGGATGCACAGTCAGCGAAACATATCCTGCAAGACTGTACTCCACAAAACCAGTTAAGGGAGGAGCATTGTCCCACAGAGACGGATATCTACAGAAAGCTGTATGAGAGCACAGAGGAGCTTTCATATACAGCAGAATTTATTAAGAAAACCGTACTTGCTATGTAGACATGTCAAACTTCAAACGAGAAGAAGAATTTAAAACAAAATTTGTATTGTGTATTGTAAAAATGCTTTGTGGGAGAAAGCAAAATTATTCTTCATCGCTTTTCCCACATCACACTTAGTGGAGAGAGACTTGGATGTTGTATCATAGTTACAAAAACAAGATGCCGCGTGAACATTGTTAAAAGAGGCAATCTATGCCTTCGTCTTATCAACACGAACCTAAATATTGAGGAACTCATCTCCAAGCATCTTTCGTATCATGACTATTAAGACACATCTCTAGTTAAAACTTTACATTCTTTGAGTATCATTTTATATCTTCACTTTTCCCCAGAGTTTCTACTGTTGGGGTTTGGTATGTTCAGAATAAAAAAAGTAAGAAATTAGAAAAATATGGAATTGTGTTGGACTCGTGGGTTGGAGGAGGAGAGGGTTGGTCTATAAAACACATACAAACGGGAGTAGTGGCAGGAACAAGTTTGAGAAACGCTGATTTAAACGAAAGCACACATCTCCAATGCAAAGTATAAGAGCAAGCATATATCAACAATGTAAAGTATAAACGCAAGCATATATCTACAGTGTGCAGTGTAAACGAGTGATTACAATTCACACTTACACTACTACTTTGCGAAGTACCAATAATTAACGAGGACTTACTGATTATCCTCTGAAACTCTACAGAGAAGTTCCCATAAAATATGACACGTATTTATGTACACTTATTCTCTATGTTGAATGTACATTACGTGTTTAATCATCCTCCTCTTATCAAATACTCTTAAAAATATAAGAGTTTATGAAATGTTTTCTAAATTGGTGCTAATATATTGTAATCAATTTGAATAACTTTTTGCTTGTCCGGAAGAATCACTCGTTTTTATGAGTAAGTTCTATCACATTTGTTAATATAAAGACTGATGCAAAGTCCTCAATGGTCCATTATTTTCTATTGAAGCTTATATATATATATATTATAATAATAACAAAACTACGCATCACTGTTCAAAGTTTTCTTTAATAAAAATAAAATTTTAATTTGTTTTAATTTTCGTCAACACTGAAAACACTATTTCTGTTTAAATTTCAGTATGAAATTAAGAAGAATAAGATATGTACAAATAAAATAGAAAGAAAATAATAAAAAATAATATAATGTTAATGTAAAAAATTGAATTATTTTGTTTTGATTTTAATACGTAAAATTAGCCTCGAGTGAAATAAATGCGCCTGCCACTTGTCACGAGTTTCAATGTCTACACCAGTCAGACTAATTTTGATTATAACATTATGTTATTGGAAACAATAATAGGCCATATTGTTGATTTAAAAAAAATATTTTAAATATACTTTCATAATTTTAATAAATAAAACAAAATTACTGAATGAGTTATAATGATTTAAAGCTTATATTAAATTAGTTAAAACTCTCTAATCATACGTGCTTCTTTAGAGAAACTCAAGTCATCATTCAGTTTGAGAACCAATGCTACAATTATTATCTTCAAATATATATTTTTTAAATCTAAAGAACAATACAGTTTGTCGTGTCTTAGTATCAGATCTTTATTACGCGATTTATTTTTGTGGTAAGCATCTTTTGGCAGAAATATAGCAACGCAGACACCACTGTTGGAAGTTTACTTACGTTGGTGAAATCAGTTACGGAATCTGACGATAATTGCGCAATATTTCCTGCCACCGGTTTCCACAACACTAGCGAATGGCACACAAATCTGAACCGTCCTTTGGTCTCGACTGTGAAACTAATCTGCAGTCTATGCTACGTACTGTTCTATTGTGTTTCCGTGTTTGGTAGTAATCTAATGATAAGATATATTTACTTCCAATCGTGGTGCTGTTAATATAAGAGCATAGGTGTAGCCATTTCTCCCGTAGAGGAGCAGTAGTTGTGAATGTAAATCCTGAGACGAACGCTAGAATGAATGCATGCACCATATAAGTTATTTAGCCTATAGAATAGTATTTTTAAACTGTCAATACTGCCTTTTTTTTAAAAAAAACTGTCAATACTGTCTTTTAACAATTTTTTTTTAACTGTCACCTTTTTCTCGTAAGAGAGTTGCAGTGAGTTTGCGAGAGGCTTTTATAATATAGACTATATGCTGTTGCTGTCACCACGTCATGTACAAGGTGAATTTAAAAAAAATAATAATTCCTTACCGGCAGTCGAACCCTAGACCTCACATGTGTGATACCAAGGTTCTAACCTCTCGACCGTTCACCACACATACTAGTTATTATCGAAATATAATAATAACTAAATAACAATAGTTTTAATATTTCAATAATGCTTGTGCCAGTTTATTCGTAAACTTGCATCAGCCTCCTTTGTGGAACAAATGAGGTAAAGATACATAGAGCAACACGCAGTTGGACAATGGGAAAACGCAAGAAAATGAGATTGTATTCAACCTAAACTGTCTTACAACTGAAAAAGGTGACAAAGTTCAGGAAGATCAACATGAATGACCCAGTATTCACAATTTACAGAGCACAGATATCACCTGACATAAGACTGGTGAAACGATGGGAGAAACTCTACTTGCACATTACACGATACATATTTGTTAGAGGAACTTGGGGACATATAACAAAAAATCAGTAAAAATGTTTACAGACATATGCAAGAGCCAAAATATGGAGGAAGAAATAACAATTACAGTTGAAAAAATAAAAGCCATACTGAAAAGGTCAAAGAAACACATCACCAGAACCAGATGGCATTTGGTACGATAATCTTAGTGGAAGGACGGATGAAGAACTAGAGGAAATGGCAATCATGCTTAACAATAGTGAACAATAGTAACAATATAAAAGGCAAGATTAAAGGAGACTGGTTGCATCGATACTTGATTTCGTTGCACAAAACTTGTAAAGGGTCACACAAAGGCACAGGGATACAAGCTAAGTATTATTCAAAACACGGTTTGTCAAATGGAAATTGTCTTATCATATACGGAAGAACAAGTTCCTACTACAAACTCTCTGTGGGTATTGACTTAACGTGCGGACCAGGCAAGCTTCGACTGATTTTGCGTAAAATGCGTTAGAAGAATTCGTTTCACGAATGGAGAATGCGGCTGCTATAAACCTTTAGGATGCATAGTAAAAAAAAGTAAAGTAACCCATAGCATTTATTAATGCCGTAGGGGTATGAGATGTTAGCGATCGCACATTTCAGAGGCTCTGCAAATGAGGGCGGTAGCCATCTCCTCTCCCTCGCAGTCTTTACTTCCCGGAGTAATCCGGTACCAATTTAAGGCTGGGTGACCCGGGAGCTGTTGCGATCTGAAAAACATTTCCGCCTCAACTGGGGAATGAGCTCAGGACCACTCATATGCGAAGCCAGTGCGCTAGCGCTAGCCACTGCGCTAGCGCGGCTACCATTTAGGATGCATGCAACAGAGTGTCTTTTGACTTCTTAATGACCCAGTTGCTGTACCTTAGATTTCTTTAGACTGACGAACCTTTTGATGATGGAAGTAGACTTCTTCACACTGACTAACGTGATGACGATGATGATAATATTGATGATGATGATTCTTCTTTCGTTCGCCTGGAATGTGCCTATATGTGAAGTTTTGTTTCTTCTATAAACTTGACTATGTTTTATAACTCGTACAGAGGTCCGTAGAGTTTTTCTTTCAGTTATTTCTCTGGATCAGTGTATTTTACTCAGCATTTCATATTACGGGCACTCCTGAAGGATATGCTCTGCTGTCTGTGGTACTTGTCCACATGTACACATGACTGTGTTGCCAACTTTGAACTTTGTATTATGCCGAAGACGGATGTGTCGGATCACTGGTGCAAATAAAACAGCGACACAATACATTTCTATTTTCTGGACTACATCCTGTTGGAAATCTAAGTAGTAGCACCATTATCCTTCAACAAGACAGATTCAGTGAAATTTTGAAAATGAACGTCTGAAGAAGAAGAAGAACACCTTTGTATACATGTGACTATGGAATCAGTTGTGTTCTGTTCTGAGGCGCAGAATTACAATTTGGTCTTATCTGTTCATAATTTGGTAGTCATCTTATGTTGCAGTTGGCTTTCTAATTTCCTTAATTATCTGTTTCTTTGATGGTACCTTATTGGCACAACTAGCTGATCATCAGCATCTTCCGCCGTTGCCAAACTATCTGTTTTCTTATTTCCAGGTATTCCACAATGCGATAGAAACCTCTGCACATAGATCTTTACGCTGATTGCTAAGTTCGATCAGTAATAATTGCAAGTCTGATAGTTTTCTGGGCTGGAGTGATGGAAGTGCTGATCTTGCATCTGTTAGGAATACTACAGGCTGTGGACCAAGATTGGTGCCCACCAGCTTTTCAGTTGCCTCTTTGATTGCTGGATTTCTGCATTATAATGATGACATTGTTTGGATACTTCTGTTCTATATTATTTTACTGTATTCTCTTCTGTCCCATCTGTATATACTCTGATTCATATATCTTGTACATGTTCATCATAAAGTAGACTGAGTAAGAGTAAGTCTTACGTTGTACACTATTCTGTTTATTCTCACTGAAAATTTCTTTCACCTCAGTCTGGATATGAAAAGATAATCCATTAACCTCTCTCCAAGGTGTTTGTTCTGGTACAGACTTTAGGCGGATGTCAACTGCAGGCAAGTCTGATATTTCTTTGCAGAGTCGTTTGGCCTAATGGATAAAGCTAGTCATCCCTCGCTACTTCGCGGTTCATTTATCGCGGCCTCAGTACATCGTGGATTTCTAAAAACATATTTACAGTATGTACACTTTAGTTACATCTACGTATGTTACACACACACGTATTGTATTTATATTATTTATTCATTATTTTATGTATGTTATTTATACTATTAATATTTTATTTACATGTTTGAAACCATTCTTTAATGTTCTAATGATAATATGTGCACTTATATGGTTTCATATACACTTATTGATATTATACATACACGAAAAATGTACGTGTGTTAAAAATGAGAGGGTGACACTACTTCGCGGTTTTTCACTTATCATAGCCGGTTCTGGTCCCTATTAACCGCGATTACTGAGGGATGACTGTACTCGGTTTCAGTCAATCCATTGCTACGTTTTGGAACGTGTCTTTCATTGGATGACGGCCTACAAAGGACCTTTTCTGCATATATTAACACCTTTGTGTCTCTGCGTTCACTCGGTGTTTTTATCCTCCAATTTTCTCCATCTCTACTATGGGTGTTGATTTTATTGCTCTAGTGATGATCCCAAGTGCCTGGATTTTGCACCTTATCTAGCTCATGTAATGCAGTTTTTGAAGCTGGAGACTATGCGGCAGACCCGTTTTTCAGGTGTTGTATGCCCTGCTGATAAACTTTACTAAGTATTTTTTGATTTGCTAATATTGGTTCCACTTAGTTTTCTCAGGATCACTAACGTTCTCCTGGCCTTTATTGTTGTTTTGATAATGATGATGGTAGTCCTCTCCAGACTGATCAATTTGGTGATTATTGCAATATACATCATTAAAATGACGAACTTAATAATTTTTTTGAAGTGGTTCATCACCCGTATATACAGGTTTTATTTCTTCCTTTCTTCCACTATCGTTTATAATTCTGTACAGACCTACATAAATGTGAATTTTAATATCTTCTATCATTCCGTCCATTATAGTCATTTATGTTCTCTCATTCTGAACCGATAGAATCTTAAACAGGACAAATAATTAACAGGACAAATGTGTCATGGGGAGTGTACATTCCTCTCACGTGACCAATTATAGCTTTATTATTCTTTTGTTGTAAGAAACTGACCCTGTTTTAACATTCATTGCGGGAGGCGAATGACAACCGATAAGTGCATAGTATAGTATAGTATTTACAGAAACGTGTCACGCAGTTAAAAACTGGGTTAAAGTATATCCGGTAACGAAGTTACATATTCTATTGTTTGTTCTTGTATATCACCACGGTTTCTAAGGACGCTTTACGAAGTAGATTTGGAAGTCATGTTGACAACATAGATTTCACTGATAAATGTTCATGTTATTCTTGTTTACCATAACTAATATTTACAATAATGATACCTCCTTTTGTCTAAATCACGTATGTTTTCCCAATTACTATTTCTACGTCTTCTCTTGTGAATCCATGTGACCTTTTAGTGTATGGCTCAGAAACATAGACAATGAACAACCAATGAAAAAATAGAATTGATACCTTTGAGTTGTGAATATATAGAATAATAAGGAGAACATTATTGAAAGATCAAACAAACGAAGATATACTAATAAAACTTCGCATGAAGAAAGAATTATTGAAGGAAATAAAGATCAAGCAAATACAATATTTTTGACATATTAAAAGACATTTTATTTGAAAACCTTTCTTGAGAGTAAAGTCGAGGGGAGACGAGCAAGAGGGAAGCAGAGATACAAGTGGGAGAGTAACATCGCGAGATGTGCAGGTAATTATAAATTAGCAGCAAATATATTTTAATCCGGTTCACCACGGGGAAAGTCTATACGTGAACCGTGTGTGACGCTATGATTTTATAATGCTATTATTCAATGTTAGAGAACATATCTATATTAAATAGCACAGGAGACAAAGGTGAACCCTGCGTAATGCTCGGGTGTATTGTTGTCGGGTAAGGTGTCCAAATGCCGTACACCATCAGCATCTTCATCTGAAACAAGGATGGGGAAATCTATTTAGCCAACAAAAGTGTTTATGAAGGTTGCCAATAAATTACGTCAGCAATATTGCGGCAATTGTTGATGCAATTTATGGACATCTATGTTAAATTCTAACAACCGGACTATGTTATGGCAGCATATCCTATCTAGGACGTAGCTAGAAATCCAGCATGTTTTGGATGTGATTTTCTTGGCAGTATTTGCGTGAAGTAGTTTGTCATGATTTCTGAACGGTTGGGATGTGGATGCACATAAGCCTTCTTCTTTTTCTTTTCGCTTGATACTGCTTTATTCCTTGCAACATAATTAAGGGGTAGAAAAGTTTGCTGGAGATAGCTTTTTTCATCAGTTTTTGTGCATCATTGGATGTACATCATTTAAATATCTAGGCTGCATTTTTTCCGAAAATGGAAGACTAGACAGAGAAATAGAAACAAAATGCCAGAAAGCAAACATATTGACCTACCAACTTTCACCATAACTTCTTCACCCAAAGTTCAAGATGAAAAAAAACCCCCAGATAATATCTAAATTTTTTATATCAACTCTCTGCTACCAATATCAAACATGGTCTTTAATAACCTCTCAGCAAAGGAAAATCGTTACATGTGAAATGAAGCTGCAATTGTTACTAAGCTAAATAAAATAGAGTTGGTATAATATCATGTATTGAACACATTGAAAGACAGTAAGTAAAATGGTTTGGTCATCATATGAGAATGAGTCCAAACCAAATACCAATAAGATCATATAATAAAAAATCATCATCATCAAGTGCCGTCTCCGCAACGAAGGTTGGTTGCAACGGATCTCCAACATCTCCTATCTCTTGTCTTGTTGGTGCACTCTGCTAGACTATAACCTGTCCATCGTGTGATGTTACTCTCCTATTTGTATCTCTGCCCACCTCTTGCTCGCTTCCCATTGTTTTATTTTCAAGTAACGTCTTAAATAAAGTGTCGTGTCTTTTAATGTGTCCAAAATATTTTATTTGCCTGATCTTTACTTCTCTTAGTAGTTCTTTCCTCATATTAAGTGTTTTTAGCACCTCTTTATTTGTTTTCTTCTCTTTCCATGCTGTTCTTCTATAGCATATAGGCCTAACCAAATTTAAAAAAAGGCATCAATTAATAAAAGAATAAAAGAATATCCAAAGATAGACCATTAAACGGTGGCTAGAAAACATCAAGACAGCTTTGAACAAATATGGATTAAATGCAACCACGACGACACATCTGGCCTCGAAACGACAGCTTTAAGTTCCCACCCCTACGCTTAACGGCAAGTGGGAACAAGATCAACCATCATTCATCTGGGGACAGACAATAGTAGGATGCACAGCAGCATATGGGATCAAACCTGATAGCTTCGTCGTCATAGCCGCTCCCCTAGCCTCACCAGCAGTAAGCAATCTTATTTATCTATAAAAGGAAAGGGTATTTATCAAACCAAGTATGAAAAATGAAGTCGACTGTTGCGCAGTATCAAACGGCTCCTTGGTTTTTACCCTTTGGCACAACGATTGCAGATACAACAGATGATTTTTGTATCCTGCTTGAAATTTCAGTTCCAATCCATGTTTTAAAATATTTTAGTAAACACTACAATGCACTATGGCGTACATTAGAAAAACTTCGACATCGCGGAGTTATATAGATTCAAGTGATATGTCATCTCCCATCTCAAAGAGATTAAAGTTAGATTGCGTAAGTAATGTATGATGAAGAATTAAAAAAAATCAATCTGAAATTAAAGTTTTGGAGTAGTCTATATACCTCGGACGAGTAGAAGTTCTTTCCTAGATTAAGATTTTGGAGTATCGGCGGTAATCAAATTCAATCTGAATCTGACTATCTGAGTATCTCTGGACAATTTATTTTTACATCATCATTTATGAAACTAAATAATAATAATAGTGCTACCTGCATCATTTAATTAAAAAATAATAGCCCTTGAAAATTGCAATTCAACCGATACCTCGCCCAAGTTTGTACATCAATCCTGAAAAAAAAAATGATTTTTTTCCCGAATTAATTTGGCATCAAAATAAAGGCCTATTGAAAATAAATATAAATTAAACTTGTGACCATAAAAATGTAACCGAGCTGATAATTTGTGAATTATCTTAGTTATTTTCAATAATACACTACACAACAAACTATGGTTGATTCATGACATTTTTGTATTCCTAAAGACTTATTTTGGCAACATTTATGGAATTTTCAGATGTATGCAGAACTAATTGATATTCATAATGTCGACTAATTAGCATAATTATAATGAAAATAAATTATATATCTATTAAACATAATAAAATACCACAGAAATATATTTTTGTATTTGCAATGATGCATGTGTTGATCACATTACTGAGATTTTAAGATGCATGTACAACTAATTAATATTCAAAATTTGGCTAATTTGCATAATTAAAACAAATGTGATGTTTTAAAAAAATTAACTGTTGTTTTCAGGAATGTGCTACACTCTTAAAAGTTATATATATAAAAAGAAAAATGGTTATAGAACTTAATAAATCTAGTTGCAAACGTGTGCAACAATGTGCTCACTAAATGTAAACCCTGGTCACAAGAAATTTATATCCTAAGTAAATTTTCTGTACACAATAATCCTGGATGTGCAAGTACTTATTTTAGTAGTCAAGTGTAGACCTGAGTGAGTATAGTAAATGGTACTATAGTTTTTTCCATAATTCATGTTACTCAGTTGGAATTATTTTTCTCCAAAACTACTTGTTAGATCGAAAAGGTATTTTAGATCCAAATTGAAATTCTCCATGACACTATGAAACCATTTTGTGGCTTTTAAAAATGTAACAAGATTTTAAAATTTGATATGTAAAATATAGTTATAAAGGTTTTATGAATGTACGTAATGTGTAATTTCTACAGTAATGAACCAATCTCTCTACAGTCTCAATTGATGAGGGGAAATAAGTCTAGTCTATTTTTTTTATTTCTCTCCAACTATTCATTGGTTGTGACACAAAGTATAAATATACTGGCCAATTAAAAGCACAATAAAATAAGAAGATCTCATCAGTGATTGAATTATACTGCTGTAAAATGCAATTATATTTTTGCTTTGCATGCACATCAAGTCGAACCGCTGTGATATGGAAATCATGATTTTCATGAGTGTGAAATGTGTTGTCTCTTGTCGTTTATTTAGAGATTTCATTGATGTTGAGAGGCTTACTAATTTATTTGGCATGAATATCTTCTTGATTTTCATTGGTCATTGTGATGTGTTGTCATGATTGCCACCAATGAAAATCACGGACATACTGAGGTATGCCTATATAAAAAAAATTAGCAGGGCATTCACTGTCATTGGTGCATGTTTTTTTTTGTGGATTACCCAACTGTTTAATCTTACAATAATAGCTAAACTCCAGTTTACTCAAAGGCGAATCACATATTCAACATGCTTTTATTGTGGTATCTAGCTCAATTTTACCAATTTATATATATATATAGTTAATAGTTCATTACAATATGAATTTAAAGTGTAAATTCACTACTATGCAAAATGTGACTACACAATGTATAGTTATTTTTGCAGAGAAGCTAGAAGGGACCGTTTATACTGCAACATACACAATCCTGAAAAAAGAACACAGTATGCTCTTGGTTTAAATAAAATGTCATTAACCTTAAATATAACAGGATAAAACAGGATATATAAATCATGGACGACAACAAGGTCGAAAAAGGAAAACTAATGATTTTGACAAAGATATTATTGTACGTGTGATGTTTAAAATGTTGTGGGAATTAGGTATTAGGTATGTTGATTATCATTTTTGCACACCGGACACGTCCATAGGTGCTCTGATTCAGTAAATCTCTCAGGGCATAACGGCTGATGGTTCTGCTTCTATGTTGGTTCACTGCTCTTTTTTAAATCTTTGTCAGGGGTTCTCTTCAGGCCATGCCCGTCCTCCCTCCCAACTCTCGCATTCTTGATATTGACTCATGCTTATTCATCTCAAAATCCTCTGATCGTGAGGACTCACGAAAAGCAGTGAGTATGTCTGCTCTGTTCATAGGCTGATGTCTGTTGTGGTGGCGAGACTAGCTAATTTGTCTGCCTGTTCATTTCCCTCCACGCCCGCATGTCCAGGGACAAAAATAAGCATGAGTTTTCTTAGTTAGTGATGTCAGCATTTTAGCCCTCTCCAATGACTTTGCCCATTCCCTGCGTACACCACCTGTTTTGACTTACTGAAGAATATTCAGTGAATCACTTAGTATACATGCATGGAAATAGGTTTGCGATTCCAGCCAGTAAAGTGCCAAATACTTCCATAGTTAGACTGCTCGTTGTTGCGGTAAAGGCACCACTGGCTTCGTGTACTGTTCTCCCTGTTGAACTGACAGTAAAGGTCCATGCTCATCGCTGGTGACGGATGACCGACCCATCCGTGTAAATTACAACATCTGTGTCATCGGTATTCTCGCATATTAATGCCTTGACCTCAGCATCCACACTTACGTAGCTGTGTTTCCTGCACTCTCTGTTGAGTGTCGGTCTTGACTGCCTCTTGAAAGACCATAGGAATAGGTATCCATTCCTCACTAGGAGCTATATCTTCTGGGGCACAGATATGTTTAACGGTATCCTCATCTCAACCCATCCACGATTTGCCTCTCTTGAGCCTGCTTCCCTTCACGCGAGGGAGCTCGC
Source organism: Meghimatium bilineatum (assembly GCA_034231615.1). Lineage (NCBI taxonomy): Eukaryota > Metazoa > Mollusca > Gastropoda > Stylommatophora > Philomycidae > Meghimatium > Meghimatium bilineatum. The sequence goes on along the minus strand of CM067299.1, from coordinate 74,664,433 downwards.
TGTGTAGTGGGTGATCTATGTCAGAACTCACTCTGAGGTATTCACTGGCATGCCACATATCAATTCTATGAGATATGCTCAGAAAATCAAGGAGAAATCTCATAGCCATACAGGGAGCGTCCCTTGTGCATCCAAGAATGATCCGCATCGCTTCGTTCTGCATTCTCTCCAGCCTCTCAATCTGTGTGTGAATGGTGAACATGAACACCAAAACTGCACTGTATAAAATGATCATCATACCATCACTATGCTGTCAATGGGAATGTGGACATTAACAACAAAAAGCCAAAAGAAAACTTGTTACAACAGAAATGTCTTATTTACATAGAATTCTCAGAATAGCAATAGGAGACAGAATCAGAAATGAAAACATCAGAAGATTAACAAGCACAATGCCAATCCTGGATTACTATAGAAGGCAACAGATTAGATGGTTCTCACATGCTTCCAGGCTTCCATCAGACAGTGCTCCTCAAAAAGCATTATTTTACAGACATGATTGGATGTAAGGCCAGGGACAAACCATGCAAAAGATGGATCACAGAAACAAAAGAATCAATGAACACAAACATATAAGAAACACACAAAAAGGCTATCTTCAGAAAACTCTTCAACCTCAGACTCTGCAAGGCATAAAGAGGTATAACAAGAAAAGAAAGCATGAAGACAGACCTAGTCATCTAAATCTTAATGATTTTGATGAATATATTAATTATAATTTATTATTATAGGTCCTAATTTATAATATGGCCACTATTGTATTGTACTAATTTTAATATTAATTTTAAGAATGATTTGGTATGCTGGATGGTTTGTCATTGCATGGGGGAAAGTCATAGACTGAACTTATTAACAACAAAATAGTTATGAAAAAATATGATCACCTATGACACTCGACATCACACTTCAGTGATTGTACTTACATTTCTGTTATTGAAGGGACTTCTAATATATCTCATGTATCTTTACTCTTTCAGCCTGTGATATCAACCATTACTTTGGAGCCAGTATCATCACATGATGATAACGCCATGTTTGCACACACAGACAATGACATTTCAGATTTCACTGAAGAAATTGTTGTCACAATAGACCACATTGATGATGTAGCACTCATTGATGATTCACTGCAAATAACTGACAGTTTGACAGATTCATTGTCATTGGTGCAGACTGCAATTTCTGTTCCAGGAGGACAACTTGTATCGGATGACATTATTGAATCTGAAAAACCTAGTTCTATTTATGTGTTCAAAGATCCCAAATTTGTTGTAAGTACACTGTTTAAAGAAATTAAATTTGAAGACTTAGATTTGAAGTTCAAACATGTCTTTAGCTGTGGTGGGTCAACTCGCCCAGAATCATAAAGTTTTCAGAAAATCCATAAGTAAGACCACATTCTGGAAAAAATATATCACATGAGGATGAAATTTTAAGAACAGCTCATTCAGACCAAGATGTCTTCTATTCAAAGTTGGCAGGAATGAATCTACAGAATTTCCTGTTCCTAAACACTGTGTGGCATTCTATCAAATTGTTCTTTGGCCATCTCTTAATGGATCCCTCTAATTTATATTGTCTTTCTTTTGCCCATATCAATCAATCAAGTGCCATGTTGAGTAGTGTTGTGGATCATGTTTCGCCACAACTCTCTGTCTCTTGTGTTGTTATTAAGTTCAGTTGGTGACATACTCTCGTGCCACAATGACAACTCATCCAGCAATTTCTCTCTGTCCCTTCTCGCCTTGATCTTTCCAGCAACTACTAAATGTTCAAATATTCAAGTATTGCCACCATTTTTTGTGTGTATGAAATGTTATTTAGTAGCTGAGGAGCGTTCAAATACAACAGTCTTTATTAAGGAAACCAGACTTGTTATGTAGACATGTAAAACTTTGAATGGAAAGAAGATCACATGCCCTTATAATCTTGATTGTCTGTTTCTAATTTTTGCTGTAATTTGTCATTTTACTCCAGCATCTCTGAGGACTTCAACATTAGTTTTCTCGGCTGTCCATGGAATTTTGATCATTCATCTCAAAAACCACATCTCAGTTGTCTCCAGCTGACATTGAACTCTTTTATTTATCGTTCAGCTTCACATCCATAAAGAAGAATTGCTTTGATATAACATCCAAATTTGTATATTCATCACATGCATTGATAGTACTCCATTTCATAGAATGTTTCTCATGATTGAAATGCTGATTTTCCCACACTTCCCTCTTTTATGGTTTTTACCAGTGTGTAATTTCTCTGAGTTCAAATATTGCATTTCTTTTCATTCATAATTTCTCTACAACCTTTTATTTGTTTATGTCTTCGTAAAACGCAGTAAACTATAAAATATTTAAGTCTAGATCTCAAAGGCTCTCTGTTTCTATGCTAGAGAGAAATAAATAATAATGTTAGCCAGGGCTATAACTCCATCATCAGAAAAGGGGGGGGGGGGTGATTATCTAAGAAAAAGATAGTTCACCCATTTTGGTGCTAAATCCTTCATTTTGTTCAGATACTTGGTGACCTGGGGACCCTTCTAGAACATGGCTTTAGTGTGTTCCATGGCCGTCATGATATGCTTTCCTGTCACTTTATTACTCTGCTGTCTTTAACACTAATCGGAGTTTAACAAAAAGATTAACAATTTTTTTAGTCTCAAAGAATCATGGATTTCTCTGTTTTATAATCATACTTTCTGCAGACATTATTCTATTCCTCCTTTTCATACGTTATTTTTTTTACATTTTATTTAAAAATGTATACTAGCTCTCATCTGGTGGACAGCAAAGGAGCAGACCAAAACTGGCATATAAGGGTATGAAAAACAGACCTGAATGAATTGTTTGAAAGAATTGGCAGATGATCATACAGCATGGAGTACTACAATATGACGAGGCATCCAATCATCTGAGGGTGAACTGAGGAAGAAGTCAGAAGACAATGGCATAGACAAAAAGCACCTACATCCTTAACTTCTAGCACCCTGCATTAAAATTAAGTAAATTCCCCCTGTGGATGGATTCTTGTTTGACAATTTGTGTTATTTTTAGTGGGTATTTGGAAAATGCAATAACTTTTTTTCCAGAGATTTAAAAATAATTATTTAAAATGTAAATAAAGAATTTAATATTAAATCTAATGATGTAAGTTTTGTTGGTGTATGTGTGATATGTAGAAAAGTGGTGCAGATAAAAAATGAAGTAAAAAAAATACGGATTCATCTATATTTGTCCGATGTGTGGCATCCCTGATAAAATTCTTCTACATATGTAGGCATATTGTGTTTATGTTATTTCATAACCAAACTAACGTTCTCATATCTACTGTGAAAAAAAAACAACATGCAGAGGTCATTAATGTTATCAATCCATTTTTTGAGGTCTAATAGTTAGTAGTCCACAACGATAGTTTTATTCAACTTATTCTTTCCAATGTCATTTCATAAGGAAATTAATATGTTCATATCATCTGTCATAAACAAATGGAACATGTCTACCTCACTAATGTTATTAGCTAGGTCCCTAACAGCCCTGCAACTTCAGAAAGTTGTGAAGCCTGATTCTTGTTAACCGACTGAAGTTTTTTCAAGTCTCCATTAAATTAAATATTGTCAGAATATATTTTATCATTGATTTAGCCAGACAGTAGTGAGTGAATGAGAGGTGGGAAGGAGGAACTTAGCATTTGAAGTCAGTGCTGTTTCATGACTTATCTGTTGATTCATGAAAACTTACCGGTAATATCATTATTCTCTAGACTTTCACACACTATATACCAAGTTGATCATTGTTTACATTTTACAGCACTCAAGCAAAGGTCCAGGAGGCAATAAGAGAACCAGAGTGTGGAAAAATCTCAAACAGATTATAGCAGCAGAGAGAGCTCTTCCTTGGGGACCAGATGATGTTACATGTAAGAAATTTATATTTTGTATTATATTTAAAACATGTGATCTAAATCATATTTTGCAGTTCATCATGTTTCCAAGAATATTGGTACTTCCCTTCCCTTGGGTGTCAGTAATAAACTAATCAAGAGATCTGAGAAGGTTAGTGTAAATGGGGAAAGTGTTTGCTCCATAAAACATGTCAGGCTAACAAACATGTGAAATGTTGAGAATTTTATAATCCATTTTAAATTTTACACTGGCCTGCTTCCTGACCGTCTGTAAAGATGCAAAAAGCTGTCATTATCATTTAAAAACAATAATAGTAATAACAATATTTTTTGTTCATATTTTATAATAATGTTTTTTTTGGATGTTCAAACTGTGTTTTCATCTATCACGCTTGGTAAATTGTTACCAAGCAAAATAAATCATATTGCATTTATATTGAAATTGGTAGACTACCCACATCCTCAAGTAGCTAGCTATCAGCTATCCATGTGTACTAAAAGCAGTCATTTTGTAATTATCAGATACTGCATGTGTAGTAGCATGTGCTACTTGCTCCAGAGGCATTTTAATTTGCACTTGTGGAAGAATTACCACATTTTTTGGGCACTTTTTAATGTCAGGCACATTGGCATCACTATTATGGACTTAAGATTTCAATTATCTGAGCAAAAACATTTTGCATAATTGTGCAATGACAGTAGCAGTGGCTGCATTGACTGATAGGTAATGATCAGAAATATTAGTTGTCTGGTTGCAATAAATTATTATTGCATCTGTAGCTCCGAAAACTTCTTGAAGTGAACCATATGATAGTGTTTGTAGAATCTTTGTTGTATCAAAACTCTGAGAATCATTTGAATTCAATACAAACACTTTTACATCCCAACATAATTGATAGAGAATATTATTTTGGAGGATGGAATAATAGAAGGTTATTAGTTTGTACAATGGCTTCCTAGTCATGTCACCCAAGGTTGACTTCCAATGTTCAGCTAGAAAATATTTGTAACAACAAACTACTTCTATGTCAACTTAGCAATGGGAAATGGGTACCAGATTAAAATTGGGGAAATTAAATATGATGGGTGATGTTGACCACATCTTCCCAAGCTGCAGTTGATAATTGAAAAATACAATTCTAACACTGTTTTTTTCCTTTACTTTAACATTGTTTAAAGGGAGAAGTGAGAAAGCTAAAGAACTGGCAGAGGAGTGTTCTAATGATGACAATCCAGATGTACCAGTCACTTACCATCAGAAAAAACAAATGATTACATAAATCAGAAAACCACAAACACCAACACAAGATGACTGTCAAATTATGAACAAACAAGTTGCAATTCTACACCTCAGAACAGAACAAAACTGATTTTGCAGTCACGTATACAACGTTTAGGATTTGCAACACAGCCATGTGAACAGACTACAGAATGCAGAACATATACGTCAAGAATGTTCTGAGTATGAGATGCTGAGAAAATATACTGGCCTGTTGAAACAACACTAGAATCAAAGTGCTATGGACATCTTGTGTGAGCTGCAGAAGACAGTGAAGTTTATTGCGGAAACAAAATTACAGGCATAGACGTATTTTAAGCAAATGAAAGATAAGAAGTTTAAAGGGACTTTACTTATTATTTTTGTGATAGAACATATTTTGTATTATAGATCATATTGTGTTTGCCAAGTGAGGATGTATCCTAGCACACATTATCTACAACAAGACATTCTAGTATATTTGACCAACACTTGATGTTATTCTTTATGGTTTAATCTCTTCTATTTATATAGATGGTTCTATTGATGCTCCACCATCTTTCAAGCCAGCAAAAAAATACTCAGATATTTCAGGTCTTGAGGTACGGCAACATTTATATCATAATGCTCTTGTGTTAGATACAGTATTCAATCAAAATATATAAATATGTATGTATGTATTTCTGTACGTGGGTACATGTGTATGAGCATGGTACATGTGTATGAGCATGGTACATGTGTATGAGCATGGTACATGTGTATGAGCATGGTACATGTGTATGAGCATGCATGTATGCATATATACTCATGTATATGAAACTAAGTTATAATTGTTATAAATGAGTCTATTTCTGTATGTGTGTACGTATGTGAGCATGCATGTATGTTATAAATGAGTCTACAAATTTCATTTTCTAAGCGAAGTTCAAACTAGTGACATGGACTTTGGTATACATATAAACTGTAAGTCAAGAGATCCTACTCACTCCGCAGAAGTCCATAAGTAATCTGGTCTCCCCCTCAAAATATCTCTCAGTGTGTAATGACTGACCTCGCCCACTGTGTTGCAGGGTTACTACTCTATTCTGGTTTCGTGTATAACATTCTTGTTTGACTCATTTCCCCCTCTCTCCTCCCTCTCCTCACACCCCCCCCCCCCCCAACAGCATTGTGTTCTACTCAAGGTTGCAGATTCACAAGCATTAATTACAGTCATCACCCGTACTATCTCCAAGTGCATTAATCCTTGGCTGCTGAAGGAAATCAATCAAATCGGGACTGCATTATGGGAAAATTTGAAGGGTCCTTGAATTTTTCCCCTAACCAATTAGTCCACCAGATTCTCGTTTTCAACCATTTGAGTGTATTATTACTGTATAATTTAATTTATTAATTTCCATGTTTAATGCATTTTTATATTATAGAGAAGATGTACAAATCTTTTATGTTCATTCATCTCAAAAAAAGGAAATGTGTCAAAAAATAATACCAATAATTACATACACATACATAGCATATTATACTCCCTAATGTACTGGAAGATTCATGTGGTAGCCTTCAAAACATTGTGTAGGACAAATATAGACCTCACATTGTTTGTAAAAAAAAAACATTGTTAATTTTCTCTGCTTTCTTGCAGTACATACTGCACACTGTCTTCTTGAATACCTATTACCACTCATGGGGCATTTGGCCAAAAAGTGTCGGCCTGTGAGATGAGCTGATGCAGGAATAAGTGAGCTCCTGCTGACAGTGCTAGGCTCTGTACTATTGTCATATTTCTCAAACAATGCAGCAATGAATTTTAGTTTGAAATCAAAGCAAAATAAGCTGTCTTCCAAGTTTTGTTATGTTGATATGGGCATTCACAACATTCGAAAATTTAAGGTAGATTTTCTTGTAATACTTTTTCAGATATTCTCTTGCACTGCTTGTAGATGACAATATGATATTTGTATTCTGTGTAAACTTTGGGCTTCTGCTTCAGCATACTCTCTCTTGCTTCTATAGTATCTTTTGTTGGAACAGATAATGTAGTACTCATTATCAAAATATCTTTCTTGTCTTTCCATTTCATTAGCATAGTCTAGCCTCTATACATAACTGATGTTTCCCCTTTCTTGAGTTTTGCTGAAATAACTTGCTTTGAAAGTTCTTTTCAATTTTCTGCACTGTGCCCACAACATCAGTCTTATGAGACACTAAATGGTCAAATGCTGGAATAGTAATTGTCAATACCCAGATGGTATCCTTGATCTAGAAAATCTTTTATAAGGGAAATCACAATGTTGGTTGAATGAATTTGTTTAGACTGCTCCACAGCAGTTTGGGTTATAGGAATATGTGTTCCTTTGCCGGTGTATATTATAAAACTATACACATAAAACCTGTTATAGCTTCACATAACATAAAATATGTGAATGGGAATGAACATCTTTCAACTCAAACTTCCCTTCAACGTAAAAGACTGTTCGCCAATTAAAATATTGTGTGAGGGCAGATATGCTACGTGAAAACTGTTTTATGTAGTTGTAAAATATTACTACTCCTTTGTAACTGAAGTAAAACTCCACAGCTGGACAAAGGACACAGCAACAGACTACCACTCCCTTGAGACTGAAGTAAAACTCCACAGCTGGACACATGGCACAGCAACAGACTACCACTCCCTTGAGACTGAAGTAAAACTCCACAGCTGGACACAGGACACAGCAACAGACTACCACTCCCTTGAGACTGAAGTAAAACTCCACAGCTGAACACAGGACACAGCAACAGACTACCACTCCTTTGAGACTGAAGTAAAACTCAACAGCTGGACACAGGACACAGCAACAGACTACCACTCCCTTGAGACTGAAATAAAACTCCACAGCTGGACACAGGACACAGCAACAGACAACCACTCCCTTGAGGCTAGTAACAATAATAAGAAAGAAGTGTTGATTTATGTTAAAGGACTAATTTCTCAAATACTGACTGTATCAGTGTTACTTATGCTACAAATGAAAACAAAGAATAGCAACACTGACTTGATATGCATGTTGTAAGAGATGACTAAGGAGTTTAGGGGTGTAGTTGGCTGTCCGTTCTTGTAGATCACAGTCATGCTGAAGTCTGATATGCCTGGCAAAAAGACACAAATATCTCAGTCAAGCTTAAAACCATGACACAATTAATACATGCTGTATTCTAGACTACATCCTGCTGACCATCAGAAGTTTGAGAATGAATGCAGAAGAAGAAGCGGAAGCAAAAAATGTTGACAGGAAGTGTAGTTTCACAAATGTTGGACGATATCAAAAATGCCACCGTAGTTGGATGTGGCAACCACTGGCGCAAATAAAACAAAGAAAACACTATGCATTTTCATTTTCTGGACTATACCCTGCTGTAACATAAAACAATTGTCCTGCTACAAGAGAGATACAGTGGGAGCTTAATAATGAATTAACAAAAATGTAAAAATATTGATTTACAGATTAATTGAACAAGTTAAAGTTCAAATAATTTTGTATAATTTCAGGCTAGATACACAGATCCTCAGACTAAGATGCGCTATGCAAATGCAGATGAATACAGGCGAGTCCACATGCTGCCTGGTGACATTATAGCAGGTTGTCTTCACCTCAGAAAAGCAAATGCATTAGTACCATAGAAAATGACTGTAGGCTTAATAAAGCCAATTTATTGTTTCAAGAACTTGTTGGATAGTATTTGGTCAACTATTTTGTGTCATTGTTTTCATGTTTGTGTCTAGTTTTTGCATTATATAACTTTCCCCCATTTTTTAATTATTGACTCAGTATCATAATATGTGAGGAGAAGTCAGTAATGATGTCAGTGGTTAGTAGACCAGTCTCAGAAGCCAAATCAAAATCACACAAACTAGATTATGGTTTGCAGTACAGAGGAGTGATGCTGTTCATACTATTCTGGAAATGTGAATGGATGTATAAATGGTACCTAAATATTCATTAATAATTGAGAATCAATGTCCTTTATGATATATGTTTCAATTATTTTTATTTGTATAGTCAGTAAAAGACAGATTGTCAGAGTATGCCATCAAATCGAGAGACTGAGGAAATAGGAGGTAAGCTGCAGCAAACCTTCAACATCATCATTATTGTAACACATATTTGAATCATTTTGTGGTGACTGCAAGATAACGATTTCAAGGATTGGATGCAAACTCTAATCAAGTTGATCCATCCATAAAAATGACCCTGAGAAATTGATGTCTGTGTCTGGTGTCAAGATAGTAATACCTGAAAAATAAAGAGAAAAAATATATCCAAGACTTTATTTTGTATATTTATGTGCCCAAAGATGCTCAAATGAGGTTTTTTTAGTGTTGAATGGTTCTTACCACAAGGTATTCCTATAATTTCCTTAGTTCCACTGGCTTCAAAATTTCCAGCATTAGTATCTGAGAGCCCAATTTGCAGAATGAATAGAAATTGTTAATAATTTAAAGGAATCTTGGAAGTATACCTCATCTTAAGCCTGAAACTTTCTAATGTAAACTGTAAAGTCAGGAATGATAAATAAAGTTGAAACTTGTATTACTTTTCAACATTTTTGTGGTGCATTGTGGAATTGTCATATTTATCTTGTGTAGAGTAAATAATTTTACAAATAAATATGGTTAAAAATAATAAAAACTAGAGAAACCATATCTTGTTGAGATATATGAAAGCAAACCATATCTTGTTGAGATATATATGAAAGCAAACCATATCTTGTTGAGATATATATGAAAGCAAACCATATCTTGTTGAGATATATATGAAAGCAAACCATATCTTGTTGAGATATATATGAAAGCAAACCATATCTTGTTGAGATATATATGAAAGCAAACCATATCTTGTTGAGATATATGAAAGCAAACCATATCTTGTTGAGATATATATGAAAGCAAACCATATCTTGTTGAGATATATATGAAAGCAAACCATATCTTGTTGAGATATATATGAAAGCAAACCATATTAAGAATATGTCAACTTTACAAGTAACGTGATGATAGGTTTAGTGGTATTTTAAATGTTAAATTATGCAGTCAAATCCTATTATAACAACTTGGTCTGAACCAATGATCTATGTGTGTAATAACAGAGATTCACTATATGCAGTACAAGCAATAAAGATTAAATATAATTTTGAATTTTGAAAAGTGTTAAATGGGGAAATTTGTTATAAAAGGATGCGCTATATATTGGTAATTCTTTAGCCTATTGTATTCTATTTTCAAACAAAAACAAAATTTGGAACTGGTGTGAAATTAGTGCCTACATATTTGATTATTTCCCTTGAATATGTTTATCGATTTATGGTTATCATTTGTTAATTTAATTTTAAATATATTTAGAGTTAGGAATAGTTATGTTAACCATAACTAACCCTAACCCTAAAAAAGGAATATTGAAATTAATTATTGATATAATATTTAGATTAATTAATCATATAATACGTATGTAGACACTAATTGCAGACCAGAAGCAAATTGTTTGTTTTCCTGTTGAGGTAGTGATAGTCATCTCTCTGCTGATTATATTTTTAACAGCTGTGTTGTCTAATTTTTTTCTGAAAATTTATTGACTGCACTTTTTGTTCCAATGATGTTTATTTTGCAAACATGTCCACTCTTTCATTTCCAGATATGCCGATATCCACTGTAATACTTTTATTTTGTTGTTTATTTCTGTAATGATTTTCTGTGGGGATCTTCATGGAATTGGGGTTAAGCCATCTGGCTTGTGATCATGAGATCAGTATACCAGTATACCTTGAGTTTTGGATCTTCTCTGGTTTTATGAATTTTTATATATAATTTTAAAAAATGTAAATATCTATAACACCAGTATACACTGATTGTCTCTATTCATTGTGGACATCATCAAGTAGCATATCCTTGTCAGGATATATCAGTAATCATAGCTTCTTGAAACTCCTGCAGACCTTGAGATAATCTCGCTTCTGTTGGTATCACGTTCAAGTGGTCCAGCATTATGCTTTTCTTTGTATCAGTTTGATGCGATAGCCAACATCAGTCTGACTTCTTCTTAGCAATCACCATTGCTGCTGATAAGAGAATAAAGGTAATTAAATCTGTTGACTCGTTCTAGTTCTCTGTTATTGATGAAGATTGAGAACTTGTCAGGGTTTTGTTGCTTGTCATAACCTTGATCTTATTGTTGCACATAACCATAGCAGATAATAAAATCTCAATATCCATGAAGAAAAGATTGAAGCAATGTTCTGTGATTGAAATCCTGATGGCAGAAGATTGTGCTTTAATCAACAATCATTGAAGAATTACTATGATTACATGGTGATGCCTGTGTGAATGTAAATACTGTCAGGAGGTGGACAAGGATTGTAAAAGGTGACAATCCCATTAAAGGTCTGTGGCTGCATTAAAGTGTCTCAAGCGTAATGAAAACTACCTGTTATACAGTCCCAACATGGCACCTCTTTCATTATTCATTTCCCCCAAGCTATAGAGATACTGTTACACGCTTCTGACTGTGATGTACAAGCATTTATGCATACCAGTACTTGGTTGTGAGAGTAGACCTTTGATTTATTCCTTACCAAGATGCAACAACTAATAAGATGATGATGTTTAAATATGGACTGGAATGGTGACTACCGTAAGAAATAATGACATATCAAGAAAAAAGACTCTTATATTACACATTTTTAACATCATAAATTCAGCACCAATTTTGAAATACGTTTGATATAAAACTCTTTTTAAAACAGGTAAACTGAAAATAAAGTGTGAATCTATCAAAAGTTAGTTCTTTGGCAGATACAGTAAGTGATAGTGATAATGGTTGTGTTAAATTATTTTCTTTAACATAAGTCATGTGGTCAAACTCGTGTATACTGTAGATAATTTAATAATATACAGTGAATGTTCAACAAGTTCCCAGTAGTACTTATGTAAACACGATCAGCTTTACAATGAACACACAATCAAACTATTGGGTACTGGTATGAAAAAAATTACAGATAAATATAACAGTATACAAAACAGTTTCAGCCTTGTCTTTTTCAAGATAATACAAGACAAACAGTAAAAATAAAGGTACTGTCACAAAAGAATTAGAAAGCAGACATTTAACAGCAGAGACATCCAAGGTAAAAATGACATACTTATAAACAAGTATTGTCATAGAGACGCACATTAAAAAATATGGAGAATGAAAACGAAATAAAATAACTAAGGTATGCCTGAAAATAAGAACGACAACACAACAGATGTCCCACCCCCAAATCTAAATAAATTAATTATCTGTATTAAGACCACATGGCTTACCAAACTTCAATATATGGAGTTTGTCAAGAGTTTGTGGAGTGTGTACATAGCTCTATCATCTGTTATGCAAGCTCTTATTATAGTGTCCTGAATATCACGGGCAGAATTATCAGCGCCGTTGACATGCATAGTGACTGGAGTAGGCGATCTATGGTTGATGACATGGAGATGTTGGCAGAAATGGTCACTTAGTTGTTTTGCCAAATTCACCTATATATTTAATGTCACAATGTTTACAAATAATAATGTAAATGATGTTATGAGATTTACATGTAAAGACCTCGGCAATCCTTAAAAGTGGCATTAGGAAATGATTTGGAGCAGATATGCACTTCATTGGCACATGTGTAGCGATGCTGGTGTTCACAAAGAATCGTGCCAATATTATCTGAAGCCTTAGTTCATCATCATTTATCATTTAGTTGTGTGTTTTATATATATATATATAGAGAAAGAGAGAGAGATATGTATATACATATAAATATATATAGGCCTACATAGACACTATATATATATATATATATATATATATATATATATATATATATATATATATATATATATATATATATATATATATATATATATATATATATACGAGGCGTGTTCAAATGAAAACGGGACTTGTGGATTTATTTAAAAAGTATCATACGCAATTTAATATTTTCAACGGAATTGAACAAAGCAACCATTTGTGAATAAGAATGCACCTGGGTTCATCAGAAAAAATCTCCGTATGCATTTAGGCAAGCATCCCACTGTTTAGGTAGACGTCGAATGCCGTCCGAGAAAAAGTTGCGTGGCTGTTCTCTGAACCATGTGGTCACCGCTGTCTTCACGTCTGCGTCGCTGTTGAATCGCTGTCCCTTTAGTGCTTTCTTCAACGGTCCGAACAAATGGAAATCACACGGGGATAAATCGGGACTATAGGCTGGGTGATGAAGAACTTCCCAATTCTTCTTTGCCAATGTTTCCTGCACAATTTTTGCGACGTGCGGACGAGCGTTGTCGTGGAGAAGAATCACACCTTGAGAAAGTCTGCCTGGTCGCTTAGCCTTGATGGCCTTATGCAGCTTGTCTAAAGTGTCTTTATAATGGGCGGCATTGATGTTGACACCAGGTTCCTTAAAATCAGTCAACAAAAGCCCTTCATGGTCAAAAAATGCAGTCACCATAACCTTCCCAGCAGAAACCTCCGTCTTTAAACATACGCACCCACTCCATCACTCTGGTCCTCGACAAACATTTGTCACCATATGCTGCCTTCATTCTCCGATGAATGTCTACTGCTTGACATCCTTCAAATGAAAGAAACTGGATCACTGCACGCTGATTCACTTTGGACGGGTTCGGAATCACACCCGCCATATTGTTAACAGTCTTCTGCAGCACATATGCATGCTGGGAAGATGAACACGTGACCGTATGTAAATTATTGGATACTCATTACTAGTGCAAAATGTCATCAATATCAGTGCGCTCTATCACGCGTGGTGTAACAAGTCCCGTTTTCATTTGAACACGCCTCGTATATACACACACACACACACACACACACACACACACACACACACAGTCCTTTTTTTCTAGGAAATAGGTGTCTATACGCTTAGTTTGCCAAAAATACCTGTATTTTTTGTGCTACCACACCAATTCACCCCATACCCCCCACCCCCCACCCCGAATATAACACACTCAAAAATAATTCATTACTTCAAAATAGTAATAAAAATGTTGAAATATGTAACGTACCTCTACAAAGTTTGATATTATATTTCCTTTGATATTATATTATATAGTTAAGCTTTCTATTTCCTTTAATTGGCTGTTTGGACACACAGTTCTGAATTGTATTATCTGGAATGTAGATTATACATAAGATTTAATGCAATTCTTAGCACAGAAGAATTTTCTGGAAACTACTTCAGTAAATGTCTATGCCAACTAGATACTGATTTTGTTTGAAAATGTGTAACAATCATTTTATGTTCAGTCATAGTCTAGGTCATCCAGAGATGATATAATATACACCACGCTGGATATAAACCATTAATACTGAGGGACTGGTATTTCTTCGTTCGTCACCATGGACATTATAAGACTTGTGGGATAAATTGGGATTCATCCTTCTAAAGTGATGCATTGACTTTTATAGTGATTTTCACTGGTTGTTGACACAGTGACAAATACAAATCTCGGGAAAAGTTCAATGCTTCACTATAGAAGGATGAAACCTGATTAGCCAGCAGGACTGAATAAATGACGAAAGATGCAAAGTCCAATTTTTGTCAAGGTAATATCAGATAGTTCTAAATGGTGGAATAACTTTATTGTAAAATTTACTACTAGGCAAAAGTGGGAGATGTCAGCAATAAATCCAGAATCCGATTATTTTGCTAGTCAGATGGCTTGAGTCAGTGTCCTTGACCGTTTAGCAAACATGGACAAAAGATATATGAGATAACATTTTGAGTGTTCCACTGTAGAATTTATGTATTTTCATGGACAGGAAATTGTCTTGCTCAGGACCAAAATAATAACAAAAAAGGTGGGTATACCTGCGTATATCCAGAAACAAGCACTGTATGTATGTATATATATATAGTATTTAGGGGCTATATATTTATATATATATAATATATATAAATATATATATATAATAGTTACCTTCCTGTGGCCCCTCTTGATCAAGGTGACCAGATTTTGGAAATAAAATAAAAAAACATCCAGGACACTCAACATTGTATGGCCATTTGTACTGTCATTTAGCAATGAGAAGAAGCAATCCGTTAAATATTTTCTTAGGAATTGGGACTTTTCAAGCAATCATATCACAACAATGGAATATTCTTGTTTGCGCCTTTTTTTTTCCTTAATATCTTTAAACATATTATTTCTGAACAATGCTGCCCCCACACACAGAAACACAACATTAACGACAGAAATACAAAATTGTCCCAAAAATAAACAAGTGAAATATGTTTAGTTCTTTAGTTATTTTATACATAAATCATGATGTGTAAGGACTGAATGACAATTAGAAACTAAAACCCATGAGAATATTTTATTGTATTTGCGTATACCATAAATCCGTCAACATTTTGTGTTTTGAATTTATTTCTCATATTAAGTTTGTATAAGCGTCATCACAAGTTAACCAAAAACTACTCTTATGAGAAATATGCAGATTAAAAAAAACATGGACAGTTTTGCACCCCGATACAGTTTTTTGGGACAAAGCATCCAAAACCGGTAACAGCGGAACGTCTGGTCATCCTGCTCTACACATGCTCAATTACCCGATTTGTTACAATGATGTCCCCCAGCAAAATATTTGGTCCACGTTTAGATCTATTGGTCTACTCAGTGTCCCATGTTCTTAGTTAGTTTTTTTGGGGTTGTATTGTAGGTGGTAGAGTTACTATTCTTTGATGCCCTTGTGGGCTCCAGCAACACACATACAATAATTGAAGCAGCCATGATCAACTCTTTAATTAATTAACCATCAAGAACCACAGATCCGCAGATAAGTCTGCTTAAAAAAAAACAACCTTTCCACTTCTGTTATTGTTAGGAAAGGGGGGGGGATCTGTTTTTGGGAAGCCCTCATAGGAGGTTGTAATCTCCTTATGTTGGGTCACCTTTATCGATTAAGGATCTCATAAACAGATGAATGTCCATGTGGATCCGGAACCCAGACTCCAGAACACATACTTCAGGACTGCCCAACATACAAAGAGCAGAGACAGCAGACCTGGCCAGAAGATACAGACTTGAGGCAAAAGCTATGGGGCAGCCGCTCTGACCTGGAGAAGACAGTGGACTTCGTCCTGACGACAGGTCTGACGGTATAGCATGACCACATGCTGAACGCAGAAGAAGAATCTCCTTATTTCTTATTACGTCTGCGTTCGTGCTCAAACTCCTGCAGTGTAGCAGGATGTAGTCTGAATGGAGAATGGAATGTGACATGTCATGGTTTACATATTAGTACAACATGTCATATTCAATTCTCCTAAAGTAATGAATAGGAAATCCCCCCTCCCCCAAATCTACGAGCATGAGGGGGCGATATAAAATTATGGATTTAAAAAAAAGGCAAGTCAACAATGCACGTTTGTATGTTCTATCTAGTTAATTGCCCTTTTATAACCTGTATATGGAATTACAAAAGGAAAAGATTCATATCTATGCATATGTCTATGCATTCAAACTTGACATCAGTGTATCCACTACATTTTATGTTTTTCTAATGACGATTCATCTGACAGACTGCTATTAACAGCCTCTTAATAAATCAATTACATCATCTCAATTGACAACCATGTAATGTTACAGAAACGTGCCCATCTCGTACCGAATTCATTCATGAACTCAAAGAACTTTTCGAAAGATATCCTCATTGGAATAAAGACATGTTAAGGCGATGCACAATACTCAATATGCTCATTTGTGACAAGAGCTTGTTGCATTTGAGTAGATATGCCACGCCCGTGTGTTGCCGGGGCCCGAAAGGGGAGCAAATAAAATCAACACTGTTTAACTTTCACGCATGTCGTAAAAGGCGACTAAGGAGGTTATGGGATGGAGTTGGCTGTCCCATCCCATATAGGGTCAGTGACCCAAAGCCATGCTGAAGTCGGATGTATCAGGCCGAAAGGCGCAGATTTCGCAGCAATGCTGTAAACCATGACACAGCGCATTCCGTTCTCCGGACTACATCCTGCTAATCTGCAGGAGTTTGAGAACGAACGCAGAAGAAGAAGAAGAAGATATGCCAGATGAAAGATAAAATGTTCACCATGATTATAATATAGGTCTACTTGTAGATTTTATGTAATGTATTTTTACCGACTGCTGAATATTTGAATGTAGAGTGAGTTTTCACTGGTTTGTTTGTTCTATCCACATGAATTACGAGTAATATAGTTTTTTAAAATCATATTGTGCAATGTCTGGAGGGGTGGAGGATGTCCAGAGCTTGATTTTACACACATAATAATCAACATATCAAATATCATCTAACGAAAGGGTTGTAAAAGATACTTGTCAAGATAGAGTGCTGTTGTGGTTTTAAAATGAGGAAAGTCATACAATATATGCATACCGTCTTAGGGGTCGGCTATGTGACAGCGAGGCACAGATTGAGTCTGTAACGGCTAAGGTACAAGGTTGAAATCTCGCTGCAATCAATTGTGCAAACTACTGGACATAAGTACTGCCTAGAGAAAAACCCCTACAGCATATGCTGGGCTGCATTCTTAATATGATATGCTGCCAATGTATTTTTCTATTAGGGTTTTGCTATTGCATGATGGTTAGTCTGGTGGATCACTGTTGAGACCTTCAGATCTTCTGCATGTGGAAGTCTTCACTAGTGAAAGAAGCTACTATAAACATCATATCTATCTGTGATTCGGTGCTGGTTAAATAGATCAGATTACTTCAGTAAATGAGACACAACAAATTTCACAAGACAGTACTATATTAAGATGTTCAAGTTGTTTATCGATTTTTCACAATGTGAGTATATCGATAGATGATTCATCCATGACCTCCAACAGTATAAGACCTACTGGTTAAAGGGAAAACAGGCCTTTCTAATGACTCATTTCACTATTTCCGTGATTTTCGTTGGTCACTATGATTATAATTTGTGTAAAAAGCCTATGACAATCGAGGGAATAGTCAGATGTGTCATTTTAGAAGCCTTGTTTTCACATTTGCCAATGGGTATTATATTGCCGATACCACGACTCATCTCTGCTCAGATTGGACTGCTCAGCAGTAGGACTAGATACATGTTAAGTTTAAGCAAGCTACGAGGTGCTTAGCGCAGTAAGTAAGCTCATAGTCAATAACTAATAGCTTATATCAGTGGGATTGACCAAGTCGTTAGCGCACTGGCCTGTCATGCAAATATTTGGGGTTAAAGATGGATCTCTATATACAAGATTATACTAGAAATTTGTCACGTCACGATAACATCCTGTTGTAAACATTGTCCTAAGTTTATTTACTGTACTATGCATAATCTATATGTTTGTGGGCTATACTGGAGAAAAAATCAAGCACTTCTGCACAGTATATGGTACTTTCTGCTCACTGCAAGTACAACTAAAATTCTTTATGATGACGTACACTCTTTGAACCGTGGACAGTTTGGTTATATCTGAACTGTGATCATCCAAAATAATGGAGGTATTGGTTTAGGTAGTCATACCACCACGACCTACGAAGTATCTGATCTCTAACACAACTTCCCTTATTTTGGCTGGTCCGACTTCTTTTGTGATTTTCATTGTCTGACGACACAAAGTATAAAAAAAAAAGTAAAGTAACCCATAGCATTTATTAATGCCGTAGGGGTGTGAAATGTTAGCGATATCACATTTCATAGGCTCTGCAAATGAGGGCGGTAGCAATCTCCTCTCCCTCGCAGTCTTTACTTCCCGGATTAATTCGGTACCCATTTAAAGCTGAGTCGACCTGGGAGCCGTTGCGATCTGAAAAACATTTCCGCTTCAACTGGGGAATGAACCCAGTATCACTCATATGCGAAGCCTCTCATATTACAAGTAGTATCAGTACGTAGATCTACATAGAGGTAGGCAACATGTTTGGGTATGCGGGCCGGATTTTCCTGTGTGGTATGGGACTAAACATATTTTCTTGTGTGGTATTGAGCAAAACATATTGTTTTCTCTAGTTCCCTGGAGTTCCAAGAAATATTTTATGAGCTAGTGAGAAAGTATTTTTATCAATCTGTATTCCTTCAACGCCGATACGGTTCATACAGCAGCAACCAGTGCTCTTCAGTTCGAGCGATGTGATACTACTGTGTGCATTTCTTGGTTGTTGTTGAAACCTATAGTTATACCAACTTTAGTGACTGCTCTGCAAAAAGTCTCTCTTGGCCTTACACAGAGTATTCTTGAGCATATTGCTAATCGTCTCACTTAATTCTATACCACTCCTCTGTTTAAAACCAGGCATCATAACATAAAATAATAAGAAACACAATCTTAAATGTTTATGGTATAATTATATTTTATAGTCTTAAAATAACACAATTCATTAGCACAAGATGCTTGTCGTGTTGTTTGAATAACCTGGCTCTCATATCTCATACGTCTGGAAACACGTTTCAAGATCCAATAGACATCTTCAAATATTTGATCAGTGTCGATTAAATAGAATCTTGAGTTTGCTTTTACATGAAGAAATTTCAAGTCGAATCAACCCAAACATGTTATCGAGTAAATATAGCATGTATAATCGCTAATGTGAAATCACACTGAGATAGAAAGGGACGGGTTGCGTGGGAAGGAAGGACTCTGTACAGAAAGTGCACAAACAAGGAAGTGGACGTAAGAAAAAATGAAGGGCTTTTAAGGGCAAGAAAAGACGTGATCATCCATAAGAAATGTGTTTGCTTGGCAACTGCTAGCATGAGAGTATGCTGAATTTACTATTTTTTCATGATTTGTAATATAAAAAAAGCAGGAAGTAGGATGATTGAATTGTTTTCCTCACAATGCTGATGTACAATGTTGTAGGAATACTTATTTTGGGCTGTAATCTGGTTTTTGTGAAGACATGTTATCTAGTTGTGTTGAGTGATACCATTGTTGCCGGTGCCCCTCTCTCAGCCCGGGATCTCTGACTTCAACACATGCGCAGGACTGTGGTCATTCTTGATGTAGGGGATGGCCCTATCAATCTTAGTTTCCAGCCTCTGACAGTTGGATTAAGCCCCATCTCCACTTCAAGAAGTTGACCTTGATGGCGATGGGGTGTAATCTGGTTAAGTGACATGGTAACTTTCGTCAAGGGGGATTAATGTTTGAATACTTTATGCAACATGATTCATGGGAATAAATAGAAACATTTTTATAACTCTTATATTAATATTTGTTGTCGATGGTTCTAATTAAATTGACACCCACAGAAACATAACAAATTATGAGTTTTATCATTAATATATTATCCACCTTTTTATTACAACAGAAAACACGCATATGAAGTCCAGCTGGCATTAGAAATTAATCGGTTAATCTTTTAATACAAGGAAGTTTCTCGTAACGTTTTCACCGCATAAAAACCCGAGGAAAATTGTTCCACCCCACCCCCACCAATCAATCACACAATTACAGATACGGTAAATATACGAATTTATAGGAAGTTATATTTGTCGTTATTGTATAAAGCTGAAATAAGAGAGAGTAAAAACACATTGTTCATTTCTATTGGGGACAAAATGTTGGTCATTGAAATTAGTATGCAAAACAGAAAATTTCATGAATATTAGTGAAATCACTGCTGAATTACAAGCTACGCACTCATGAATTATAACAGAAGTATGAATATGAGTTACTAGATGGACTTGTTTTGTGGCACGGTAGAAGCTCACCAACGGAGCTTATTGACAACACAAGAGACAGAGAGTCGTGGAGAAACATGGTCGCCTACGCCATTCGGCATGACACTTGATTGATTGATTGATTGATGCATATGATATATCACTGAAGCTAGATCTATGATATCTTCTTCTTCTTCTGCGTTCGTTCTCAAACTCCTGCAGATTAGCAGGATGTAGTCCGGAATGAGTTGTGTCATGGTTTACATCATTGCTGCGATATCTGCGTCTTTCGGCCTGACACATCCGACTTCAGCATGGCTTTGGGTCACTGACCCTATATGGGATGGGACAGCCAACTACATCCCGTAAGCCCCTTAGTCGCCTCTTACGACATGCATGGAAGGTAAACAGTGTTGCTATTCTTTGCTCCCCTTTAGGGCCCGTCATCAACACACGGGCGAGATCTATGATATAATTTCACGTCCTACTCATCTCTATCGACTTAACTAAATGCGATAACCAGAACCGACTAGCAGGTGACAGACACCACAATAAACACTCAACAATAAACCACTAGACCACAGTGATACATGAAGTGAGCCGTGACCAATCGTAGCATAAGACCTACCAACAGATTCTAAACAAGTCTTTTGATCTCATGTTTTTTTAATATCGTCATGATTTTCGTTGGTCACCTTATGTACTCTGTGTTACCTGCCAACGAAGTGCACGGGAATAATCGAAAACGGGGAGAAAAAGTTCGTTTGTATTCTGTTGGTAGGTCTTATACTGGTTGTTGGTCACGAACAAGCACTTCTTGAAAATGTAATTTCTCTCCAAATCTGTATCAAGATGTCCATATTAGATAACAATGCCGGTTTGATTTGATTGAAATTTGTCTAGTTATTCGTGGATTCTCAAGTTTCTCGTTAAATATGTGTACGTACGGAATAGATGAACTAGTAAGTGATCTTCATTTCCTGGTTACCGTAGAAGGTTGACAAGCGAGAATATTTAGATAAGATGCAGTTGGGAAATATTTGTTCAATTATTTAAAGTAAAAAGGTAATAGGGCATATACATGTTGTTTAACTTGGGAATCTGACTTATCAATTGTCGTATTCATTTTGGAGCAAAAGTGTGGTCATTCGAACGAAGACGTGTGTATGTGTGGGTGTGTGCGGCTTAAACGAAGTATGGCACGATTTGAATTGTTCATAAACAACACAAATGAGAAATCGATGATAAATTTTGTTAAAGAGGATTCGACCGAGTCCTTCAACAACACAGTCCTGTGGACTCAATGGAGTTCGTATTTCTGAAGTGACGCTATTAGGCTTTTCTTGTGATTTTCATTGGCTGTCAACACAACGTATACACAAGTGATCAATGAAGATCACGGGAAAAGTCATATAGCGTCAATTTAGAAGTAGAATTCCGATGAGACCACATGACTGTGTTGTCGTGGGACTCGGGTGGATTGAACAGTCGGGAACCCGGGCAAATGCCAGTGAGATCGAGATTAGTGATATGTGGAACACTAGGGCAGCCTCTTTTACATTTCTACTTAAGAAATGATGTCATGTAAGGACGTCATTCATCTTGGCTGACCCGACTTATCCGTGCTTCTCAATTGCTAGCAACATGAAGTATACACAAAGTTATTATTGTGAAGCTCGAATCAGTCATATCCGCCAAATGCATGACGCTGTCCGTAGGCTCTTAAACAGTGTTTCCCAACTTTTTTTTAACCATACCCCACCTAAGTCATTCTAAATTTTTGATGCGCACCTATATGATATATATATATATATATTTTAATATTCAAAAATTGTATTATTCCCCTCCCCTGAGTTGTCCCCCTGAACAATCAAACTGCTCCCCTGAGGGACGTGGGCCCCACGTTGGGAAACACTGCTCTAAAGTCTGAAGTAGATTATCCGGTATATTACAAAAATACCTGGAGTTTTATATGTTTACCCATTTTTCACGTGTCGCCAAGGGTAGATTCGTCTACTGCTGATGTATCAATATCTATTTTCATTCAATGGCGAGGAATAACAATTTGAGTAAATGGGGCTATTATTAGACTTGTAAAATGTACATTTTTAAACTGCTCGTTATTGATGCACTGGATGGTGAGATTTGATCAGGGGATATTTATTATTTGCTACAATCCCACAGATCAAGGGATTGGATTTTGAGGGCTACAAAACACAAATTCACACATTTTCCGCTCCGCGTTAGTAAATTGGAACATGACGTTTATTTTTAGGAGACAAGCAAAAAATTGAGTCAAATCTTTCGTTTTATTAAACAAGAAATATAAATACAGCATATTTCCAGTTAGTGAGTTTTAGGGAGGTTTCGAGTGCTTGTGTGATATAGGCTGCATACAATTGCTGTTACCATGTCATGTTTAGGGTGGGTTTTTAAAATTTACCCCCAACACAAAAAAAACAACCCAGTCCTTACCGGTGATCGGTATATAAAGAGGTCATAATCCACTTTATTAATAAAAAAAAAGGATGATTACCATCCTCACAAAAAGAGGTGCTTCATTTTCTAAGGTTACCAGAAGCGTATCTACTGTCCTGATTCCTTCCTTTACCTTAGTGAAAGGTGAATGATATTCATATCAACTTCTGTGGTTACTCACTGACTGTTTATTGTAGTCTTGCTCCCTCCCTTGCAATTTCTCCCTCCCGGTCACTTGCAATTTCTTCTTTCTTCGATAAAATATTAGAAAACGTGGGTTAAATCTTCATAATAGTTAAAAATAATATTATTTTGAGTTTTATCGATATATGAACGCGTGTGAGCATATGAGTGTGTATCCTCGTTCGTGTGTGGGTATTTGCTTCTTCTTGTCCTCACTTAACACGTGTGTTGTGAGGAAACTAATATTATATTATTCCATTTGTCAGATTTTCTCAAATCTACTTGCTGTTTCTTCATAATAATTGAATGATATGGAAATGACATTCATATACAACTATTGCCGAATTTTGACGAACCGCTAATACATCAAATTTTATCGCCACTAAAATGGGGATTAGTTTGTTCCTTTTGAGCCACAGTCCACACGTAGCACAAAGGTTTTGATTCTCCATCTGTTGTGGTACACTGCCTACAATTTGAGTTATTGTGTTGACTTGTATCCCACTGTTTCTCCTTTTTTAAGTATCGTGTTTTTTAGAGCAGTTTTAAGTCTTCCTCGTTTTCTTTTCCTATATATACAGAATATGGGAAAAGAAACGAGACAGAATATATGGTCATGTACAGTGCATCTGTTATCTGTCTATTTTACATACCATTAACTGTGTAAAAACGACAAATATAGCCTAATGAATATCATAGAAATCATACACGACAAAGATAGCCTAATGAATGCCATAGAAAACTCAAACACGGCAGAGATAGCCTACTGAGTATCATAGAAATTAGACACGCCATATATAGTTTATTGAATGTTATAGAAATTTACAAAAGCGGCAAAGATAGCTTAATGTATATCACAGAAATAAAAAGAAAGATAAATAGTCTAATGAATGTCATAGACATAGAAAGAAAGAAACATAGTCTAATGAATGTCGTAGAAATAGAAAGAAAGAAACATAGTCTAATGAATGTCGTAGAAATAGAAAGAAAGAAACATAGTCTAATGAATGTCATAGAAATAAAACACGGCAGAGATAACCTAATAAATGTCATAGAATTCAAACACAGCATAGATAGCCTAATGAAAGTCATAGAAATCAGACACGCCATAGATAGCCTAATGAATATCATAGAAATAAAACACTCCAGAGATAGCCTAATGAATGTCATACAAATTAGACACGGCAGAGATAGCCTTATGAATATCATATTAATTAAACATGGAAGAGATAGCTTAATGAATGTCATAGAACTCAAACACGACAGAGAAATCATAAATTATGAATAAACCAAAACGATGGAGATTTCCTGAATGTCATAGAAATTAAACGTAATCGTGATATCTTAATTAATATCATATATTCTAAACATGATTGATATATCATAATGAATGCCTTAGAAATCAAATACAATCGTGATATCCTAATAAATGTCATAGAAATAAACAAGATAAAGATATTCTAGGGAATAACCTGTGTAATCAAATAAGATCGAGATATTCTCAATGTCCTAGAAATAAAACACAATCCAGATATTTTGAATGTCCTAGGTATAGTATATGGTCGAGGTGTTCTAGTGATTGCTGTAGAAATCAAACATGATCGAGATATCCAAGTAATGACATATAAATCAAACACGATAGAGATATTCTAATGTCATAGAAATCAAACACGATCGATATTTTTTAATGAATGTTGTAGGAATAAAAAAATTATCCGTTATTTCTGTTAAATTATTAGCTACATTGACTGCATAAATATTATCAGCATAGATACATCAATGTCCACCAGTGTAAGGAGGCTGTCTATAAACAACGTCAACAAGTTTTTGCAGCCCCCCCCCCTCCAACCTTTTTAACAACAGTTAAGAATTCAGGGACCCCCGCCATATTTAATTATGTCAACCAATTTCTACTCCCCCCCCCTCCCCGCATAAAATTATTATGCCGAAAAAGTATGTTTAGTTTCACATTAAAATTTTTTTTTTCAAATGCATTCAATTTAATTGGTGCATAAAACAGAATTGTTGACGTCGACTTTGATCACACTCCTTCCATTAACTGTCAAACTTTTCCAGACCACCCACTCCCCTAACCTTTGGCCTAGTGTATGGACAACCCCTAACTGTAATAAGCAATTATTTGTGACACTAAAAATTATTAATATAAATATAGGAACATAAATGATAAACAGTAAAATATCAGACAACAGATATGCACTAACGGAGAAAAAGCAATGTCGATTTATACCAGCGTAACTGAACATAAGAGCAGCATTCAAAAGTCAATGAACTCATTGATTCTCGGAGTTCGTTCTGTGAGATGCGTAAACGCACAAACGCGACAGACTAGCGTTGATCTGGTCTGTTACTGGTAAATTTACCCAGGGTAGATGGTAAAAGTTCAGCATTAGTTGTAGAAGAAATGTGCTCCTTGGATAGCGTGTATTATAATTATTATTACTATTATTATTGTTATTGTTACTATTACCAAGTTCTTGGTCTTGTAGGGAAAACTAACCAATAGTGATATATTTTAATTGTGCGTGAAATTTTCTTCTCACATCAGACATATTTGTACACTTCACGTAGGATGCGCGTTTTATTCACAATCGTGTACAATAAGCTATTCGTTTAGTTATAAACGGAGCGAAATAATTACGAAAATCTTTATACATTATTGTATTTATATCAGATGTAGAGTTAACAGTGAACATTCATTCTCTGATTTCAAAATGGAAGCAATCAAAAAGGTGGGTTTCTCGTGTACGATAATGATGATGACAACGCCCAGATGGTTTTATCATAATCAGATATATAGTCACTCTTATTCTCTATACCAGGCAGTGGAGTATTACTGTTAGCTCCAGATTAGTGTTTCTCTTGAATTATTTTTGCTGGAGAGGTTTTCCAGAGCTTTAACAAGTTCCAGAGTTTTATTCGTAGTTGCTGTGGAGTGTAATGCCACGAGTTGGAAGTCTACTACTTCGGTGGGGACTTTGCCACTACCTTTTTACAATCTCAATATTGTAACATACTACGACTAATGAAAAGATAATCGAAAAAATTTAAATAAAAAGAATAAGGGCGAAAGCGAATGATGTTTCGCTCCAGGATCTTTGTCAGAGCAGGCACATAATAATAAATATATATGAAAAACCCTACAGGTTAAATATATATAAAGGACGGATGAATTTCTCTTGACCGTGTCACAGTCTACATATATGTTAAACATAATTTTCCATGTATTATCTTGTGTCTTCTATCTATTTATTATATGTTTATTTGACGAAGATCTTTGATCGAAACGCCAATCGTTTCCGATCTTTTTCTTTTTATTATAATTATTACTATTATCATTTTATTACTAGTGTTGTAACACATAGTTACTTATGTACAATATATACTTTCGTATTTGATCATGTTTGACTTTCTGCAATTTCGAGATATGCTGCAAAGAATTGTTTCCCTGAACTTGTGAGAGCTGATGACGTCAGGTGAATGGATAACGCGTGCGATTATTGTAAAATATATTTAATTACTATTCTTGCCGACTATGGTGGTATAGAGGTTAGTGGGACAGTCTCACAAACTCAGCTTACCCAAATTTGATCGTGGTTCAAAACGCAAATGATCCAGTCCTCGATATTCTACTGTCAATGTATGGATAGTTCAGTGCATCACTAGGGGGTACGGATCACACCGGGAGACATCGTCACATGGGATGACACCAAAATGCAAAATATTATTGTCTATGATTCCATATCCCTCTATGAAATTACTCTTATGCATTGTTTCAGCCCAGGGTCAGGAATTTATTATTGAAATATACAAATCTCTCTGTTAGTTATAAACACAAAAACGTGTTATAGTGTTCGTGTATAATAACTTCTTCAGAAGATAACATTAACTTAATAAAAGAAACGAACAAACTAATGATTAGGTTTGTTTGTTTCTTTGTAGTAACTTGTAATAAGTTGCACCAAAATAACTATCAAATTAAAAATATTCACAACAATTCACAGCGTAGTTTACGAAAAACAAACTTTACAAATGAACGGATTGAGTGCAGTTTCGCACGGCGAGCTAATTGACGTCTAACCTACACTATTGTTTGTTTTCATTTGCTCGTGTAAAGTAAATTTTATTATTATTTATAGGGGTGTAATGGTGTCAGGGCGGCGCCCCGGTCCTTCTTTGAGCGAACATTTTAAAGACACATTAAATTTTACTGTCCATGTATTTTTTGTGGAGAATCTATTTTTAGAAGACGAAGCGTCCTGCTACATTTGTTAGGACTACACCCCTGATTATCTAAATATAATTGTTTCTCGATCTGTCATTGTCCACAAATATGATTTTGGGTTCATGTTCGATAGAACACCTGACATATCATACACTGGTCAAATGTTCGAAGTGATCAGATATGTGAAAATCCACAATAAGAAAGTTGAAGTAAGAGAAATGTTTCTGAGATTTTTTCCTTTTACAGGGGAAAAAAGCCGCTAGCTATGATATTGTTAAAACACTGGAAAGTGAAGGACTCGATATTATGGTGTGTCGCGCTCAAGGTTACGATAATGCTGCCACTAGGGCTGGAATCCATAGGAGTGTACAAGCCATTTTGAAAAGAAGGAACTGGAAAGCTATCATTAAAAATGTGTGGACCATTCGCTGAGCTTATGAAGCCAACACTTTTTTGCTGAAAATGCTTCCTGTGACTTTTTTGGGGGAAAATATGAGACAATGTTTTCCATCTTTACTGCTTCCACTCACCGATGGGATGTTTTAATGGATCACACTGGGGCCTCAGTGAAAATACTATCAACAATATGCTGGAGTGCCCATCACGCTGCAGTAAAGGCAGTGAAAGAAAAATTCGATGAATGTGTGACGGAAATTGAAGTTCTATGTGATCCAGATGAAAATTTAAACACACGAGGTACAGAGAGGTCTGTATTTTCACGCTTTTGTGCTAACTCTACTTTTGGTGTGATGTACTAGAAGAAGTTAATCTTACATAGCTTTACCTTCAGACTAAGGGTTTAACTCTTGACAAGGTGGTGACAACGCTAGAGACGCTAAGAGTTTTTCTGTACGAGCAGCGCAATCATCTAGTGGGGCAGGCAATTGAACATACGCATTTGGCGCAGTTACTGGTGTCCATTCCAACGTTGTTCACTTTCTAGTTAGTTAGTTAATTAGTCGTCATATCATCATCACTGCAAACTGGACACGTCCATAGTTACTCCGATCTCTCACTGAGTGTATCCGCCATTACATTTCTGCTGACAGTACCGGCACTCTGCTGGTTGACCATCATTCTTCTGCGCCCTCTAAAATATTCACTTCTAGCAACACCGCATTTCAAACCCTGATCTTTAATCCTGAACATTCAAAAGGAATCATCATCCACACTAGTCTCACTCTCGCGTACTATTACTCTTATGAAGTTCAAAACGTCAACTCGATTCATTGCCGCATCGCTCTGTGCCACAATCGCGGATGACGCCAGTTGATCTGCTCTTTCATTGCCGCGAACAACACCCACATGTACTGGCACGAAAATAAATGTAACTACATTTAATCTCGCCTTTCTCAAGGCCTAAATTCACTGTTCGCGAAAGAGACCCACTTGTACCTTCCTAATCATACTCAGAGTCACTAAAGATGAAGACCCGTGTTACCTTCTGTGTGCCTACCCCTCCTCAAATGCCTTAGTCACCGCCATAGTCTCCATGGTCATGATATTCGTAGTCACAGCAAAGGCTGCGTTCTCCTCCCTGATCGTTTTATCCGCGCACTGAGCTATGAAGGTCCAAACACTGCGAACATCTCTAATCACAGATCCAACAGTGTATATAATCACATTCTTCTTTTTGGCATTCTCACTGACCAGTCTGCACCTCTTGCTCCACAGCGTGGGACACAATTCTCTGAATTCCCTTCTAAGTGTTATTACTACTCTCAAACAAATTTCCAAATCTGGGGGGAGACCTATCCATTCCGCACCTGCTGTCACATCTTGCAATCTGCACACGTTTTGTATGCCATTCTCAGCATATCCCATCCACGACTTCCCTCTCTTAAGTCTGCTACTTTTAACTTTCTGTATTTCGGAATACAACGGATGTTCCTTATCTGCATGTATTTGACGGTACGCCCGTGCACGGCAATACAGTAATTTGTGCTCTTCCGTTGGACAGTCTAGTTGGCACCGCATAGCTCTTGTCGATGTGTCTTCTGTGCACCCAAGAATGATACGCATTGCTGCATTCTGAATTCTATTCAGTCTTTCGATCTGAGTTTGGATAAGAATAAGAATTGTCAGTGCATATTCCACTACATCCACCACCAAACCCTGGTACAAAAGAAATAACAACCTCTGCTCACACTGTGCAGCAGCCATAACCTTCAATGCTGCTAAGGCTTTGCCTGCCTTTATGCTAACGTGTTCAACATGTTCCCTGAAACTCAGACTTCTGTCAAAAAACACACATAGGTACTCCATTGCGATGGTTCTTTCTAAACCGTTCCCGGCCAACGAAACATTTGGTATGGGTGTCTTTACCATGTGATTGTTCAAGGGAAACTAAGTCGCGACATTAGTCGAATAATGATTTGGCGAGACATATCCAATAATAGCTCTTTATTTGAAGGGCGCAGTAAAAGAAATTTGTTTGCATGGCTATTTAGTCCCACTACCCAAACCTGGCAAGGATCACACATGATACAAGGCTACAGAGAAATAATAATGCAGAATACGATAGGCAAACTTTTGGGGAAAAATTGTGGCCTGGAAGGAATCGTGTCATCTTGAGAGAAATAAGTGCTTGCCAACGTTGTTAGTTGGTATCGCCCAGGAAAAAAGACCTAACAGAATGAGCCATATTTGTGCAGGATGTTTTTGAGGGGTTCAATTCGCACGCATGGAGACACGTACGATCGCAATATATCTTGAGGATGCTCAGGGTGTCCTTGGATGTCCTTGAAAGGCACCTGAAGGTAGCAGAGTTTGATATCGAAGAAGCCAAAGACTGGCCAGTATTTGAGGTTTTGAAATTCATAGCTGAATGGTACTTCCTTGAATCTCTCCCATATCTCTCATTGATCCTACAATAATTTCTTACGATCTGTGTGTCTATGGCTTCATGTGAGAGAGGGTTTTCAAAGCCGAAGTTTATAAAGAACTATTTGCGATCTACCATGGGATAGTGAAGGCTTTCTGATCTTGCAATAATATCAACTGAAAGTGATTTGACAAAAGGAATTGATTTCGATGAAGTAATTAACAAGTTTGCAGCTTTAAAAGACAGGAAAGGAATGTTCTGATTTAGTCGAGATTTAATGTGACATTGTAATTTGTACTGTTGGATAGGCCTACTATTCTGGAACTCGCTGATTGTGCAAGCCCACTGTATAACGGTTAAAACCGTATCTCCTGTAAGTGTAAAATTTAAAGTTTAATGTTAAAATAAACATGAAAAAGTAACATATGTTATGTGTAGTTCTTAGTTCTTAACTTCTTACAATATTTTACCTCCGACCTTGAATTCAATTTTTCTTTTATGGCCATGTGAAATACAGGACCTACGTTACTAAGTTACTAAGGATTCTGTATGGTCCCGTTATTTGGCACTATTTGTCACTCCGAGGACGTTCATAGAGTTAGTTGGTCGTGAGGGGGTAACACCATGTTTTATCGCACTGGGTGACAACAACCCTATTTACTCCACTGGGATAGTAGTTCATCATTATTTGAAAAGCAATTTCGCATGTATGATATGACATGATTACGAGTATTCAATGAATTTTCTAATAACATTAATATTCGAATAACGCTTCGTATTATTCTTATATATATATGTAGCTGCATCTAATATAGAACAGCAACATAATTGTTGGAGGGAAGATGATAGTTTGTAACTTATAACTCACTAGAACTATTTATTATGTTGCATGGTTGTGAGAGTTGTAGACTCACTGCAGACATGAAGAGATTATCGAATAAAGATTTAGATGGATATAGATTTTCGTATGAAAATGTTAAAGACAAAGTGTGTGCATTTCCTGTAGAGAGTTTAAGACAAGTGTGTACGTACAAGTAGAAAATCTCCCAAGTTACCAAGAATTACCACTTTCAATATTAAAATGAGGAAAATGTGCATGGTTTAGATATGTGTGCCGACATGATTCACAGCCAAAAACGATCTTGCAAAGTGCTGTTGATGTTGTAAGAAGCAGAGGGGTCAAAAGAAAATCTAGGACACACAATATCAAATATTGGGCAGCGCAAGATTTTTTTTTCACTCATACACATCGATAACGATAGAAATCGCTGGATGAATCTGAGTGTTTGACGCATTCAATGTAATAATTCTTCGACTTTGACTGGTTGTTGTTTTATACATGGATTGTAATCTTTTATATTTTAAAAGTGTTTATGTATATATACTTCTCTATTTGGAAGGGGATGTAACATTGAATACATCTTCATTGTACTCCGACCTTGATCAGGCAAGTTGACAGTGTTTGCAGACTGACCGGAACTAACGTTAACACCGCAATAACATCATGTTCATCCTACAGGAATTATTCTGGAATTAAATAGCTTCTACTTATGGTAAACAAAGACCTTGACTAGTTGAGAGTGACATTTGTCATCCCATCATGGCCCCCGAATGCATGGCAAATAGTTGGTGAGGCGTGCGGGGAGAACACGCTAATCTAGGTATAAATGTAGAAATAGATCGTGCATCCGTTATTAGCAGAACATCACGTGTTTATGTGATACTAGTGTTTCTAGACGGCCGTGATGGTGTTTTAATAAGTGCATAGACACACGTGAATTGAGATTGTTTTTGTTTGGTATACAGCTTACACTTGTCCGTACGTGCAGATAATTATGAATAGAGATATTTATGGAAGTGGGTATAATATAAGGTAACCAACCCCGAGAGCTACCAGGAAAGATAACACCCCAGATGTACATATATTAAAAAAATAACAAAGATTTACAAGCACAGTACAATATAGCAATACAAAGCAGGTATAACGCCATAGAGAAAATACAAACCATTGACTAACAGTGGATGATGTTAAAATAATCTATACAGCAAACATCTACAGAGATCTTACCACCTAAGAAACATCTAGCAAAGAAAGATAGAATGACAGAAGATATCTTAAAGTTAATGGAACAAGGAAGAAAGTTAAAGGCTAACATTTAAGAATATAACAAGATAAGCAAAGAAATTAAACATAAATACAATACAGCCAAAGAATAATGGTTAAAGTCAAAATTTTGTGAAATAGTAAAAATCATCAAGGAAGTACAGGGGATAAACACATAAATGAATTAACAGGTAGAAAGCAATTTCACAAGTCTGGGTGCCTGAAGTCAAAGCAATGGCATATGTTAATAGGAGAAAATGAATCATGCACATATGGGAAGAATACATTAAGGAATTTTACAAAGATAGAAATGATACAGACATACAGTACAACAAAGAAGACCCCTTTATGTTAACTGCAGAGGCGGAAGATGCTATTCACCACTTGAAATACAATAAATCGAATGAACCAGATAATTGTAATATTATAAATGAAGAATTACAAGTGCTGGGAGAGTATGGCATACAAATAATAACCAAAATACTAAATGGCATCTATAACAGTGGAGATATTCCATCTGATTTATTGCAATGAATGTTCATAGCCTTACCGAAGAAATCTGGTGCAGTAGAATGTGAAGTCCATCGAACAATTAGCCTTAGGATCAAGATGACCAAGATACTACTTCGTATAATCATAAGACGAATAAGAGGATAACTACAACCAGAAATTACAGAAGAGCAATGTGGATTTGTGGAAGGAAAAGACACAAGAGATGTCCTATATATAATACGAATATTAATGGATAGGGAAATAGAAGTACATAATGACATGTATTTGTACTTCATATATTATAGTAAAACTTTTGACAAGGTGAAACATTCAAAGATGATAGAAATGTTAGAAAAACTCAACGTTGATGGGAAAGGTTTAAATGTAGTAAGAAATATGTACTGGAAACAAACAGCTGCGATGAGGGTTGATAGTAATGTAACAGAATTCCAATACTGTACGGGAATTGGGAGGGGCCTGAAGAAGTTTGACAGTTGAATATTTGCGACGGGGAGGAAGCATTTATGAAAAGTTGACTTTAACAATGCTATATTTTATGCAAATATTCAAATTTGAATCAGGTCTGCTCAGATGATGTGGTTAGTCTAGCATAATGTTGAAGATCAATGTAACCAAAAATTCCATGCTGAAGATCGTCAAAAGGTGAAGGTATCGCATCCATGCTGTAAACCATGATACATTTCATTTCGCTCCATGAAATACATTCAACTGATAGACAGAAGTTGGAAAACGAAAGCAGAATAATGCAGACAAAATGTCGAGTTTATTTATCCATAAGTTCTGAATAGAATTCTGTTGTCAGACGAAAGAAGTAAAAAAATGCAGTATTCCTTACTTTCTGAATATAATCCTATTTAGTAGAATGCACACATGCATGGAGGAAAACTATCATAACAAGTATGTGTTTCAACCACACTACGGCTGGCATGTACATTTTGTAAAATTTTCCTTGTAAAACATTTCATTTTACACCACCATTTGTTGTGCAGTATAGAACTACATTGTATATGTATGCGTTCTACGTCACATCAACATAGCGCTAAGTTTCTTTCCAGTGCCGTTAGACCGTTACATTTCAAAATTTTGTGTTATTAGCAGTCTTTGGACAATATCAAGTGTGTTTTAAAGTACAGATAAGATGAATCTGTCAATTATATTTTTTGTTGTATTATAAAGAACAACAGGAAAACCATTGGATATTAACATTGTACAATTTTATGCACCCACATCAAGCAGTTCAGAGAAGGACATCGAACATTTCTATGGAGAACTAGAAACTGCAATGAAATATTGTAAAAATAATGAAGTTACTATAATTATGGAGGACTCTAACGCAAAAGTAGGTGATACAAAGATAAAGGGTGTGACTGGAAGATTTGGTTTAGGGGTTAAGAACGAAAGAGGTGTCTTATTGATAGAGAGGACACAAGTACATAACTTAATAATAGGAAATACATGGTTCAAGCAACATCCAAGAAGGAAGTGTACATGCATTAACCCAGGAGATAATTCACGGAATCAAATTGATTTCATGTTAGTACCTAAAAGACACAGAAACAGCATTAGATCTATGAAAACAAGGCCAGGTGCTGACTGCAATAGTGATCACTGGTTGGGAAATTTTGCATAAAGTTAAAGAAGATCAAGAGATCACCAAGAAATATGAAATTAGAATTAGCTTTATTGAAATCAGATACTGACATTAAAGAAAGATGCAACATAATTGTACAGAATAGATACAATGCCATTGCAAAGATTCAGAGAATTGAAGATCAATGGGACATGCTAAAACATTCGATAAACCAAACATCTAAAGAGATACCAAAAGTAAAACATACATTAAAACAGAAATCGATGACTGAAGAAATATTAGAAATGATGCGCACTAGAAGAAAAAATAAGATAGAGGGATATCAGAAAATACATAAGGAGATAAGAGAGAAATGCAAAGCGGCAAAAGAAAGCTGGCAGAACAAGAAATGCACGAAAACAGAATCACATTACAACCAAGACACAACATTACTACACAAGCAAATTGATATAACAAGGAAAAAAACGCAAACAGTTACATGGTGTCTAAAATATAAGACAGGTTAGGTATTAATGGGAAAATATTATATAGTACAGAGATGGTCAGAATATACAAAATAACTTTATGATTCTTCTTCTTCTTTCGTTCACTTGAAACATGTCTATATCTGTAATTCTGTCTCCTTAATAAAACTCACTGTCTTTTGTAGCTCATACAGTGTCCCATAGAGCTTTGATTCCAGTGTTGTTTTCTCTGGCCAATATGTCTGCCTCAGCTTTTCATGCTCATGCCATAACACTCTTGAAGTATATGTTTGGCACTCTGTGCTGCCTGTCCACATGTACACATGGCCATGTTTCCAATCTTGAACTTTGTATACATGTGACTGCGGAGTCGGTTGTGTCCTGTTCAGAGACGTAGAATTATAACTTGTTCTGATCTGTTCATAATGTGATAGTCATCTTGTGTTGGTGTTTGTGGCTTTCTTATTGACTTGATCATCTGTTTTTTCTGATGGTAGGTGATTGGTATATCTGGTTGGTCTTCGGCAGCACCTTCCTTAGCCAGTTGGTCTGCTTTTTCATTTCCTGGTATTCCACAGTGAGAGAGTATCCACTGCATGGTTACCCTATGCTGGTAAGACAATTCGCTAAGTAGTTTTTTCAAGTCTGTTAGTTTTCCAGACTGGAGAGCGTGAAGCACTGACCTTGCATCTGTCAGGAATACCACAAGCTGTAGGCCAGATTTGGAGTTCAGCAGTTTTTTAGCTGCCACACTAATTGCCTGGATTTCTGCATCATAATTATTGCAAAATTTTCCTGTCGGTGTTCTGATTGTATCTCTAGGATTGTGTGGATATTCTATATATACACCTGCACCTCCATTCCTCACTGCATTCTGTGCTGACCCATCTGTGTATACTCTGACCCATATATCTTGTGGATATTCCTCATCCAGGAAACTGAGGGTGACTGTCATCCGCTGCACACTGTTCACTTCGTCCTCGCTTAGTATTCCTTTCACATGGGTCTGAATGTATATTGGCATTCCATGCCTTTCACTTCATGGGGTTTGTTTTGGTACAGACCTTAAGGGCTGTCAACTTCAGGTAGGTCTGTAAGTTGTCTACGGAATCGTTTAGCTTGATGGATAAAGCTGCTTCTTTTCAGTCGACCCGTTGCTAGGTTTTGAATCTTTCCTTCATTGGATGACTTGGCATACACTGAAACTTTGCCGCTTGAATTAGTACTTTTGTGTCTCTGCGTTCGCCAAGTGTTTGCATTCTTCCCATTTTCTGCATCTCTGCTATGGGTGTTGATTTCATTGCCCCCAACATTATTCTAAGTGCCTGGTTTTGAACTTTATCTAGATCTTGTAATGTGGTGTTTGATGCAGGACACCACGCAGCTGAACCATATTCCAGGTGTTGTCTTATGCCTTGCTGGTAAACTTTACTGAGTATATTTCCACTGGCTCCCCATGTGGTTCCACTTAGTTTTCGCAGGATAGCTAACTTCTTCCTGGCTTTTGTTGTTGCTTTGTTTATGTGCTGCTTCCATGTCAGCTTATCATCAAAAGTAACTCCGAGGTATGTGGGTTGTTTGTCTTCTTTCAAGAGCTCTCCATCTATCTTGATATGACCAGCTTTTTGTTTTGGTGAGAGGGTAAAGATTGTAGTGCTGCACTTATCTGTGTTAATGCTGACGCACCATCTATTTGTCCATAAGGTGAGGGCATCGATAGCTCTTTGTATTTGTTTAGTGGCTACTGTCGCATGTTCTTCCGTGCACCAGATCATCAGGTCGTCAGCATACATTGCCACTTTGATCCCGTGTGGTAGTTCAGCAACTAGGTCATTGATGTAAACCAAGAAAAGTGTGGGTGGCAGGACTCCTCCCTGGGGGACTCACGAAGTAGAACTTCATGACGAAGTAGAACTTTCTTGCTCGTGCGACCATCTAATTGTACCCTGGCTCTTCTTTTATGCAGGTATGCTTTTACCCATTTGTACATTCTTGAGCAAAACCTGCAATTTCGCAATTTCGTTAGGAGCCCTTCTTTCCAGACCTTATAAAATGTTTTCCTGAGGTCCATCCATGCTGCTAGTACCAGTTTCTTTTCTTGGAAGGCATCCTCAATCTCTTGGGAGAGGTAGGTTGCCTGATCTTCAGTAGAGTAGTACTGTCTGAAACCTGCTTGCTGTGATACCAGAAGGTTTTCACTTTCAAGGTACCACTGCATCCTAAGATTGATAATGCGTTCCATTGTTTTGCATAGACAGCTTGTGAGGCTGATGGGCCTGTAGTTGGAGACTGTGTTGCCATCTTTTCCTGATTTGAGGAGTGGTATCATTATTGCTTCTCTCCGCGCCTGTGGTACATTACCTGTGGACCAGCTTGTGTTAAAGATCTGCAGTAGCTTTGCTCTTGCTGCAATTCCCAGGTTTCTAATCATTTCATTGGACACTCCATCAGCTCCAGAGGACTTTTTCATTTTCAATTTGGATATTGCATGCTCCAGTTCTCTCATTGTGATTGGTGCCTCCATGACTTCAGGTATAGGTTCGCCTTGTCCAATGTTTTTCTGGTTCTCTCGAACCTCCTGTTGTTTGTCTGGGCTGACTATGACATTATTGTCTTCTGCAAAGGAATCTGCAAAGTAATCAGCTGCATGTTTACCTGTTAAAATGTTTTTATCTTTATAAAGTATGATCCTGGTATTTCTCCCTGTACCTTCATCATTTAGTTGTTTTACAAGTTTCCATAATTTCCTAGTATCTCTTTCTAGGTTCAGCGACTCTGTTTTTTCTTTCCAGCTGCTCCGTCTGGCTTGTAACTTGGCTCTTTGAAATTTAGCCATTTTTGCTGATATTTGTTGTGATGTTCTTGGCTAGGTCTGTTCTCAGCCTGCTGTCTAGATGTTTCCATCTCATTTTGCAGCTTTTCCACTTCATCATTCCAGTAGGGTTTGTAGTTTTTGCGTGCCCCCCTGGGTATGGTTTTACTAGTAGCATGTAGTACACATCTATTAAATTCACTCACTGCTCTATTGATGTCTTTGTCCAAGTTCATGTCCTTAGCTAGAACACTGGTTAAATGCTGGTACATTTTCCAGTCTTCCCTTTTATAGTTCCACCTAGTGAGCGTGCTGCTATCCTTGGTAAATTCATTGTGGATTTCTAAAAATACTGGTCTGTGGTCACTACCTCCAAGCTGCTTTCCAACGATACGTGTGATGTTCCATTCCAAGCCTGGTGAGTGGAATGCCAGGTCTGGTGTAGAGGTTGTGTGCCATGCTCTCGAGTAGAAGGTTGGTAAGTCTGCTGGCTTGTTAATAAGGATGAGATTATTTTCATCCTGCCAGCTCTCAAGTTCCTCACCTCTCTTGTGGATATGATCGTAGCCCCAGCTCTGAGAGTGGCTGTTGAAGTCACCACACACCATAAGTCTCTATTTGTCTGGAATTGTGTCTAGTGCCAATGGTTTATCATTTGGGTAGTAGTAGTTCAGGAGATGGAATTCTGCACTGTCTGTTTTTAGGTGGAGCATCTGTTATTCTGCCCCGTCCATATATACTTCCAGCTGACATGCGCTGATATTGTTTTTAACAAGTGTCAGAATTCCACCCTTTCGCCTGTCCTTTCTGTCAGACCGGTAGCACTGGTAGCCTCTGATTTTGAAGGCTATGTCACTGCTGAGGTGTGTTTCTTGGATACAGCATATACTAACTTGTTCTTCACTGAGGACATTTTCAAGTTCCAATTTTTTGCTGTATCCATCTCTTTTACTGTTGACACCCTCAGCATTCCAGTGCATTATTTTTATTGGTCTTTTGTTTGTTTGGCCAGTAGCTCTATTCCCTTGCCTCCTGGCTCCTCGGGGCAATTGAGGACTTCCAGTAACTGAGGTTGGGCCCTTTCGAGGTATAGGGCCCGGCACCGTCCCTGCCTGAACGTCCTCCACAGGGCAGGCACCATAATTATTTATAGATGTAGACATGTTTCCATTGTGTTTTGTGCATGACATCCTGATTATCTGTGCGCCTTTTGGCTGGATGCCTCCGTCTTC
This sequence comes from Meghimatium bilineatum, assembly GCA_034231615.1. Taxonomy (NCBI): domain Eukaryota; kingdom Metazoa; phylum Mollusca; class Gastropoda; order Stylommatophora; family Philomycidae; genus Meghimatium; species Meghimatium bilineatum. The sequence goes on along the minus strand of CM067299.1, from coordinate 74,625,139 downwards.
AGCACTCTGCTTACTTGGGCAGGACTATGGTCCTGCTCGAGTGGGACTGCCCGACCAGTCTTTGTTTCCAGCCCCTGATGGCTGAACTAAGCCCCATCATCTCTGCACGGTGCTGGTCTCGATGGGGAACTTTATGATGATAATAGACCCGAAATAAACATAGAAGATAACGGCGAGGGTCCATTAATACTCGAAGCAGAAGTAACGGAGCGGGTGCCCTAAGACACATGAAATATGACAAAGTCCCAGGACCAGACAATATCACATATCTCATTAGAAGAATTATAGTACTCACGTGTAAAACAGGTAATGAAGTCCTACTGAATGATGACTAAAACACTACACACTATCACTAACGGATGTAAATATGATACATATAACAAAACAAAACACAGAATATAATCTACAGATGACAGTACACAGGACAAAGTCGACGTTTCGGACCAATAGGCCTTTTTCAAGACACGGACATAACATACAAACATAAAAAAACCACAAGTAAAAATGAATGCAATCCGAGTGAAATGTGGTACTAAGATAGATACCGGAAGCATACGAACAGGAAGTACACAAAGACGATAATACAGGTGGAACGAGAGGAACAAAACGATGACGTAACAAAGACCAATACGGCCGAGAACTAAGCGAAAGAGTGGTCGGAATTGAGTCCAAATGGCTTGATGGTACCCAACTCGAAAATGAGACGATTTTCGAGGGCGTACCTAGATCTATCATCGGTGGTGCAGGATCTGATGGCAGTGACCTGAATGTCAAGGACACCACGGTGGCCATCGCCGTTGAAGTGATTGGCCACAGGAGTGGGTGTTCTGTGTTTGATAGCATGCAAATGGTTGCAGAAGCGGTCGCTCAGTCTAAGACCAGTCTCACCGATATATTGCTTTCCACAGCGTTTACATATGATCACGTAAATAACATTACGGGATTCACATGTAAAGGCCTCATCGATGGAGAAGCTGGCCTTGGGGAATGAGATGGAGCGCATCTGAACCACATAAGGACATGTGAAACAACGACCGCGTGAGCACCGCACGGTACCAAAATGGTCAGGTGCAGAGGACCTGAGGTGGCTGTGGACCAAGATGTCCTTCAGATTTTTGTCGCGCCTAAAGGCCACCAGAGGTAATTTGTGGAAAGCTTCACGGGTGTCAGAATCAGACTGGAGAAGGGAATAATGTTTAAGTAGAATACGACGGACAGTCGAGTTATGGGGATGGAAGGTAAGAACCAGTTTAACCCTATCAGAGGAGGAGGAAGAACCCTGGGAATTATGGACCTCATTCGGGGTACTATCCACGTTCTCAATGGGCAGTTGTACCAGTTTATGTGCAATCATCACCACAGTAAACTTAATTCCATCCACTCCACATTGCACGTTGTTTTACCCCGTTCTAGTCATACTGCGGCAGCTAATTTACCTCTGCCTTGCCTGAATACCACTATTACACGGATGGTCTGCATTCCTCCTGACCTGTCTCTCTGACAGTGAAATTTCTGTCCTCAACAAGGGCCTCAAGTTTGTCCCTTTACGTCCTGCATATGATCAATATTCGCTTCTTCAGGATATCCACCGTTACCATCGTCGTCTTCGGCTGCATTATCATTTCTTTGGCAAAGCGTCATCTGCCACTGATGATTTGTTCTCTCGATATGAACAGAAGAAACATTCTTGGACTCCTAAACCTGGTGCATCCGAGGCTCTTGATCTTTATATCAAGAACACCCTCCATGACATCCAATCACTTCATCACAGCCGCATCAAACGCTCTAACATCACTCCTGACGAATCTCGCGCCTTGGCGAATCTTCGCCGCCGGGATGATATTGTCATCAAACCAGCTGATAAGGGTGGGGCCGTTGTTGTGTGGCGCAAGGACCTTTACCTCCAGGAGGGCCACCAACCACTCTCTAACCCCTCTTTCTACACTGCTCGCACATCAGACTCGACGGTATCTAACCAGAAGGTGGTCAACAACACTGTGAACACCCTCATCCAGGACAACCATCTTCCCACCACTGCCAAGGCTCTTTGCATCGATAAAAGCTGTTTAGGCAGACCTGTCTTCTATATGCTGCCCAAAATACACAAGGAATTGAATCCCGGCAGACCTATTGTCTCAGCTTGCTCTTGTCCTACAGAGCGCATCTCTGATTTCCTCGACAGTATTTTGCAGCCCTTAGTCGAGGCACTGCCCTCATTCTTGAAAGACACCAAGCATGCTCTCACTATTTTTTCTGGGGACATCTATTATTTATTGGGACATCTAGAACATCTAGTTTGGTCTACCTACGATGGCCCATTCCCATCTCTTTTCCACAGATACATTGATGATGGGATAGGCATTACTGACATGACAGAAGCAGAACTGTCTCGCTTCATCAACTTCATCAACAATTTCAACCCCGCTATTAAATTCACATTTACCATTTCCACCACCTCTGTCCATTTCCTGGACATCATTGTCACCATTCATCCCCTATACCTCAGCACATCAGTCTACTACAAACCCACTGATGCACATGGCTTGTCGTAACTCCCGCCTGTCGTAACTCTCTACCTTACTCACAGCTTCTTCGCCTTCGTCGCTTATGTAGCGATGACGACGATTTTCTCGACAAATCCTCTGAGATAATTGAGTTCTTTCGTAGACGCTCCTTCCCTGACAGCATTCTTTCATTGGCTTGGCTCCGTGTACGCCAGCTATCTCGCCTTGATACCTTGAATAATTCTCAGGGTTCTTCCTCCTCCTCTGATAGGGTTAAACTGGTTCTTACCTTCCATCCCCATAACTCGACTGTCCGTCGTATTCTACTTAAACATTATTCCCTTCTCCAGTCTGATTCTGACACCCGTGAAGCTTTCCACAAATTACCTCTGGTGGCCTTTAGGCGCGACAAAAATCTGAAGGACATCTTGGTCCACAGCCACCTCAGGTCCTCTGCACCTGACCATTTTGGTACCGTGCGGTGCTCACGCGGTCGTTGTTTCACATGTCCTTATGTGGTTCAGATGCGCTCCATCTCATTCCCCAAGGCCAGCTTCTCCATCGATGAGGCCTTTACATGTGAATCCCGTAATGTTATTTACGTGATCATATGTAAACGCTGTGGAAAGCAATATATCGGTGAGACTGGTCTTAGACTGAGCGACCGCTTCTGCAACCATTTGCATGCTATCAAACACAGAACACCCACTCCTGTGGCCAATCACTTCAACGGCGATGGCCACCGTGGTGTCCTTGACATTCAGGTCACTGCCATCAGATCCTGCACCACCGATGATAGATCTAGGTACGCCCTCGAAAATCGTCTCATTTTCGAGTTGGGTACCATCAAGCCATTTGGACTCAATTCCGACCACTCTTTCGCTTAGTTCTCGGCCGTATTGGTCTTTGTTACGTCATCGTTTTGTTCCTCTCGTTCCACCTGTATTATCGTCTTTGTGTACTTCCTGTTCGTATGCTTCCGGTATCTATCTTAGTACCACATTTCACTCGGATAGCATTCATTTTTACTTGTGGTTTTTTTTATGTTTGTATGTTATGTCCGTGTCTTGAAAAAGGCCTATTGGTCCGAAACGTCGACTTTGTCCTGTGTACTGTCATCTGTAGATTATATTCTGTGTTTTGTTTTGTTATATGTATCATATTTACATCCGTTAGTGATAGTGTGTAGTGTTTTAGTCATCATTCAGTAGGACTTCATTACCTGTTTTACACGTGAGTACTATTTTCCATTATGTTCTACTAGCAGTACCACCTTCTATTGATTAGAAGAATTAGATCCACTGCAACTACTCGTCTAGCACGTTCTTTTATGTTTTAGCATTTTGTTTCACTTCATTTTCATCTATATCTTCTACCATCATGCATTCGGTGCAGCACTACTTTAACAGCATTAGGCACTACGCCATTGTTTGCTTCAGCCTTCTACCGCTTGACATCCGGCATACAGCCATTGACCTCGTCTTTGTTACGTTCAAGAAAACCAAATTCTTTTGTCACCGCCATTTTCTTGTCACGTGTGGTCGTCGTCACATTATACCCAAAGGCTTTACCTCTCACTTTCACCCGTCTGCGGGTTTCTTATATCAGCGGGTGCAGCGGTCACTAAAACGCCTTGACGATAAATGCGCATTTCAACGCATGCGCATTATATCTTCCAACCACACCCATCTCTTATCTGACTTAGAAACTTCTAAAGTCTCACTGTTACAGCGTTTACAGTCGCTTACCCACAACAATATTCTACTCTACTCCCTCATTCGGGGTACTATCCACGTTCTCAATGGGCAGTTGTACCAGTTTATGTGCAATCATCACCACAGTAAACTTAATTCCATCCACTCCACATCTCACGTTGTTTTACCCCGTTCTAGTCATACTGCGGCAGCTAATTTACCTCTGCCTTGCCTGAATACCACTATTACCCGGGTGGTCTGCATTCCTCCTGACCTGAGTCTCTCTGACAGTGAAATTTCTGTCCTCAACAAGGGCCTCAAGTTTGTCCCTTTACGTCCTGCATATGATCAATATTCGCTTCTTCAGGATATCCACCGTTACCATCGTCGTCTTCGGCTGCATTATCATTTCTTTGGCAAAGCGTCATCTGCCACTGATGATTTGTTCTCTCGATATGAACAGAAGAAACATTCTTGGACTCCTAAACCTGGTGCATCCGAGGCTCTTGATCTTTATATCAAGAACACCCTCCATGACATCCAATCACTTCATCACAGCCGCATCAAACGCTCTAACATCACTCCTGACGAATCTCGCGCCTTGGCGAATCTTCGCCGCCGGGATGATATTGTCATCAAACCAGCTGATAAGGGTGGGGCCGTTGTTGTGTGACGCAAGGACCTTTACCTCCAGGAGGGCCACCAACCACTCTCTAACCCCTCTTTCTACACTGCTCGCACATCAGACTCGACGGTATCTAACCAGAAGGTGGTCAACAACACTGTGAACACCCTCATCCAGGACAACCATCTTCCCACCACTGCCAAGGCTCTTTGCATCGATAAAAGCTGTTTAGGCAGACCTGTCTTCTATATGCTGCCCAAAATACACAAGGAATTGAATCCCGGCAGACCTATTGTCTCAGCTTGCTCTTGTCCTACAGAGCGCATCTCTGATTTCCTCGACAGTATTTTGCAGCCCTTAGTCGAGGCACTGCCCTCATTCTTGAAAGACACCAAGCATGCTCTCACTATTTTTTCTGGGGACATCTATTATTTATTGGGACATCTAGAACATCTAGTTTGGTCTACCTACGATGGCCCATTCCCATCTCTTTTCCACAGATACATTGATGATGGGATAGGCATTACTGACATGACAGAAGCAGAACTGTCTCGCTTCATCAACTTCATCAACAATTTCAACCCCGCTATTAAATTCACATTTACCATTTCCACCACCTCTGTCCATTTCCTGGACATCATTGTCACCATTCATCCCCTATACCTCAGCACATCAGTCTACTACAAACCCACTGATGCACATGGCTTTCTGCTCTACACTTCTTCTCATCCTCCCGCCTGTCGTAACTCTCTACCTTACTCACAGCTTCTTCGCCTTCGTCGCTTATGTAGCGATGACGACGATTTTCTCGACAAATCCTCTGAGATGATTGAGTTCTTTCGTAGACGCTCCTTCCCTGACAGCATTCTTTCATTGGCTTGGCTCCGTGTACGACAGCTATCTCGCCTTGATACCTTGAATAATTCTCAGGGTTCTTCCTCCTCCTCTGATAGGGTTAAACTGGTTCTTACCTTCCATCCCCATAACTCGACTGTCCGTCGTATTCTACTTAAACATTATTCCCTTCTCCAGTCTGATTCTGACACCCGTGAAGCTTTCCACAAATTACCTCTGGTGGCCTTTAGGCGCGACAAAAATCTGAAGGACATCTTGGTCCACAGCCACCTCAGGTCCTCTGCACCTGACCATTTTGGTACCGTGCGGTGCTCACGCGGTCGTTGTTTCACATGTCCTTATGTGGTTCAGATGCGCTCCATCTCATTCCCCAAGGCCAGCTTCTCCATCGATGAGGCCTTTACATGTGAATCCCGTAATGTTATTTACGTGATCATATGTAAACGCTGTGGAAAGCAATATATCGGTGAGACTGGTCTTAGACTGAGCGACCGCTTCTGCAACCATTTGCATGCTATCAAACACAGAACACCCACTCCTGTGGCCAATCACTTCAACGGCGATGGCCACCGTGGTGTCCTTGACATTCAGGTCACTGCCATCAGATCCTGCACCACCGATGATAGATCTAGGTACACCCTCGAAAATCGTCTCATTTTCGAGTTGGGTACCATCAAGCCATTTGGACTCAATTCCGACCACTCTTTCGCTTAGTTCTCGGCCGTATTGGTCTTTGTTACGTCATCGTTTTGTTCCTCTCGTTCCACCTGTATTATCGTCTTTGTGTACTTCCTGTTCGTATGCTTCCGGTATCTATCTTAGTACCACATTTCACTCGGATAGCATTCATTTTTACTTGTGGTTTTTTTATGTTTGTATGTTATGTCCGTGTCTTGAAAAAGGCCTATTGGTCCGAAACGTCGACTTTGTCCTGTGTACTGTCATCTGTAGATTATATTCTGTGTTTTGTTTTGTTATATGTATCATATTTACATCCGTTAGTGATAGTGTGTAGTGTTTTAGTCATCATTCAGTAGGACTTCATTACCTGTTTTACACGTGAGTACTATTTTCCATTATGTTCTACTAGCAGTACCACCTTCTATTGATTAGAAGAATTAGTAGCTTTAAAGTGACTTTTGAGTTGAAATCACAAAAATGTTGAATGACTATATAATATCGAACACATACCTGATGACTTAATGAGATCGATATGTATAGCCTTACCTACGAAACAAGGGACGACCGAATTTGAAGAACACCGTACAATCAGCCTCATAAGCCAAATAAAAAAACTTTTCAGAATCATCATGAACAAAGTGAGAAACAAAATAAAAATAGAAATAAGTCTAGGACAATGTGGCTTCGTAGAAGGTAAATGTACCAACAATGCTATATATATTTTGAGAACACTAACAGAGAGGTATATAGAGGTAAAACAGATCTGTACCTGTTTTATAGACTACACACAAGCAATTGATAACTTAAACATAGTGAAGTTATACACATGCTAGAGAACTTGAACATCGACAATAAGGATTTAAGAATCATTAAGAACATGCACTGGCAACAAACTTCAGCAGTTAGTTAGTTAGTTTGTCGTTGGATCATCGTCCATAGGTGCTTAGTGCTCAGATCTTTCCTTGAATGTATACGCCATTACACGTTGACTGACGGTCCCAGTACGTCGTTGATTGGCTATCATTCTTTCTGGCCCACGAAAACTCTCCTTTCTAGCGACACCACATTTCAAACCAAGCTCCTTTATTATAATCATGGAACAAGAGTCATCGTCACTTGTACAGTCATTTGTTCGTGCATTTTCTCGTAGGGCATTCAAAATGTCTGCCCGATCCATCGCTCCACCAACAGCCGTAGTAGCAGCGTGGGAGGCCAACCTATCTGCTCTCTCATTACTTCGGACTCCCGCGTGTCCCAGCATAAAAATAAAAGCCACTGTACGCACACAGGAATTATTCACTGCATCCAGCCACTGTTCTCGAACGTACCCCGCCTGAACTTTCACAATCATCTTCATGGAGTCACTGAGTATACAGGCATGCTCGCAGACAGTCTGTGAGCAGACCCATTGCAAAGCTGTGGTTACTGCCATAATCTCAATTGTCATGCTGCTTGTCGTCTGAGCCACTTTCCTCTCTGATAGTCTTCCCCCACATTTGAGCCGTGAAAGCCCAGGAACTCATGAGGTGTCTCTCAACCGACCCATCTGTATATATAATTATATCACCTTCCCTGGAATTCTCACTGATAGAGCGAGCACCTCCGACTCGACCACTGTCGGACACCATTCCCTGCACTTTCTATTGAGTGTTATTAATCCTTCGAATGCTGTTAGATAATCTGAGGGCGCCAGACTCCATTCGGCACCAGATAGTACATATTCCAATCTGCACACGCTCTGTATATTGTCCTCTGCACGCCCCATCTATGATTTTCCTCTCTTTAGTCGACTGCCTTTCACTTTGATAATTTCTGGGTGTAGAGGGTGCTCTTTATCAGCGTTGATTTTTAGGTAGTCCCTCGCTCCCTGCACATTTGTATTCTTTGCTCCGCAGTTGGGCAATCAAGTAGGTATCCCATAGCCCGAGCCGACGTAACTCTCGTACACCAGTTACTTCAGCAGTAAGAGTAGGAAATACATTTGGCCCTTTTAAACAAATAAAGCAAGGAGTTAGACAGGGATGTGTACTTTCACCAGATCTGTTCTCTCTTTATACAATGAAAACATATTGCGTGCAATAGTTGATATCCCATGAATATCAGTGGGAGGACATAATATAAATAATTTGAGATATGCGGATGGCACTGTTCTGATTGCTAAAAGTGAGGAAGACCTTATCGATTTAATTAGTGTAGTAGTCACAGAAAGTAAAAAAGAAATGCCTCTTCCTAAATAAAAAGAAAACAGAAGTAATGGTTATTTCAAAGAAACAAGATACCACACCGTGCAAGATCAAAGTGAATGATATAGTATTAAAACAGGTCCACCAATTCAAATATTTAGGTACAACGATTACAGCAGATGGAAGAAATTCAACAGAAATAAGAAGCAGAACAGGACATGCGAAAACAGCATTCAGAAAAAAAATATATTGTGTAATATGATTATGTCACTACAGGCGAGGAAGAGAGTTCTGCAGTGCTATATAACACTTATACTAACATATGGGTGCGAGCCTTGGACAATAAACAGAAAGGAAAGTGGGAGATTAGAGGTTATAGAGATGTGGTTCTACAGAAGAATACTAAGAATACCATCGACTTCCAGAAAAACGAATGTGGAAGTGTTGAAAGAGTCAAGTGTGAAACGGACCTTAATCAGCAATATAAGAAGAAGACAATCTTCATTTTTGGCCACTTCATGAAACAAGGAGGTTTAGAGAACATAATCACAACAGGCAAAATTGAAGGCAACGGAGACAGAGGGTGACAACGTGAGAACTTTTAGACAGTTTGACAACTGTCACGGCACGGAAACAATGACTATCTTGATACATAATGCTGGAGATAGATAGCTGTGGAGAGCATGATCGCCTACGTCAACCGGCATGGTACCTGATGATGATAAAGAACGATTCTATTTAATAATGTGAAGTTTATGAGTTGAGCACATTTACTTTAATACCATTAACAACACTGAACCGTTAATTATCATGTAATTCAGTAGTATATCGTGTGAACACACAGTGGACGGCCTGAGACGTGTTCAGGATCCACGTTCGACCGACAGCCTGTTAGAAAGTCATAAAACTGATTATGGCGTGCTGAGATTGTCTACAAAGTAACTATGCGCTCATTTACATTGATGGTAACGCTACCTTATATGATTTGTTATTATTGTATTGCGGATCTAAGACAATCACTATGATTTGTGAGTATTTATTGCTGATCTGTGGAATGTCAGTGCACGGCGACTTTATAGTTATAGGCATCATATTATACTGATATAAGTATATATATATATATATCAGTACATTCATGGCCACGAAGATCATAATGGTTGATTTCCTACTTTCTGTGTGTAATTCATTATTCTTCTTCTTCAGCTTTCATTCTCAAACTCCTGCTGGATCTCTCCTGTAGCAGTACTACATCTACACAGGATGCAGTCCAGAGAATGGAAATGCGTTGTTTCGCCGTTTTAATTGCGCCAATGGACCGACACATCCGTCTTCGGTGGATAATTCATTCAATTCCGTGAGATTGTTGATCATGTTTTGGGAAAACCAATTATGGGGGAAAGACGTCTATTAGCGTGTTTGCTTGCTACTTAATAGTAAATGTCATGTTCCGATTTTCCAAAGGGAGGGGGTGGGATTCCCACCCCCCCCCCAATTATATGCAGGCATCAGAAGCGTCGCCGCATGTACGAATATTGACAAACACACAGATACCTTTATACAAGCCCAAAATTAAAAAGTATTGTTTTTGTAACAGTCAATGAAATTTTCTAATGGAATGTGAATGCTGTTAACCGGGGTGAAACCATAAACTAACAAGAAGTTTTAGATTCTCTTTATTTCAGCGGTAATCATACATTTTTGTTTGTTTCGTTATATTCTAGTCTAGTTTTTAGTTGTATATATAACGGGATGTATAATGTTTATGTATATACGGGGTGCATATGTATAAATGAATAACTCCACAGCTCTATGATTGTGTCGAACGGTATGGAAATCTCACAGGCTTTACCGATTCCAATGAAGTTTGGCACTTTCACTCGTTGGTTCGTGTCTTTTTTATTTCTTATGTTTTGTACTTTCTTGTAGAGCATTATAGAGCATTTGGTGCGTTTTTTGTGTCTGGCATTGGTAAGCATGTCTCCATATTCTTGCCATGACTTACTATTTGCAGATTTGATGATTCTATGTGTTATTCATTGCTGTCGTGTATGCTAAGTAATCCTCATGCGTTTTTTGTTGTTGCCCATTTCTTGTATTTTTATCTTTCGTTACGATCTTTACGTTTTCTGTCCACCAAACTGGAATTTTCGGTTTCGTGTCTTTATGGTCTTTATATCTGCATATTCTTCGTTAAATTCCTGGGTATATATTTCGCGCATGTTAAGTTCTTCCAATTTCTGTATATCTAGTTGTCCTTGGTGCTTTATGCTTTTCTTATACTTGTTATTTTAACTGTTTATTTTGAATGTTATTATTACTCCCTTATGTTCAGTGTCTTCACACATGTTTAGTATTACTCGTGCGTTTATTATTTTTCGTCTATTGTTTTTTGTGTCTATTAAGTCTATATGGCTCTTGCATTTCAAGCTGTTCCATTTATACCATGTGTACACTTGTGACTGTCTATGTCTAAAGAAGGTGTTCTTTATAAAGAGGTTGTGCTGTATATATTACTTTATAACCGTTGTCGTTATTTTTGTTTCTTGTGGCGCCGAAATGTTCTTTATATTCCTCTATTCCTTCTCTATTTGCACAAAGATGTGCGGTAATATTTTAAATATATATATATAATCTTCATTGTTGCTGTTATTTATTAATCTGTTTACATCCTCAAAATAAATTCATCTCTTTCGTTTACGTTGTTTGGAGTGTTACATGGGGCATATTCCTGTATAAATGTTGTATTTATATCGTCTATCGTAATCGTTATCTTCCCGCCGAAGACGGATGTGTCGGGCCATTGCCGCAAATAAATCGGCGACACAACGCATTTCCATTTTCTGGACTACATCCTGCTGGAAATCTAGCAGGACCATGATCCAGCTAGATCCAGTTGGAGTTTGAGGATGAACGCAGAAGAAGAAGAAGTAATCGTGACCGACGAAAAAGTCCACCTCTTGAAACTGGATAAATTCCACTGTATAGGAAAGTGTAATTTTTATATAGATTCTTACAGCCTTGTCTTTAATTCTCGTATCTGCTATTCCTAGTATATTGATGTTTCTCTTTTTCATTTTCATTATCAGGTCTTGTTTCTTTTTTTTTTATTCCACAGATGTTGATTTTAGCAAATTTAGTATGTTGTTTTATCTTCGTTGTTTAATATTACTAGTAGTCGTATTCAGAAAACTCTCCATTTTACTACGAGCCATTGTGAACTCAGGTTTTGAAGACAAATCGCCGGAGGACTGTGTTGATTCATCCAGTGCAATATATCTACCACATCGAAGGATTGTTTTTTTTTATAGATAGGCCGTGTGTGTGTGTGTGTGTGTGTGTGTGTGTGTGTGTGTGTGTGTGTGTGTGTGTGTGTGTGTGTGTGTGTGTGTGTGTGTGTGTGTGTGTGTGTGTGTGCTGGCCTTTGGCAGGAGAGAACATCGAACTATCTAATATAAAATTACACGCTCATTTCATGCAAGCTACATTCGTGACCGTCGTCCATATAAAACCTAATGAATAATGGGAAAATAGTCATTCATAATGACTCATTTGACTATTTCCGTAATTTTCATTGGTCACAACGACTATAATTTGTGCGACAGCCAATGCAAATCAAGAGAATAGACAAAGGTGTCATTTTAGAAGGTTTGCATTCCCATTAGACAATAGGTCTTAAATGTCCTAGAATCACTCTAGTCAACCATGGCTTTAAATAGTAAACCCACTTTCAGTGATTTGCATATGTAAGCAGCCAAACAGCAAAGACACATTTCTTATTATTATTAATTTTTTTAAAGTGAACGGTATTACTTTGCGTTGTGCGAATATAGTACATACACAAATATACATTTAGTTTAAAAACAAATCTGTGCGTGTCGCTTGACTAGCACGAGAGTTATATAAAAACACTCAACAACTATGTCAATTTTTGTATGCAGTCATCCTCGATTAGGCTGATAGAGATTCTCACAGTATCCGACTTGCTATTTGTAGTAACGCTTGTCTTTATTGTCATACACTCAGTGGTGTCGATAAATCGGTTTGAATGTTGTTGGTGTTGTTGTGGCGTTGTCTAATGCGTTTTCTCAATCTGGAGTCGCTTCGGCTGATAGTGTTCTTTTGCTTCTGATTATTAATATGAGTATTCTAGTAAAAGGGATGTGGTATGGAGTCTGATGATCTACTGACGCCGATGAAGTTTCAAAACTCATGTCGTGTGAGCGCTGGTGCCATTATGGTTCTGACGTCATGGGGCACTGATGTCGTGAGAGATAGCTGATAAGCTGATGTCGTTATAGTCGATATAGTTTCTACGTCATGAGGCACTGATGTCGTTATAGTCGATATAGTTTCTACGTCATGAGGCACTGATGTCGTTATAATTGATATATACTAAGGTCATGGAGCACTGACGTCGTGAGAGCGTGGGTATCATTATAGCACTGACGTTATAGGGCACACATTTCATGAGAACTGACACTATGAAGCACTTATCGTGTCAGGATTTATCTGTCATCGGGGTCCTATAGTCATGCAGCATTAATTGCCGGTATCGTGTTCTTTTTCACATTTGCACCTTTAACTAAGATAGTATTTTCATATCTATGTTGATTTATTGAACAAGTTAACCTGTGGTGGGTAAAATATGACGTGCGTACTATATCCAGATATTCAAGCCATCTTTACTGATCCGCAAGGTTGCTTAAAAATTATTATATGCACTAATCTATGAGCTCACACAATATCAAATTGCCCGCAATTGCAGCTAAACTGTAAGTTACAATGTTAATCAGTGATACGGTGGAAATTACACCAAAAGTTGATGTTTCGAGCTGAACAGTGTTCAGAACGAAAAGAATTTAAGAAGATGATAACCACTGTAAACCTTTCGTATGAGCTTGTGGGAGGCAACAAAAAATTATAGTTTGCTCACAGTAAGAATTTCTTATAGCAACGGTTTATTTTAAAAGAAAACAGAAAATATGTTTGAGATGTGAAGAAATAAATAGTTCTCATATCGTACTGAATCCGCTTCTAAAGCGAATAACATCAGATTTGCCCCGTCGCCCCAAAAAGTGTTGCCCGACACTTATATAAATCATGGAAACTATATATTTAATGAATTAAATTATTTTTATTTTTTGTGGTTTTTATTTTTCTCTGAATGAATATTCATTTTACTGAACGTGTCATAAACTGTAGTTACAGCTGCTGCTCCGTGTTTTTCCATATGAAGACGGTTTAGTCGAGACGCCATTTATCTTTGTATTTCTTTGATAGTATTTCACGATATTGGTTAACACAAACCTTTTCCCGTTTATACCCATATTCTCGTTGTGCTACAGTTTCCCTTACATTTCAAGAAATTCCGGTTGTTCTAGACATATGTGATTTGTCTCTTTCTGAACCGTACATTAGAGTAAATGTAACACTACGATCTAAAATTTTTAATTTGTGATTTGTTTGAAAATTAATAGTTTCCTCACGTTATTGAAAGTGCTTTTAGTTATTCATATTCTCCAATTAGTTTCCTGATCGCATGTACCAACAATTGTGACGAAACCCTTAGATAATGGGGTTTGGGATGTTACAACACACACCCACCCCCTTGAAAATCACATTATTTATGACTTTTAGTACTAGGAATTCAACTGAAAGATGGGTAAGCCACACCCAATGTTCCACACGACGATGTTTCACAAAAAGGTAATCAGATCTGTCATAAAAAGAGGGATTTGCATTAGGAGAAGGGCAAATGATACATTTTTAGGTGCTACTCCCCCCATTCTGAAGATGTATCTACAGCTCTATTTATGTCTATGTGTTCACAATATAAATAACTGTTTCATTGTTGCATCTCTCCCTGTTATTTCATTGTTACAGTATCTCCCCATGTTATTTTATTGTTGCAGTATCTCTCCATGTTATTTTATTGTTGCAGCATTTCTCCATGTTATTTCATTGTTGCAATATCTCCCCATGTTATTTTATTGTTGCAGCATTTCTCCATGTTATTTCATTGTTGCAGTATCTCCCCATGTTATTTTATTGTTGCAGCATTTCTCCATGTTATTTCATTGTTGCAGTATCTCCCCATGTTATTTTATTGTTGCAGCATTTCTCCATGTTATTTCATTGTTGCAGTATCTCCCCATGTTATTTTATTGTTGCAGCATTTCTCCATGTTATTTCATTTTTGCAGTATCTCCCCATGTTATTTTATTGTTGCAGCATTTCTCCATGTTATTTCATTTTTGCAGAATCTCCCCATGTTATTTTATTGTTGCAGCATTTCTCCATGTTATTTCATTGTTGCAGTATCTCCCCATGTTATTTTATTGTTGCAGCATCTCTCCATGTTATTTCATTGTTGCAGTATCTCCCCATGTTATTTTATTGTTGCAGCATTTCTCCATGTAATTTCATTGTTGCTGTATCTCTCAATATTATTTTTCTGTTAAGTGCGTGTTTCTTCTTCATATTGCTAACTATCATAAATTATTTTACATGTTATATTATGTTTTTATTCATATTCCATACCTGATATGGATCTGCCTACGTGATCTGTCTGCTTAATATGTCTATCTACTTAATCTCTATATGATCTGTCTAATTGATCTGTTTACTTGATATGTCTACTTTATCTATTAGTCTTTATCATATCTCATATATAAAGATTCTACAAAGCAAATTGACTCCTATAATAAGTGTAATACTTCAAAATGGCTGTAACGTGAATACCACGCGCACCCTTATGGCCAGTTCCGTTGCGGGGGGGGGGGGGGTGTTCATAAATGACATATAAGAAAATAGGGAAAACTGAATCTAAAAAAGTTCGACAGTTTTTGACAAGGGAACGGAGATTTGATAACAGTTGATATAGACATACTATATTTAAACAGCAATTACATTGTTTGAAATTCTATACATTTCTCCAACATAATATAAAAGTGAAATAGTTTTATCGAACTTTTCCCACGAATTCTGGGTGGGAGGGGGAGAGTAAATTTTGTGACATAAGTAAGCAGGAAAAGGGGGGGGGGGTTGTTACCTGCACTCTTGACAATTGTTCACAATGACTGGAGAGTGTCACAAATTGGCACAAAATCGTTGACGTAATTTATGGACAGCGTCTGAAGTACTTAGTCATAGGTTTGATAGATCCGTGGGTACTATCAGATGTGTTTTGCTGATGACGATTGTTGTGCCTATAAAGGTCTACCAGCACTGATATGAGTCTCAGAAGCTGTACTCTTTAATTAACAAAGGGAAAGTAATGAAAGAGACAATAATGAAAAAATAAAGTAATGGAATACATTTCCACATTTATTATATTATTATATGTTTAATCTCAACAGGTGTTTTTTGAAGGATGAGTGACACCTGCCAAATGACAAATTCTTGAACAGGAATACCAAGTTCAGATCATCGTTGGTTACAAAAAATGCATCCTGATCAAGCGTATGCTGAGAACTAAATATATGATTGAAAAGAGTACCATTTTTAAAGTACGATTTCCCGCTGAGAATGTTTATGCTAGATTCCTGGGCGACTGTTAGCTAACGGAGTAGCAGTCTTTCTGGGAATGGTTTGGAGAAAATGAGAGAGCTTGGAAGTAATAATTTACCATGACCGACGGGTTGAGACTTGCTCTAAGTGGGATTTTGTTCTTTTCATTGACAGGTAAGAAACGTTTCTGATCCTACTAACGTCTCTGATACGTGATAAATGTGTATGATACTACTAACTTCTCTAACACATGAGACATTGGTACGATCCCGTTAGCTTATCTGATACATGAGACATTGGTACGATCCTGTTAACTTCTCTGATACATGAGACATTGGTACGATCCTGTTAACTTCTCTGATACGTAAGAAATTTGTATGATCTTGTTAACATTTCTGATACGTGATAAATGTGTATAATCCTGCTAATTTATCTGATAATTACATAATAATTATATAATTTGATAAGTCTTGAAAACAAAAGAGGGAGTTCGGCAGAGATGCTTAATGACTTCAGTAGTTTTCAACATATACCTAGAGCTCATAATACAGGAGACTCTTCAGGATTACAAAACATCTATATCGATCTGTGGTCACCCTGTATGCAATTTGCGCATCGCTGATGATATCGATCTTATAGCTGGACCAGAACAACTGCAAGACTTAACAGCGACGATGGAAAAAGTTTCCACCAAGTACGAAATGAAAATAAACACAGAGCAAGATTAATAGCAGAGACACAGAATCATAGACCAACATCACGATGAATATGTATAAACGTGAGGAAGTGACTATTTTCACATAACTCGGATCTAGCATATGCAGCGATGACGTAAAGCATAACTAGCGATAAAATTGAAGATAGCTTTAGCTTCTATGTCAAGACTAAATTTAATTTGGAAAAGCAACATAAGTGTTAGAGTGACAAGCAAACTGTACAACTCATTTAATACAATCTAGAGTTGTGAGAGTTGGATATTCACTGAAGACATGGACAGGCGATTACAGGCTTTCGAATACACGTTTGAGAGAAATTCTACGAATCTCATATAGAGATCATAGGACAAATGTAAGTGTAAGAAACAAAATATAGATCCACAGTTCCACAAGAACCATAGATTTCATTAGTGAAACGACGCAAACGTTCATGGGTTGGACATGTATGCCGACATGATTCCTTATCAAAAACGATACTACAGGGAACTGTCGAAGGTGGAAGAAACTTCTTCTTCTTCTTTCGTTCATTTGAAACATGTCTATATCTGTAATTCTGTCTCCTTAATAAAACTCACTGTCTTTTGTAGTTCATACAGTGTCCCATAGAGCTTTGATTCCAGTGTTGTTTCCTCTGGCTAATATGTCTGCCTCAGCGTTTCATGGCCTCAGCGTTTCATGCTCAGAACACTCTTGAAGTATATGTTTGGCACTCTGTGCTGCAAGTCCACATGTACACATGGCTGTGTTGCCAATCTTGAACTTTGTATACATGTGACTGCGGAGTGAGTTGTGTCCTGTTCTGAGACGTAGAATTATAACTTGTTCTAATCTGTTCATAATGTGATAGTCATCTTGTGTTGGTGTTTGTGGCTTTCTTATTGACTTGATCATCTGTTTTTTCTGATGGGAGGTGATTGGTATATCTGGTTGGTCTTCGGCAGCACCTTCCTTAGCCAGTTGGTCTGCTTTTTCATTTCCTGGTATTCCACAGTGAGAGGGTATCCACTGCATGGTTACCCTATACTGGTACGACAATTCGCTAAGTAGTTTTCTCAAGTCTGTTAGTTTTCCAGACTGGAGAGCTTGAAGCACTGACCTTGCATCTGTCAGGAATACCACAGGCTGTAAGTCAGAGTTGGAGTTCAGCAGTTTTTTAGCTGCCACACTAATTGCCTGGATTTCTGCATCATAATTATTGCAAAATTTTCCTGTCGGTGTTCTGATTGTATCTCTAGGATTGTGTGGATATTCTATTTATACACCTGCACCTCCATTCCTCACAGCATTCTGTGCTGACCCATCTGTGTACAATCTGACCCATATATCTTGTGGATATTCCTCATACAGGAAACTGATGGTGACTTTCATTCGCTGCACACTGTTCTGTTCGTTCTCGCTTAGTATTCCTTTCACATGGGTCTGAATGTATATTAGCATTCCATGGCTTTCACTCAACGGGGTTTGTTCTGGTACAGACCTTAAGGGGCTGTCAACTTCAGGTAGGTCTGTAAGTTGTCTACGGAGTCGTTTAGCTTGATGGATAAAGCTGCTTCTTTTCAGTCGCCCCGTTGCTAGGTTTTGAATCTTTCCTTCATTGGATGACTTGGCATACACTGAAACTTTTCCGCTTGAATTAGTACTTTTGTGTCTCTGCGTTCGCCAAGTGTTTGCATTCTTCCCATTTTCTGCATCTCTGCTATGGGTGTTGATTTCATTGCCCCCAACATAGTTCCTGGTTTTGCACTTTATCTAGATCTTGTAATGTGGTGTTTGATGCAGGACACCACGCAGCTGAACCATATTCCAGGTGTGGCCTTATGCCATGCTGGTAAACTTTACTGAGTATATTCCCACTGGCTCTCCATGTGGTTCCACTTAGTTTTCTCAGGATAGCTAACTTCCCCCTGGCTTTTGTTGTTGCTTTGTTTATGTGCTGCTTCCATGTCAGCTTATCATCAAAAGTAACTCCGAGGTACGTTGGTTGTTTGTCTTCTTTCAAGAGCTCTCCATCTATCTTGATATGACCGGCTTTTTGTTTTGGTGAGAGGGTAAAGAGTGTAGTGCTGCACTTATCTGTGTTAATGCTGACGCACCATCTATGTGCCCATAAGGTTAGGGCATCGATAGCTCTTTGTATTTATTTAGTGGCCACTGTCGCATGTTCTTCCGTTCACCAGATCACCAGGTCGTCAGCATACATTGCCACTTTGATCCCGTGTGGTAGTTCAGCAACTAGGTCATTGATGTAAACCAAGAAAAGTGAAGGTGACAGGACTTCTCCCTTGGGGACTCCATGACGCATTAGGACTTTCTTGCTTTTGCTACCATCTAATTGTACCCTGGCTCTTCTATTATGCAGGTATGCTTTTACCAATTTGTACATTCTTGAGCTAACCATGCAATTTCGCAATTTCTTTAGGAGCCCTTCTTTCCAGACCTTATTAAATGCTTTCCTGGGGTCTATCCATGCTGCTAGTACCAGTTTCTTATCTTGGAAGGCATCCTCAATCTCTTGGGAGATGTAGATTGCCTGAGTTTCAGTAGAGTAGCACTGTCTGAAACCTGCTTGCTGTGATACCAGAAGGCTTTCACTTTCAAGGTACCACTGCATCCTAAGATTGATAATGCGTTCCATTGTTTTGCATAGACAGCTTGTGAGGCTGATGGACCTGTAGTTGGAGACTGTGTTGCCATCTTTACCTGATTTGAGGAGTGGTATCATTATTGCTTCTCTCCACGCCTGTGGTACATTACCTGTGGACCAGCTTGTGTTAAAGATCTGCAGTAGCTTTGCTCTTGCTGCAATTCCCAGGTTTCTAATCATTTCATTGGACACTCCATCAGCTCCAGGGGACTTTTTCATTTTCAATTTGGATATTGCATGCTCCAGTTCTCTCATTGTGATTGGTGCCTCCATGACTTCAGGTATAGGTTGGTCTTGTCCAATGTTTTGCTGGTTCGCTCGAACCTCCTGTTGTTTGTCTGGGCTGATTTTGGCGTTATTGTCTTCTGCAAAGGAATCTGCAAAGTAATCAGCTGCATGTTTACCTGTTAAAATGTTTTTATCTTTATAAAGTATGATCCTGGTATTTCTCCCTGTACCTTCATCATTTAGTTGTTGTTTTACAAGTTTCCATAATTTCCTAGTATCTCTTTCTAGGTTCAGCGACTCTGTTTTTTCTTTCCAGCTGCTCCTTCTGGCTTGTAACTTGGCTCTTTGAAATTTAGCCTTTGTTTGCTGATATTTGTTGTGATGTTCTTGGCTAGGTCTGTTCTCAGCCTGCTGTCTAGATGTTTCCATATCATTTTGCAGCTTTTCCAGTTCATCATTCCAGTAGGGTTTGTAGTTTTTGCGTGCCCCCCTGGGTATGGTTTTACTAGCAGCATGTAGTATACATCTATTAAATTCACTCACTGCTCTATTGATGTCTTTGTCCAAGTTCATGTCCTTAGCTAGAACACTGGTTAAATGCTGGTACATTTTCCAGTCTGCCCTCGTATAGTTCCACCTAGTGAGCTTGCTGCTGTCCTTGGTATATTCATTGTGAATTTCCAGAAATACTGGTCTGTGGTCACTACCCCCAAGCTGCTTTCCAACGACACGTGTGATGTTCCATTCCAGGCCTGGTGAGTGGAATGCCAGATCTGGTGTAGAAGTAGTGTGCCATGCTCTGGAGTAGAAGGTTGGTGAGTCTGCTGGCTGGTTAATAAGGATGAGATTATTTTCATCCTGCCAGCTCTCAAGTTCCTCACATCTCTTGTCGATATGATCGTAGCCTCATCTCTGAGAGTGGCTGTTGAAGTCACCACACACCATAAGCCGTTCTTTGTCTGGAATTGTGACCGAATGGTTTATCATTTGGGTAGTAGTAGTTCAGGAGATGGAATTCTGCACTATCTGATTTTAGGTGGAGCATCTGGTATTCTGCCCCGTCCATATATACTTCCAGCTGACATGCGCTGATATTGTTTTTAACAAGTGTCAGAATTCCACTCTTTCGCCTGTCCTTTCGGTCAGATCGGTAGCACTGGTAGCCTCTGATTTTGAAGGCTATGTCGCTGCTGATGTGTATTTCTTGGATACAGCATATATTAATTTGTTCTTCACTGAGGACATTTTCAAGTTCCAATATTTTGCTGTATCCATCTCTTTTACTGTTGACACCCTCAGCATTCCAGTGCATTATTTTTATTGGTCGTTTGTTTGTTTGGCCAGTAGCTCTATTCCCTTGCCTCCTGGCTCCTCGGGGCAATTGAGAAGGACTTCCAGTAACTGAGGTTGGGCCCTTTCGAGGTATAGGGCCCGGCACCGTCCCTGCCTGAACGTCCGCCACAGGGCAGGCACCATAACTGTTATTAGATGCAGACATGTTTCCATTGTGTTTTGTGCGTGGCATCCTGATTATCTGTGCGCCTTTTGACTGGTTGTCTCCGTCTTCAGCACTCTGCTTACTTGGGCCGGACTAGGTTCTGCTCGAGTGGGAGTGCCAGACCAGTCTTAGTTTCCAGCCTCTGGTGTCTGAACTAAGCCCCAGCACCACTTCAAGGTTCTGGCCTCGATGGGGGTGGAAGAAGCAAAGGAGGACAAAGACAAGCATGATAGGCAACATCAAGGACTGGACAGGTCACCATTTTTCGTCACTCGTTTGCATTTTCTGAAGATAGAAATCCATGGAGGACACGCAGTTGATGCATCCATTGTGGTGCGCTTTCGACTCTGACAGATTACGGGTTTATATAGATAAATATATGTTTTTGGGAGGTCGAGGTTACTCTATCCATTGTTTCATTTACTTCCAAGAACTAAATTTTCTGTTATTTCTTTCTAGGTTTTAATGTAACAACAACCCCCATTCTTCTATCTACGTGCTTGCCTTCATGTCATATCAGACGTGTACTCGGGTGTTAATATTTCCTTCTGACTTCATTAAGACATATTACAGATATAGAATTATTTTTTTTTAAAATTGACATGATTACACTAAATTTTGCTTATTCCTCACTTTTTTCTAAATTTCTTATCCGGATATTATTTTTCATTGAAATGCCAACAATGTAATTCGCCTTTACATTCTATTAATACCACCTTGAAATCTTCAGGTTTTGTTTTTACAATAAAATCTATGATTTCAACAAACTGTAGCTTAGCTTTTCTTTCCTTATTTATTTTTATAGTTTTTAGAAATGATAAAATACTTAGCAGCTTAATTATGGATTTTGTGAAGTGACATCTTTCATTGATTTTTATATTATTTTTAACTTAAGGATCCGCTAAACGGTCAGAATTATTTTTTTGTGTTTTTGCTTTTATCCAAGGTTGATTTATTTTTCTTTCATGTGTCTCACCTATTTTTGTCTAGTTTCTTTGTGTGTTTTCTCTTAAGAATATTTTAATTGTTCCTGAACGCCGACGTTATTTCTTGAGATAAATGTTTTAAATTGGGCCCGTTTGTATTCAGTGACATTTTTTTTTTCTAACAGCCAATGTGGCATCGATCGATGCCTCACGAGGATGGAGTAATCCATTGACATCATTTGACAAGAGTAAATGTAGCCTTATAATGTAATGTTGTGAAGTAATAGAGATAATGTACTACTGTATCATAACAGCTAGAAGTTACTGTTTACTTCCTGGCCATTGTCCATGTCATACTTGAGTAAGGTACGGCAATGGAGATTACTATTCTGTGTTCATCCTAAAACTTCTATAGATTACAGCATGTAGTCCAGAAACCAGAATGCATTGTGTCATGTTTTACAGCTTGGCTGCGATATATAACGTCTTTAGGTCTGACAAAATGTACTTCAACATGGTTTTTAGGTCAGAGAAACTATATTGGTTGAGATAGCTGCACCCCAACCTCAGAACCTCCTTAGTCGTCTTTTACGATATACGTGGAAGGTCGTTATTCTTTGCCTCCCTTTCAGCCCTTAACAGCATATGTGCTCTTCTATTCAGAACTGCAAAATTTTCACATATGGACAGTCCATGGTTATGTATATGGTGTCTAACAAAGTTACTGTGCATTCATTTACATTGGTGATGACAGTATGGTATATCACTTGTACGTAGTGCGGATTTGTGTGACGTTAGTACTTGTCGACTTTATAGACACCCGATATAATCTGTATGATTTCCATCATTTATTAGAGTTCCGTATGTGCCTTTTGTTCCTTCTGAAACTCTCAGTGGATCTTTCTATCTTTCTGGCAGTAGAAAAATGACATGTAGCTATATTGATAGTAGACCTCCATACGAGAGATCTGGTTCCGGTAATGTACACTGAACACCAACCTTGAGAGCTAACCCTAGTCAAACATTCATGACCTTTTCGCCGCTGTAGGTATCTATATTTATCGGTATTGTAGGTTTCTGTAGGAGTGTAAATAAAAAAAAAATAACTCACCCTGAACATGACGTGGCGGCAGCAAGGGCATGTGTCCTTTATCACACAAGTCACTCGAATAGTTCATGTAACTCCTTAACGGGAAAATACAGTATGACAGTATTTTTTTTTAAATTTTAGGTATGGATATCAAAGCAACCCAGGTCCTCGACGTATTTCAAATTAATGGATATAGTTGGAAGACATTTCGTCTAGCTGATGAAGTCATTCTGTTCTTGTTCCAGCAGATTTAACCTGCCATGAGATCAGGGTTGGTTTGGTGATACCAGATTTTTAGCTGCCATGAAGTCTGGGTTGGTTTGTGTGATCATTTCATCCCAAAGAAGATATACGATTTCATGCTCAGACTAATAACTTGACAATGCAGGCATTCCGTAGATGACAGGTTCTGGGTTGGTAGAGGGAGGCACAATGTACCACTTGAATAACCTGCGTTAGCCGTAGGCACCAGGGTCATAGATGTGGCTTCGATTGAATGTGGGTTTTGCCTAAAAACAAATTTCATTTCATCGCTTTCGTTGACAATTCTTTTATTTGCTTAATTTTTTTTTTAAATTATTTTTTTTGTGAGGGAAAAACCATTAATATGGGTGGTGGAAGCAGGGTTTACACGCTTTTGACTTGCATCCTTGTAATAAACGGTATGTTGCTTTACTGGGGTGGAAAGGAAAACCTAAACTTGCACTCCCCTTATTTACAGGCTCAATAGGGTGCACTATATTTGCAGAATATGTTAATGGGTTCAGATTCCGTGTTACATTCTTTATGGCTGCTTTACATCTAGTATCTAAGTGTTCTTACAAGACCCCTGCCACATTTTAATCACGTTCTTATCATGCTATTCACTGTAACACAGTCTGGCAAATGTGAAAATCTGTAGTTACAGTTGAAGTAGGTCTGACTTACCACGGCAGACATCCTCGTGTTCGGATGTGGATGGATCAATCCTTGCTTAGTTTTCAGCCACTGGTGAAGTACTTGGCACCATCTCTATGACACAGGGTTGGCGTGATTGGGACACTAGAAATTAAGGGCTTCTACTGCAGCTTTGCGTAGATTTGATAAACGAATCTACATGTGTATGTTCGGTACTTAGTTTATAATACCTACGATTCACAACGGCTTTTTAAAAAAATTAAGGATCGGTTATATATAACGACCGGGAGTATTCAATGTCTACTGTATATGCTGGGCACTAGACGACAGTGGGACGAGAAAGCTGACACATAGTATGTTTAGTTTATATAGAATAGAGATAGCTTCACCACGAAGAAAGAACCGTTCTTGTTTCTTGTTATTTTATACGCGTATAACACAAATAAGACATTGAAAATCTTGTGATCAATTTTACTGAAATAATTGTGTGTGTGTGGAGACAGTAGGATTAATAAGTTCTGCGGACTATTCAACGATATTTACGTAAATGATTACAAAGTGCAGACACGTATTAGAACAGTAGCAAACGTTTATGCTCCTACGTGTACATTACTCAACACTTTGATAGACCAAGGACTAAAACGTATGACGTGAAATTCCACACACTTTTATATACCGTATATGAGAGGCCGATAACATTTTATGATCCTGGTCGTGCTGAACAGGTTTCTCTTGGAATAGGTAAGCATTGTTGTTGTTTTTTTCCATAGAAAAATTAGTTGTCTACAGACGTCGTCAACTAACTCGGGCACCGCTGTATATATGCATCTTAATTCAACATAGAGGGCAGCAAAAATGACTGTCACGCGAGCCGTATTGTACCTACTCTTGTTATATATGAATTATAGTGATCATGCTTGTACGCTCGTATGTATAGCTTACAGTGATGGTGATACATTCATGTTGCCACTTCGTGTGTGCCTCTGTTTTGTATCGACTATGCGTTATCACATTTTTCCCTTTTTGACTATATGTATCTGTCATGTTCATTATTTTACCAAATAGTAAGTCTATTATTTCCCATTCCGGTGCTTCATCTCATGTGACAGGGTCAATAATGTATTCATTCTATTATGTCTGGTCAGACGATTCGAAAATAGAAGGTATCTCTCAGTTTTAAATGAATTTTATTGTAATTTCAAACTTTATGGTCTACTACATCCCAATCTCAGATTATTTTACTAATGTGCCGACTGTTAAGTTAGTGTAGACTTTTGATTTTCGCTGTAGCTACGGTGTGTTATGATGTGGAAGTTTCCTGTGTGCTGGAATAGATTCTAGTTATAACTCTATTTCAGTAAGTTGTAACTGTGTTAAATTTTGGATTCGGCATCCTCCCGGCCTTAACATTCACAATGTCAGCTTCTGTGTAACACACATCCTAACATCTCTATATCAATCTTCAATCAATGGTTGGACAATCCTAGTCCTAAGGGCATGCTTGTATAATGATTCTCTTCTTGTCGCCACCAAAACGGATAACTATTAATTATTTATTAGAACCTAGCATCATATCACGCAGGATATTCCCATAAGTGCTCCGCTCCCCGTTCCAGCAGCCATTCCAGTGTATGCAAACTCAAAGTCCAGGTCAGGTGTTGATTACGTGATATTCGGTTATTTCCAAAAAGAATTAATTTTATTTCCTCATCTCTAATCACTTCATTTCTGTTATTCTTTGCATGTGTACGTTTTCAATTCTCATTTTAAAAATCTTCATTTTGCAATGAATTTATGACTGAAGTCAGCTTTATCTTCTCAGTACTGTACTGTCAATCGTAGCATTGCCTGCCAATAAGTCAGCTCTTTCGTTTCCTTTAGCGTGACTCGGACAGTATAACCATGTAATACTCTGTACAATTGAGTTTTTCAATAATAATACCCATTCCTTTCTCGTCATGTTCTTTTCTATCTTGCACAACATGCTTTTAGAGTCTGTATTACCAAGTGGGTTGAAGTATGAGTTATCAACCAACTTAGTGCTGCTGTAACTCCCTCTATCTCCCTCATACATGATGTGATAGTAGAGTATGTTGATAATTTCTCAACCAACTTCAAGCCGGTT
Organism: Meghimatium bilineatum; assembly: GCA_034231615.1. Taxonomy (NCBI): domain Eukaryota; kingdom Metazoa; phylum Mollusca; class Gastropoda; order Stylommatophora; family Philomycidae; genus Meghimatium; species Meghimatium bilineatum. Next base: position 74,598,964 of record CM067299.1, on the reverse strand, counting down.
TTTGTTAAGCAACAAAATCCCAACCGCATTTATTTTCATTTCTGTTAACTGAGCTATCGCTGTACATAATTATGTCTTGTGATTTCGAGTGTATCTGGGCGAGCTCTTGTATTGAAACCACTGCTATGATGCAAGTTCATTTCCGACACGCTTTATTTAGTCGAATAATTACGTTAGTTAGTGATTATTTCTTAATGTCTACCTTCTCTTATTCACTGCCCTTTCCTACTTCTGCTATTTCACATACTTCTTCGCAGTGTGTCTTCAGATACTGTCATCCATGACCTACCCCGCTTGATTCGCTTTCTCCTTGCTTCATCCAGACGTTGATGTAATGGTCTGTGAGTATATTGTTACTTTTAGTTATGACTTCAATTGCGCTACTTGATGACGCACTCGAATACTGGAGAGATCAAGTAAAAATATCATTGTAGTGATGAGTGTATCTCTAGTACACCCCAATTCCGCTCTCATTGCCTCATTTTGAATTTTATCCAATCTATCTACGTGTGTCTGTGACAGTGTCAGCAGGACGAGGCCATAATCTTTGACAGAAAGCACCCCATGTGTAGAAGCAGAAATAGTACCCATTGCCACATGTCTAAGGTCATCATAACTGTGATGACACTGATTCCTCTCTTTGCCTTCTGAATCACATTTGTTATATGCATCTGAATAAGAGACATCTATCAAAGACTATCCAAATATATTTAAGATGATATTCTCTTTCCATGAATGAACCCATGCAACTGACAGCTAGCAGTGTGTTATTGTCTAGATTATTATCCAAGGAGTGCCAGACAACCTTTCCTTTCGATGAATTAATCACAGGGTTGTGTGTTACGTACCATATAGAAAATTGATCTAGTACACGCTGTACACTGTGAGCATATCTCCATCTCAGCAATAAGCCCCAAATCCTAACACTATTACATCTGGTACGTATACAGGATAAAGTCATGCGTAAAGTCATTGTCTGCTGTAGGGATACTTCAAATGTGAATATGAGATTTTTGATGAGCTATTGTCAGTACATTGTCGTCATTCTCTCACCCAATCCAGAACATGTGTAACATTTAACATGTGACCAGAGACATACAATCAGAACATGTGTAACATTTAATAGCAGACCAGAGACACCCACTACATATAATCAGAACATGTGTAACATTTAACATGTGACCAGAGACACCCACTACATACAATCAGAACATGTGTAACATTTAACATGAGACCAGACACACCCACTACATACAATCAGAACATGTGTAACATTTAATAGCAGACCAGAGACACCCACTACATACAATCAGAACATGTGTAACATTTCACTACATACAATCACCAATGTTCTACACGGCAAGAAAAGCAAAGGTGGCATATGTATGTCACGGGTTGAAAGGAAAAAAGGTCAAAGAGCAAAAGGACAGGGACGGCATTTGCAACCTTGTCAAAAGGAGAAGAATGTCGTTAAATTCAGATGATGGTAAATTTTCACAAATTAATAATTACGATGAACAGGAAATGCAGGTATTAGTGCAATGGAAATACATCGAAATTAATAAATTGCTATGTGATAACACTAGGAGATTGGATGTTGTGGTGTTTATTGACGGATCAGTAGATCGTAGTGATAAATCTGGTTATGTTATAAAGCTCGTTAATGGTGATAGCTGAACACAGGAAGCGGTGCACTCTTGCCAAAAAATAATTAGGCGGTATTCGTAAGTCAAGGTGGTGTAGCTCGCTAGAAGGACATGGTTCGATTATTATGAGTATTAATTTTACTTTTATATTTTGTGGTCTACAGCTTGACTGCGAAATTTGCGCCTTTTTTCCTAACACATTCGACTTCGACATGACTTTTGGTTGACTGTAGCCTATGGTAGCCAACTCGATCACACACCTAATCAATCAGCTCTTACTACATGTATAACATGTCACATTTAGGCGATTAATTGCACCTTTTACCACCGCGATAACACGCTGATGTTGGTTTGAAATCAAATTCTGCACAAACAGAGACGCGCATAAACTGCGAATGGAGAATCCTTGATTGAGATCCCAAGTTCCTAATATTTCTGTAACCGACGTATTCAGATAGCGTATTATATTTTAGCGCTTAATTTGTTTTATTTATTTCAGACCATATCTGACCTGATCTGGAACATAAGGTGCCTTCACACGACACCCTCTGCCTGTACGCAGCTCCTGGCATACCTTTGCCTTCACACGACCCTGGTTTCCTTTACCACTCAACCACCTTCATCATTTTCGTATATGTTTAGCAGGCGGGAGTGTTCTAGTTTTTTTTTTTTAAATCAATATATTTTTGGGGTATATTTAAAAAGTATGGAGACAACGAAAAACAACACTGACGTAGCGTAGCTATTTAAGATATACCTCATGTCAAGGGTAAATATTGGGAAGAATTCTGTCCAGGAATTTAAAAAATATATCTTATACACCATGAAAATGTTATCCATGCACGCGCATTCAATCAAGTGGTTATCACCCGTTGTCAAACACTACCGATCACTTCACGACGCTAAACTACGCAACTTGCTCTCGTGCAGTTTTTGTCATAATCACGTGATCAAGCTATAGCTAGCTAGCTGTCTTATAACAACTGTTATTAGAAATGCAGTTGAAAGTTCCCGTCAGTGTTTCCCAAACTGTCTTGATCCATGCAAGTCCTAATGCAGAATTGTCTTGCGCGAATATCCCAATTATCTTGACTGATTCGACATTTTCTATGTTGTTCATTGGCTGGTCTCACAAAGTCACCAATGATCAGTCGCATCAGTCAAAATAAATGTCGATGTTTAAGACCTGCACTCTTAATGTTTTCGAGAAAAATGTATGACTATTTAAAAGAGACAAAAATGAAAGAAGTCAGGCTGCTTTTCGCTAACATTCATTTCACGAACTTCATTCCTGTTCACACTGCAACAAGTTATCCAGATCCCGGATTGGACTCCTCATTCGACCTGAGGATTCATAAACATCAAACTATCTTATCTATCGCTATCTTGAATGTCATATTCATCTTCGCTTGCGGCAGAGCAACATCATGATTCATAGTTCATGTCCCACCTCAAAACTCTTTAAAAAAGGTTGATGTCACATCTATCCCACCATAATATTTATCAGTTCTGAGAGAAACACAATATAAATACTGAACATATAAATACCGAACATATAAATACTGAACATATAAATACTGAACATATAAATACTGAACATATAAATACTGAACTATACATACTTAACAAACAAATATTGAACATATAAAACTGAATGTATAAATATTGAAAATATAAATATTACACAATACAAATACTAAGCATACAAATACTAAGCATACAAATACTGAACATATATTTCAAATGAAAAAAAAACGTATTTTACTGTTGTCCCTCAAACATTTCAAAATACGCTTTGTGAATCATCCCATTTCCACCAAGTTGGGAAACGCTGATGTAAGTACTGGTATTTTTTTAAACAAATAGGTGCAGATGCAGACGACGAGAGATTGTTCAGAAGACAGATTTTGTTGATATGACAATTGGTATGTAAATTCTGTGATTTCTATGATTACAGACAGCCGATCTGTCGCTGAGGATCAATACATATTCGTAGTAATCTCGGATCGCAAACGGCTACATCGGATGTTATGCACATACAGTCTAGGAAAAGGGAGACTAGAACGGAGCAACTTTGCGGCTCATGCAAAAACAATAATTTGTAACGATGCTATTCCAGCGGACTCAGGGGTGGAGAAGGCATACGATAAAATCTGAAGTTTAAGGACTTCTGACTATCAATAATTACTAGGAAATACTACAATAATTTCGAAGAAGAAGCGGGAACTGAGATCCTCATTGAAAGGTTCATAACACAGGACATCACAGATTTCTTGTCAGTAGTAGAAACGATACAAAGCCAGTATAACAACGGCTTGAGTACACTGGTAGAATCACTAGAAAAACTAACCCGATGTTACAAGAGACGCTCAATTTAGTGGATACCAGCATATTGCAGCATCCAGGAAAATGAAGCAGAAACACAAATTTGCGAAAAAATGTGGGACTTTGCGATAGAGTGGCATATGAAATTCGTATGATTCAGCGCGATAATTAAAGCCGCTTATCATATTTAAATAGGAACGTGGCCAACCAGATCAAATATAAAATGATGTCTGTATCATTTCTTTAAAAAATCACATCATGAGTCCAGAAATGTATGAATAGATGTCTCCGTCGTTTACTTCTCATTGATGAATAGAGCTGATATCAGATGATAAGTTGTGGAAGAGAACACACCAGTGTCCGGCGGAAGTAGAGATAACAAGTAAAAAGTTGAACGGATATAACACATTCTCAAAACAAAACACAAATCTGAGAACATAACCTGAGAGTTTATGTACTGGAAAATGTGAGAAAAGAGGAGAGTTGCAAAATCGAACACCTACAGGAGAGCAGTGGAGGAAGGGGCGAAAGCAATTAGGACCTCGTGTGCACAGATGAAGAGGACAGACATCCCAGCACAGAAATCGTGAAAGATCGATAGTTGCAGCCCTATGTTTCACAGGAAACTAAAAGAAAATCGATATATATATATATATAATCTCGAAGTACATCACATAGAAGGCATAACTTTTCAACTATTATTGAATTTTAGACACAAATGGTACAACCAATTCATCAAGTACAATGTGGACAGCAGGCTTTCGAACCAGGAGAAAGTTATTTTGATGAGACGAACCACTAACCACTCTAGCACCGAGCCAACATAGTCCCTGTTACTTTTATTGTCCTTAAATTTTTAACGGTTGTTTGCTTCTTTCTTCAATTTCGTGTCTAGTCATCTGGGTGTTTTAGGCAGCAAGAGAGCACATCGACTAGATTGCATTGCTACTGTGTCTGACAGTAGAGATATAGTTCGTTGCGAAAATTTGAACTTCTTGCGAGCAACAACAACGAACGAATACAACTAAAGTGGGTGATTATTCATGTTTCATGTCCAGAATAAAGGAACTGATCTCGAAATGTGGTGTTGCCAGAACTTAGCGCTACTGGGCTTAAAAGAATGATTACCAATCAACAAAGAACTGGAACTGTCAGTCATCGTGTTGTTGTTGTTGTTCTTCTTCTGCTTTCGTTCACATGAAAAATGTTTATATCTGTAATTATGTCTCCTGAATAAAACTCACTGTCTTTTGTAGCTCATACAGTGTCCCATAGAGTTTTGATTCCAGTGTTGCTTCCTCTGGCCAATATGTCTGTCTCAGCATTTCATACTCAGAACAATCTTAAAGTATATGTTTGGCACTCCGTGCTGCCTGTCCATATGTACACATGGCCGTGTTGCCAATCGTGAGTTTTGTGTACATGTGACTGTGAAGTCGGTTGTGTCCTGTTCTGAGACGTAAAATTACAACTTGTTCTGATCTGTTCATAAGTCATCATATAAATAAACTTTAAGTGGACATCGAAATATCTATTGACGTGTCCGAAGTGCAATGATAATAAACCGACGACTAACTAACCCACGACCCTGAGGTATATAGGGTGGAGCAACATTAGAGCTATTTTCTTTTGAGAAATCAAAAGGTATGGAGAGTTGTGTACATAGATTTATTTCATACCCAGTAGATTCCCAACTTTCAACGGCCTGTAATGTTTTTGAGAAGCCTCCTGCTCAGAAGGCGTTCAAGCGCAACATGTAAAGAGAATATACTCAAGAAAACTAAAGGATTACTATAGTAGGTATGTATCTACTAACGGTTTGCTGTTGTATGCTAGTTGTTGTGGTGTGTCACTGGTGAGACCATCAGACCTTCCATATGCGTGTCAGCAACTTGAATGATCGTGTACTGTAGGGACGCTGAAAATAGGTGCAAGAAATAGCAACACTTTTTTACCTTGCATGAACATTGCAGTAGGCGATTAAGAAGGTTATGGAGTAGGGTGGCCGTCCTATCCCCATTTAGGGTCAAAGGGAGCCAGAAGTCATGCTGCAGTCGGATGTGTCAGATCGAAAGGCAAATATCTCACAGAGAAGCTGTAAACCATGGCACAACGGATTCCGTTCTCCGGACTACATTTTGCTATTTTGCAAGAGTGAGAAGGAACACAGTAGAAGAAGAAGAAGAAGAGTAACGTTAAAAAGTGATATGCTGTAATAACTCTCATTTCGTGAAAAAATTTCCCAAACGTGTACTATTTAGATCATATGAATGCATTTCCTGGACACAATAACAGGCTATTCCTAATGAATTATATATTTGCATCTGCTCTTATCTACTACTGCTCAGATCACACACGATTATAATCGGCACACGTTTTTGTGTGATCTGAACAGTGGTGTTTGGGTGCTTTGATCTGCTTGTTAACAGATATACTGCGATATTTGCACTTTTCGGAATAACACATCCGATTTGGCATACCTATAATAATGGTGTGCTTCCATCTATTTTGACTGCCTTTCATAATGCCGCTAGGAGTGCGTGTATGTTACATTCTATGACGGGTTATAATTTTTTTAAATTATTACTATAATGATTATTATTATTACAATGTATTATTATTATTAATATTATCATCATCACCCACTGTGCCGTTAGACTTTGCAGGTGAAAACATGTCGCTGAGTTACAGCTTTCATGTTGGAAACAGCAAGCATAAAATTGGATCTGAGTCCACTACGTTTATCTCGTACACAGTGTTCGCTACAGGATAATTCATCGTGTGCATTTCGACGGCCCATGCCTCCTTTGTACAGTGGTACAGCAGTGCTTACTGTATTGACTTCATAGTCTTATGGTTGTAGGTTCGATTCCTAGTTGTCCTAGAATTTTTTGCGTTGCAACCACAAACGTCCATAATATGGTTTCAGCCTTTGGAAAAGGGCACGATAATAAATCTAGAACAGGTAAAGATGGCCGACATATGTAGAATCATCATCATTAAGTGCCGTCTATGCAACGAAGGTTGGCTGCAACAAACCTTCCACATCCCCTGTCTCTTGTCTTGGTGGTGCACTATGCTAGACTGTAACCTGTATATTTCGTGACGTTACTCTCCCACTTGTATCTCTGCCTACCTCTTAATCACCTCCCTTCGACTTTTCCTCAAGTAATGTCTTCAACAAGGTGTTATGCATTTCAATATGTCCAAAATATTTTTTTTTGCTTAATCTTTATTTCCTGCAATTATTCTTTCTTCATACAAAGTGTTGTTAGTACCTCTTTGTTTTCTCTTTCCATGAAGTTCTCTCTATCCTTTTATATATCCACATCTCACAGGCAATAATAATATCTTCTAATTGTTTGTTTATTGTATATGTTTCTGAGCCATACATTAATATGGAATAGATGTAACATTTTATCATTCTAATTTTTAGCTTGTTTGTAACTTGTTTAGATGTTAATATTTTCCTCATGTCATTGAAAATACTTTTAGGGGTTCCTATTCTCCTTTTAACTTCTGTTTCACATCTGCCATCATTTGTTATTATGTGTCCGAAATAGTGATAATGCTCTACTTGTTGTGGTTTCTCTACAGGTATTTTTATGTTTAGCACCTGTTCTTCGGTGACATTGCTGATGATCATAGTTTTTGTTTTGTGGATGTTTGTATCCAGTCCATATTCTTTACTTGATTTATCGAATTGATCCGTTAGTCTTTGTAGTTTCTATTTCATTCATTCATTCATTCATTCATTTTCCTTTTGCGCTGAAGTTAGCGCACAGGGCAGAGGTCAAATCTCTCCAATTCTGTCTATTCTTAAAAACTATTCTGTGTAGTTCTTGAATAGTATGGATATTGATTGTTTTACTTTCTCTAAGTATTGTTCTTCTGATTGTTTCTTTTGGTTTACCCCTGTTGCTGTTTACTTTCTGCCTAAAAAACAGTATCATCTGCATAGCTCAGATTGTTTATTTTCCCACTGATCATGAGTCCTGGCATTCCTTCTATATGTTTAAAGATATTGTCTGTGTAGATATTAAATAAGTTTGGTGATAAAATCTATTCGTGTCTTACCCTCTTTTTATTTCTATGTATGGGGAGTAGCTGTTTTCACACCTTATTGATGCAGTCTGTTCCCAATATATATCTCTAATCAATCTGATCTCTTTTCCATCTATGTCTATTTCTTGAAGACATTCAATTAATTTCTTATGTTGGACTCTGTCAAAGGCCCAGCTGTAGTATATGAAGCAAATGTACATATACATTTTGGACTTCTATATATTTATCTATCTATAGTTGGATATATATAGTCGGCCCGGCTCTCTGGCGAAGTGGTCAAGGTACACAGTTCGATCCCCGCCACAGGCATTTGAGCATTTGGACCTTTCAGAAAGCAATGGCAAACTCCTGAACGTATTTATATTTCCTAGAAAATCACTACAGCGAAAAAATGCTGGGGTGATGGTTACTCCCTGAATAGGATACACTACCAATAGTTGGATACTAAGTATAGCTTTTCTTGTTCTTTTGTTTTTCATAAAATCGAATTTCTCTTCACCGGCCTCAATGTCTATCTTGTTTTTAATTCTTTCATGTATTATCTTGAGTAGTATTTTGGGTATTTGGCTCAGAAATAAGTATTGCTCTGTATTCTGTACAATCCATAGCCCTGGGCTTCTTAGGTAGTGTTATGAATACTGATGATGTTATATCTTTAGGTATGTGGCTTGTTTCTTATATATGTATACAATAGGTCACTGTAAACTACCATCCCCATACGATATATTCTATATTATACTGAATGTGTGTGAAGGGATTTTATAAAAATGACTGAATAAACTTTTGACAATTGGCTACCATAGTCTTGAAATAGTAATAAGAGTTATAGGGTAATGTAAGATCTTCAAAATCCTACACACGTTTTCTAATGAGACTTAACACACGTGAAAAGTATGTATTTGCATGTGATCAGAATATGATAGCATTGAAAGCAACATCTCTGTCTAGACACATTGTAATTCATTTCTCTGACCTGTCTACGAGTTGCAAAGACGAGAGATATAGAAATCCTTGCAGATCGTTTAAACACAGGGGAAATGATGAAATGGACCGAGAAGGCGAGCATGACCCTGTCTGATCTCTCTATTCAGCAATTGGCAAAGCATAAAGGCAATGTGCATGATCAATCACTGGCGTGTGCGGCTAAACCCGTTAAAGCCTATTGCATAGTCCAGTTCTGTCACTACCACAGAAGGGTGCTTATGCCATCAACTAACCCTCCCAAACAAATTATGTCTAGTTCATTTATTTTCTCTAGCTGTTCCTTATTTTTCATATGTTGTATGCTTCTGTAAACTTCTTCTTCTGCATTTTCCTAAAATTTCTGCTGGTTATCAAGATGTAGATCGGAAAACGGAATGTCTATTGTCGTGGTTTACAGATTGACTGCAATATTTGTTCCTTTCAGCCCGACACATCAAACTTTAGCACGGCATTATTTTAGCGTGCGTTCTCAAACTTTCATTGGATCTCTCTTGTAGCAGGTCCTGTTAGATTTATAACAGGGTTTAGTCTTGAGATAGCACCAATAACACTATCAAATACTGAACACCATTAACACTATCAAATATTGAACATTATTAACATTATTAAATATTGAACATTAATAACACTATCGAATACTTGAAGATTGAAAAGTGGGTCTCTTGGAAATCCGATGACATCAATTCTGGAATGCATGAAATATCTAACAGCAACTGTTCTTCCTACAATGAATTCGCACAAGTATACTCATAATCTCAATAACATGGACATTCTGCGAGCATTGAAAGTTTGTCATGAGTATATTCATAGTGGAAAACAAATTATAATAAAATATTACCATTAAATACGCTAATGGAAAATAACTAGTATAAAAAAAACTACCATAGATTTCACTGCTGGAAAATATACCAGAGTAAAATATTTCTCTGCTGAAGAATAACCAAGAATAAAAGTTTACTATATATTTCACTGCTGAAAAATATAATACTGGAATAAAATATAACTACAAACTGTACTATTATAAAATATATTACTATACTGAATATCAAGGAAATTACTTTAGTGTAAAATATTATTATAGATTGCAGTATGTAAAAATAAAATGTAATGATATGGTTTTGTAAGTGGTCAATAGAAATATAACGTTTTATATTGATAGTGAATATCTGAAGAGATTGAATTAAATGGAGAAACAGTCAATAATTAAATTGTATCTCATCCAAGTTTTCCTATTGAAATTGTGGTTGAAGGATATGTGCAAATCTAGCAGGTTCCATGTAAACGAATATCACATCGTCCTTACGCTGAAATAATTGAAATATAACAGAGAAATCATAGTAGCTTAACTAGAAACAAAAAAATAGAATCCTAGATAAATGGATTCTTCGATGGGGAGACGACAACGCATCTGATCTATTCTGCTGAATTCAGAAACACGTCAACTTGTTATGTGATCACAAAAATGTTTGCTTTCATGCAACAGAGATGAAGAAATCTTGTAGTGATGCAAATTCCGGAAATTAGAACGTGTTGGAAAATATGAATATGAGATTTAGGTTCGAATACATAAAAACTATTTTCTAGAAAAAGATCTGAGGAATAATGTTATCGCGGAAGCGCAGAAAAGAAACCGAAGATATACAGGTTTTGTTCATGGAGTAATTGGTGCGTTTCTGAACGTAGCCGAAAATAGCAGCTCCAACAAGAGCAGTGTTTAATATTAGCTTAGAGGGGAAACTCCGTCATCAGTGGATTCTCAGCTAATGTAAGGAAACTCATGCCAGCGATATGAAACTATGCATTATCATACTCTGGGCAAGCTATGACTCCGGACCTACATAAAATACGGCAAATTACTTTCGGGTGTGGCGCCGTTGGGGATTGCTTTTGACTCCTGAAACCTGGGCAGTCGCTCCTGCCTATTTTGAGAACCGAGCCCCGATACGAACACGTATTTGTATATATTAGTGCTGTTCATGCAGTCAGTGCACTGGCCACCTAGCCTTGTGAACCACTCCATTCCTGGACAACATCCTTCTAGAAATCTAGTATGAACCATGGCTCGTTTCTGCGCTCATTCTCACACTTCTGTTTTCTAACTAGATGTAGTCTAAAGAACTGAATTCGTTGGCATGGATTATAGCTTGACTGCGATTTGTATGCCTTTCTACTTGACACATTCTACTTTAACATGACGTTTGTGTTATTTAGATGCATGGAACAACAACTCCATCTATACATCCGCATTAGTCGTCTCCTACTATGTGCATGGAAGGTATATTGTTGATATTCTTTCATCTCCTTTCTAGTTCCAGCAACGCACGACCGATTTACGATTCAATTTCTTTTGCTGTGCGACTGCATGCCAGCTCTACAGAGAAATGAACGTAAATATCTAACTAAATCAGAGGTGGGCAACCTTAAGGGTTGGTGCTCTGGATTGAACTATTTTCGTGTGATTTGGACAAAAAAAACAGTTGTTTCTAGTGATTTGGAGATCAACGTACCGCTTTATGAGCTCTGATGCCAACACATCGGCGCCTATAGTACTTATAGATCAACCTGGCGGACCGGAACAAATGGCTTGATGGATCGTATTTTCTCTCGACACATAACTAAAGAAATCTTTTAATAATTATCTACTAAAATTAAGCGATAATATAGTGAATACTACACTGAGAAATTGCAGGAAATGAGGAAGGTGATATGCTTACTAAAAGTGGGAATATAAAAGGAAACATTTCATCAGAGCTTATAACTGAAGGTAGCAAATTCCCTCTTCAAAATAAATGCAAACATACAAGTCAGAGAACATGAAGTAATTATACACAATTTCTCATTCTAAAGTTGGACAGATTACAACTACCATCTTCAGACATTACACAGGGAAATAAAGACGACAAGCACATCTCTACAAGTAAATGTTGTCCAAATTGACCAATAATAGCGCCAAAATGATCCCCAAACTCTAGAATACATCCTACAGACATGTCCACGCTTTAGTAATATGAGACCCAACTATAAGAAGTTATGTGGTAATAGTGAGGATCTCCTGATGATGACATAATTCAGGGGGGCCACTCATCTACATGTACAGACTGTTGAACATAGACAACTGATCGCAGAATTTCTTATAACTGGAATTGTTAATACAAAAAAAAAAGTTCCCTGATCGATCCATCTTCAGGAAATATATCCCAGAGCAAATATAAGAAAATAAATGGTTCCGGTCTGAATGCTGATCACATCGTCCCTATATTTCTGCACAAGCTCGTAGATAAACTCGGGGAGGGCTTGAGGGATTGATCCCGCTCCCTTGTTCATTCGGAAATTATAACATAACATTTAGTACTAGGGAGCAAGCAGAAAATAGGTAAAATACCCCCCCCCCCAAGCCTATATTCCCGATGGTTTTTCCTAGAATAGGATAATAAAAAGTCTCACTAAAACGAGGTTGTTAATTATTGTTTTTTAGGTAACAAAAAAAAAACCTCACCAGAGATGTATCTACAGCCCTCTTGTTGCTGATAGCAGAAAAATATATTCCCGACAACGTTTTCCAAACATATCAATGGTGGAACAGTAACTTTACTTGATTAAGTGCGAATGTGTCACTCGGAGTACACGTGACAACCAGTTTATCTTATACAGAATATGCTTCAATTATTTACTATTATGAAGCCGTTGACGCATGGAATATTATCAGCTTTCATTCTCAAACTCTCGCTGGATCTCCTTTGTAGCAGGACCATGGTCTTACTAGATTTCTAGAAGGATGTTGTCCAGAGAATGGAGATGCGTTGTGTCGCTTTTTTATTTGCGCCAATGGCCTGACATAGCTAATGCATTCAAAAACACAAGTTAGTATACTACACATGCCTCCACATCCACATATACACGTCCACACGCATGTATACACGAACACACACGCACTCACACACGGGCGCACTCACATATGCATGCGCGCATAATTTTCATACACACATACATATTGTACATGCATGCTATACATGCATGCATACACATACATACACACACACATTTCACACATACATTCATATACACATACATACACGCACACACATACATATATACGTCAATATATCAAATTACACTGTTCAATCATTCCCTCAACGAACTACGAATGCACTAATGAAAAGCAGTCGCGTGCAAATACATACAAGCAAATCACTGTACCACAAACAAACACGCACAAACACACAAGCATGCAGGCACACATTCACACACTTCGCATACACTCACTAACTCGTAACCATTTTCATACTTGATAGTCCGCGATTGAAATACGTCTCTACTTCTAAACTCGACAGTGAAATGTTCTATGGTACCTTGAGTGCTCGATGTCATCAGGTCTCAATACGCGTAACAGTACTAGGGAATGTACTTAAGCCAGCTCATGTCATGTATTCCTTCGTGTCTGCTTTGTTTTAAAGTCATGAAGTCCTCTTGTAACTTTGAAAAAAAAAATGCCTTGACTCTAGGATATTGCATTCTATGACAAGAGAACTGTTTCCACTGAAGGGCAAGATATTGAAATTCGGCAATTAGATCACATTGCTTGTACGATCGATTGATGGACTGTGACGTTAAAGGTATCATTGTTAACATTCTGAGAGAGGAATCATTTTACCAACTTTTTTCGACATTTGTCTTCTTATTCATCTTTTTCTAAGCTCATTCTCAAAGTCCTGCAGGTCAGCAGGATGTAGTCTTGAGAGTTTATTTTATTTGCTCTTCTGCTTATGTGTTCATTTTCAAACTCGCACTGCTTGGTATGCAGTCCGGAGAACACAATTTATTTGAAGGTTTACAGCTTCACTGCGATATCTGTTGCTCTCAACCTGACACATCCGATTTCAGAGTGGTTTCTGGGTCAATTTGATACTGAGTTCAAAGAGCCAATTCTATCAGCAAGCTACTTAGCCGTCTTTGACGACAGGCATGTTATTTCACAGTGTTACTCTTTGTTGCTTCTCTTTCAGGCACCGATAACACACGAGCAATGGAAATTGTTGTACCATAGTTTATAGCTTGACTTAGGGTAGGTAAAGACAGAAAGTAAGGGAACTGGCCACCCCACCTAATAATTTCTTGCAGCTTAGTACATGAAGAGTTATCTTCATCCCCGACAGCAGGTTGCTACCATGGGACATAACTTTACCTTTAGAAGAGAAAACAAATAAAAAATGTTGAACATCTAAAATATTTTAAAATGATTCAAATGCAGTTTTACAAATGAACAAAAATTTACTAAAGCGATGTTCCAACCAAAAGACAATGACATTTATGAAGGTCGAGAAAAACAAACAGAAAGAAGGCGAAAAGAGAACCAGAAAGTAGTAAAATACGAAGAAACTATATTACGTTTCTATATTAGCTATATTAAGGCACTTTGATGAAAACTTGAGCGCAAAGTGGAGGCGAGCAAGACGTGGGCAGATATACAAATGGAAAGAAACATTACGAGCTCGACAAGTTACAGTATGACAAAGTGCATCACCAAGGCAAGAGACAGGGGGTGTTGAAGGCCTGTTGTAACCTACCTTCTTTGGGGAGACGGCACTTAGTGATGATGATATTAAATTCCATGTTAAAATGCAGCAATAAAGTTCCTAATGAAGAAAATAAAAGAACACTGTCTCATCTTCCCTAAAATAAATGTAATACGATCTGATAACACTAGTCAACATAAAAATTGTACCAGTAATGAAAAATGTTGATCTTAACTAATTTTGGAGTGCTAAAAACGAAAATTATATTTAAAATGTTCATTTATTCTAGTGTTTTTTTTTTAGATATCAACAGTGGTAAACTCAATTATTCATTCTGACCAATGAAAATATAATTAGAATCATATGGTGCAATCCTACCTGGTATTACATCACTCTTGTTAATAAATATCTTTTCTTTGATTAAATTTCGTTATTATTATTGAATTTTTTTTTCTCAAAAGTGTCTTTGTTAGAAATGTCCAGGACACGTGTCAACAGTACGAATAATTTCTGTTATAAATGTGGCGAAGTGACTTTTCTATCACAAAGACGAAATATATTTAGTTGATTAAGAAAGCGTACAACTTGTATTTTGACTACATGATAGAAGACCACGATAAGACTTGGCCTGCACATATGCTGCAATACATGTGCTGCACGTCTTAAACCTTGGTTGGCTGACAAAATCAAGCTATGCCATTTGCAGTTCCAATGATTAGGAGAGAGCCCATTGATCATATTATCAAATATTACTTTTGCATGGTGCCTCCAATTGGGAAAGGAATACCAAAGAAAAAATGGACTCTTCAATATCCAAGCATCCCCTCTGCAATACGTAGGTACCGCACGATGATGCCCTTCCAGTTTCCAAAGTGCCAGAATAATTTTAAGCTGCTTCCGATGACGAAGAAGAAGACATTCCTGAGCCATCAACCTTAAAAGACCCAGAATTTGAACAAACTATATCTATAAAAGCACACTTAATAACACAAAGAGACCTGGATTTACCCAAGAACAAGGCGGAGTTTCTAAATTTCTGTGTTTAGGAACCGTCAGAAGCCGCTTACTAAGTTCTTTTCTTTTAAAAAGTAACGTTTTTGTGTGCCAGATATTTCTGGTTTAATAGCAGCCGTAATATCAATGACAACTCGGAAGAGTGGAGTCTTTTCATTAATCTTCCAAGACAAGTCTTAAAGCTGTTTTGTTGAATTATGGTAATGTTTTACCGTCAATTCCAGTTAGTCGTTCATTTCATATGAAAGAAACGCATGAAAATATTAAGCAACTTTTGAAGTGTAGGCCTATAAACTACGATCATCATCATTGGTCACTATGTTGGGACCTGAAAGTGATATCTCTTTTGCTTGAACTACAGGGTGGACATACCAAGTACTGTTGCTTTATCTGTGAGTGGGATAGTCGTGCAAGAAGTGACCATTACATCAGAAGACTGACCAATCAGACAGTCATTACATCGTGGCATTAAGAACGTGGTGAACCCAGCACTTGTTGACAGTAGCAAGATTTTGTTGCCACCCTTGCCCATTAAGCTGAGTCTCATGGAAAACGTTGTCAAGGCGATGGATAAAAATGATAATGCTTTCAAATACCTATTCAGAAAATGTCCAAGACTGAGTGAAGCTAAAATAATAGAGGCAGTATTTGTTGGTCCGCAAATTCGAAAACGTCTTCACGATGACGAGTTTCTTTGCTTGTTGCATGGAAAGGAAAAAGAAGCATGACTAGCATTTAAGTCAGTGGTGGACACTTTTCTAGGAAACTACAGATCTGATAATTACAAAGAAATTGTAGAAATCTTCTGAAGTATAAGAGTCTAGGCTGCAACATGACTCTAAAAATTCATTTTCTGGATTCTCACCTGGATTTTTTTTAATCAAACTGCGGAACGGTCAATGAACATGGTGAACAATTTTACCAAGACATTGTTACTATGGAGACAAGGTATCAAGGCAATTGAAACCCTTAAATACTTGCTAATTACTGTTGGACTGTGAGAAGAGACACCGCAATGCTTGACTACAAGAAGCAAGCAGAGTTCGAACAGCGACTGAATAATTACGGCAGGGGTTCAAATGTTCCTTTTAGAAACATTATATGTGAACTTTAAATAGTATTGTTTATTTGTCTAACATTTTATGTTGAAATATCACTTAATTGAATTTGTAATAGCAAGTTTTATAATGATAAAGTGTAAAGAATAACTGCTCATCAAAGAGATTAAACAAGTATACATCACATTTATATAGATGAAATTTAAATTCATCATTAAAAAACCATAACCAATTGGGAAATTTCATTATGATTTTTGAAATCAGCATTCCAAAATCCATAAGAAATTATGTAGCCCCTGTTTAAAGTCTGGTACAAAAATGTTTTGAAAATTTATTGTCCAGTATTATCTATTTGATAGTGAACGTTATCACATTAAATGAAGTATTATTATATTGTTTGGTCTTTGCCATTATCTTGATAAAAGTGGGTTTTTTTTGAAAAGTTGATTTTAAGTGATTTCCCCTTGCAAATCTTCATTTTTTGACCTATTGTATGTTTTTTCTTCTTTTAATTTTTTTCTTACTTTTGGTACACTGTTCTATTGAATTCTCCTCACCCATTTGTTGCCGGGGCCCAAAAAAGAAAAAAATAACACAGACACTGTTACCTGCCATATATATCCTAAAAGGACTAAGTAAATTTGAGACGAGGTTGGACTGCCCCATTTCATAGATCAAAGTGATCAAAAAACCATGTTGGTTAGATGTGTCCGAACGAAGGGCGCAGATATTACTGCCGAGTTGTAAACCATGACACAGCGCATTCCGTTGTCTTGCTTTTATCCTGCTAATTAGTAGACGTTCAAGATTAAATTCAGAAGAATATTGCTGTGTCCCTTAAAATGGAATGTTGGTAAAGAGTTATCAAGAGAGGAAAAAAATCAAAGCATTAGTTAGAAGAATTAATTTAGCAGGACACTGAACCATGGGAATCACAGGAAAGGAGGTCTATAGATGTACGGAAAACTGTAATACCGGATTGTATCTCAATCTACAACCGTAAATCTAATCATTCAAGGAAATAACAGAGTATCGTTCAGTAGCCTTGAACTCAGCATAGTTAGAACAGAAGTCATGTTAACATCTTAGATGCGTATGGGGATACAATGTTAACTTAGTATTTTTCTGCAAACGAAAAGCATTCTATGGTGATATGAACAACATTAATATATTAGCAATTCTTGATTTATCAAATTTAACAGAAAGAGATTAGCAATAGCCCTACAAAAAACAACACAGATGACAAACCTATTGCAAGAGGTAAAAAGAAAAACAAAGTTACAGCTATTAAGAAGCTATATCTTTCCAGTGGCAACAAA
Organism: Meghimatium bilineatum; assembly: GCA_034231615.1. Taxonomy (NCBI): domain Eukaryota; kingdom Metazoa; phylum Mollusca; class Gastropoda; order Stylommatophora; family Philomycidae; genus Meghimatium; species Meghimatium bilineatum. The sequence goes on along the minus strand of CM067299.1, from coordinate 74,581,040 downwards.
TGGTAGTCAGACGTGTGCAATGATATCTAAAATGAACAAGAAAATATTGGCATTTGAAATGAAACGTTATAGAAAGGTCATAAGAATTAAATGGGAAGAAAACGAACTAACTGTGATGTCCGCAAAGATCTGAGCAATTAAGAAGAATGGCTCCTCAAAACTATCACAAAACCAACTAACATATTTCGGACATATTAAGAGACACAATGGTTTAGAAAGGTTAATCATGGAGGGCAAAGTTCCAGAAAAGAGAGCAAGAGGCAGGCTAAGACTACGATTGACAACATAACATAGAAGACCTTCTGAAAATGACACTGTAAGAATCTGGTCATCTTGCACAGAACCGAGAGGTTTACAGAGTGGCAGTGAGGACAAAGTTCTGTAAAGGACACGTCATATATATATATATATATATATATATATATATATATATATATATATATATATATATATATATATATATATATATATATATATATATATATATATATATATATATATATATATATAATATATATATATATATATATAATATATATATATATATATATAATATATATATAATATATATATAATATATATATATATGAGAGAGAGAGATGGTAAACATTAATATATCCAGATATATCATGCAATAGTGACAACCTAACAGATACAAAGAGCTATAGATGTATTAACATTATATATGAATAGATGGTGTGTCAGAATTAACATGGATAGATGCAGCACGACACTTTTTACTCTCACTAAACAAAAATCAGGTGTTATTAAGACAAATGAGAGCCACTTAGAGAAGACACGCAGCCTAAGTACATCGGAGTCACAATTAACAATAATCTGACATGAAAGTAACAAATCAACAAAGCAACAACAAAAGCCCGGAGATAGTTATCCTGAGAAAGCTAAGTGAAATCTCAAGGACTGTCAGCGGGACTTAGAAAAGTTTATAAGAAAGGCATACGACCATACCCTGGAACATGGATCAGCTGATAGGAGTCCTGCATCAAATTACACATTAAAAAAAAACAAAAGTGCACAACCAGAAGCTTAGGGTCATCTTTGGGGCATAAAATTAATACCCATAATGAAGATGGGGAAATGAGAAGAATGTAAGAACTAAGAAAACTCTGACATACACAGGTGTTAATACTTGTAGAAATGTTTCACTGTATGACAAACCAACCAATAAAGAGCATGTTCCAAAATCTAGCAATTGCGTGACTGAGAAACAGCTTTACCCACCAAACCAAATGACTCTGCAGACAACTCACAGACTTGCCTGAAGTTAACATCCCCGAAAGGTCTAAACTTCTTGGAAAGAAAAGCATACATTGTAATGGCACACTCAAGCCAAAGTAAAAGGGATATTCAGTGAGGATAAACAGAACAACGTGCAATGTTGGACAGTCACCTTGAGTTCTCTGGACAATGAATATCCACAGGACATATGGGCTAGAGCATATTCCGAGATGTGTTAACACAAAACGCAGTACGACATGGAGGATCTGGCGTATATATAGAGTATCCAAACAATTCTTGAGATATGATTAAAGTACGAACGAGAAAATTATGTAATAATTATGATGCAGAAATTCGGGTAATCGAGATTGCACCTTAAAATCTATTAAACTCCAATCTTGGTCCACCTTATGTGGTATTTCTGACAGATGCAAGAAGAAGTACTCCAAGCGCTCCAATCTGGAAATCTACCAAACCCACAAACACTACCTACTGATTTGTGTAAACAATCATAATAAGGTAGCAATGAAGTGGATACAATTTCAAAGTGGAATCTCAATGCTCTCTCAAATTTAGAGAGCAGATTAATTGGCTAAAGAGAGTACTACCGACGATCAATCAGATGTATTGATTACCTACCATTAGAAAAAAAAATGATAAAATAAATCAGAAAGCCCCAAACACCAACACAAGATGACTTTCAAATTTTTTAAAATTAAACAGACCAGAGCAAGTTGCAATTATATGCATCAGAACAGGACACACTGACAACACAGTCTCACGTACACACAATTTAGGATTGGCAACACAACTATGTGCACATGTGGACAAGAACCACAGACTGGGTGATGCTGAGGAAAACATACTGGCCCATAGAAACAACAATGAAAGCTCTATAGGTCCCTGTATGAGCTGAAAACTACGGTGAAGTTGTCATTCTTCTACTATCTTTTCACTTTATACCTCTTCGCGACTTGCAGCGTCAGGGGTGAAAAAGTTCTCTGGAAAGGGTTTTTTGTTTGATTCATATATGTTTGCTTTCTTTGTCTCTTTTATTTTTGTAATCAACCGTGTGCATGGTCTGCCCTGGCGTAGTATCATCTTTGAATCACATTCGGGCAATTCTATTGCCCGCATTCTTGAACAATGGCATGCCTTAAAATTATTTTTTGAGTTGAAGCTTCAACAGATAGTTAGTTGATGGAACAGTAGAGATTTGTAAACATTTCTACATTTTTATTGTTTCAAGGGATGTTTTCATCGCGAATAAAAAAATTAAAATTATAGACATATTTTAAACGAACGAAAGAATAAAGCCTCGAATATTTGTTATAACTGTAACTTTTTACAACTTATAATCAAATAGAGATGCCGTTTCCAGAAAAGATACAGACAGACAGACAAGCAGGTAGACAGGCATATAGATGTTTGTTATAATTCCCAAGAATTACGATCTATCACAATCCGCTCAGAAATGCGTGCCACTTTTTGTTTTCAAATATCTTAATAATTCTTTGATGTATGAAGCTCATTTTTTGCATATGATCTTGTAATAACAAAGACGTTAGAATTGCATTAAAATATGTTAATAATGATGTCGTGGAGACTCAAAATGATCGATTTCTACGCTATGGCTTGTGTTTAATAAATAATGTGTGCATGTGTGCAGAACATATTTTCAGCATTTGCATAAGATGCCGTTTTTGCAGTTTATAAAAATATCTTTATTTACTTTAGGGGTGAGTCTCTTAGTGATTTCTATGCAGTAAGATATAATAAAGTCATACTTTTAATACAACAGCCACATTAAATGTGTGTACTAAACTTAAGAAGAAGAGGCAAGTTCGTTAGATTTATGAGTACAATAGATTAAATGAATCATACACTGGGATTTAGCCAATTTTTAAGTATTCATTTGAATCCAATATGAAAACGATTTCCTTCCTTCTTATATTAAGGGAGACATGATCGTTATTCTCATTATAATAATCTTACAGTTTTGATCCACGCAACATTAAGTACAAAAAATATTTCAGTTTAAAATATATTTCAACAGATAACTAAGTTGCAGGAATGTATTTAATTCGTAAACCTTACGTACTACGAGATTTCCTTTACATGTGGACAAATTGCGGCAATAATAAGATGGTTGGTTGGTTGCTGATCCAGCGGTCAATGGGCTTATTTGTCACCCCAATGCCAATGTGTGATACGTGTTTGTGAGCTGTTGTTTTGTTCCATAAAAGGTGTTCCATTTATCTGGCCCTGGAGGGAGAAGCATTTTCCTGATGTCATCCAGTGCTGGACATTCAAAAAGGTGGTGGTCAACAGTTTCATAGGGATGTGTGCACAGCGGGCACTATGGAGTGTGTTGTGGTTGCATTCTGTTCAGGTGATTATTAGGATGTAAATATTGTGGGCGCAGTCGGAAGATGATACTCTAGTCTTTCCCTCCCAGGAGGCTGATGTCTTTAGGATTTGGGCTGATCATATATTTATAAATTTCCCTCTCAGTGTTTTCCATGGCCCATCTATTTATCTAATTTTCTTTATTCGCAGATTTCAACTTTATTTTAACTATATGCACCGCTGTTTGTGTATATGGCTGATCTTGCTGTGCTCCCGTCTTTACTAGTCTGCCTGCCTTGTCATTTCCATGTGTGTTTGAGTGGTCAGGAATTCACAGCAGAACAATGTTGACTTCATAAAATGTAAGCAACTGGTTGGCATGGTGATATATTTCAACCAGCTCAGACTTACAATGTCCATTACATTCTAGTGCTTGAAGAACGGACATAGAATCTGTAAAAACAACAATGCTTTTGACTTCTGATGGAAAGTCATCAACTATGGTCTTCAGGTGGTACAAGGCAACTTCTAGTGCTGTTATTTCGGCTTCATAGTTATAACATATCTCCCCACAGACATCAAACAACTCGTCAGATGTTTTGTCTGGATATTCTGTATAGATACCATAGCCTGCTTTGTTGGTGGCTTTAGACTTACTGAGTTGTAACTTTTCGTTGTATTATCTCTTAATTGTAAATACGAAGTTAATTATAAAGGTTGCTGAATGTAGCCTAACTATCAATATAAATAAATCAGAAATAACAATAAAACAAATAACAAAGACAATTTTCAACGTGTCGGTCCTGTTGGGACGTTTATCAAGAAACAAAAACTATTTAAGACACCACAACTATAAAAATATAACAATGCTAAGACTTGGACACTGGTTTCCCTACAAAAACCATTGCCAGGTGGCCATTTTGTCGCGGCTTTGAGATTAGGTGAAAAATTAGGTCTTTCAATATAAGGTTTTAGGAAAAATAATGATATTGAAATGCAAAGTATCAAGAATGGAGGGGGAGGGTGAGGGTAGGGGAGGGAAATAAAAGGGAAAAGATAGAGAAATAAATTAGTACATGGGGGGGGGGACGACAAATAGATACAGAGAACATACATACAGAGAACCGTTATATTGAACGCATCTAATTTTGCACCTAATCTCATAGACATTAATCCAACAATTTTGCACCTCATCTCTTAGACACATAGACACTAATCCAACAATTTTGGCTGTATTGAATTTCTAAACAATATAGCTACCCCAGTAACTTTCCATTGCTTTCTGAACTGTCCGAATAAGCAATTACCTGTGGTGGGAATCGAAACCGATGTCTTGGCCATCACAGACGTGCTCTGTACCTCGCCGCCACAGAGCTAAAAATTACATATTTAAATGTTCATTAAAATATGCCCAATAGATTTTTATTATAACATTTTCCAATAGGGGAGAATTTTTGAATTAGCTTTCATTTCATATTTTCAATGTGGATTTTTTTCTCCTCCAAATCATTCTTTCATATCCAGAAGACTTAGACTCTCAGCGTTGTGCAGTGCTCTGAAAAATCTGCTAACAAGGAAGTGGATGGATTGATAGATAAATAGATATATATATACATAGACAGATTTATAGACAGACAGACAGATATATATGTTTTAATTCTTTTTCACGGATCTCTTAAGTGAGATGACCAGTTCAATTTATATATAATATTTCATTCCGTAATACAGGGACCCAGGCGCATAGAGAGCAGCTGGGTTGACTTGAAATTGTTTACACGGGGTAACAATCCTGGCGTCTATCGATTGGAATCCAGCTTTATAAACACTTTGCTAATACAACCCGCTGTGATATAGATCATATTATACAGTCATAGAAGAAGTAAGAGAAACAGATACAGAAAATCATGAGTGATGAATAACCCTAAACCAGGTCCTGATAAATTAACAACACAACATGGGATGACAGTTAAGTATAGAAGAGTGAGTTAGATTTGGATCTTTTGAGAAAACAAATGACTTGGAATGATAATGAGAAGGTTTGAAAAGCTGTGTCTTAAAAAAGCGTGAAATTAAATTATGTATAAATGAACACCTCTGGCACGACACCATTAGTGAAGGTTGATTACCCCTAATTAGAGCATGCATTTCCAGTAGCAATTTGTAACTTTCAAACATGGATATTTCTTCAGTGTTCATTCTCAAACTCCCACTGGATTTCTCTTGTAACAGGACAATGATCCTACAAGATTTCCAGTTGAATGTAGTCCAGAGAATGGAAATGCGCTGTGTCGCCGTTTTATTTGCGACAATGGCCCAACACATCCGTCTTCGGCGGAAACATGGATATTTAACAAATGTGTGGTAAATAGATTTGGTTCTAGGCACACAAAAAATGATACACAGGGATTTTGAACATATTGAAAACAGATACAATAAGTCGATTATTGACGAGTATTGCAACCATTGAATGTAGACGGAGATTAGTCCTTAAATTCTTTCGTGGTCCCCTATGGTGACTACAAATAAAAGGGCGTTGATGTTCTTTATAGGCCTCCAAGGTTCGTTAAGATTGACTGACACAAGTATCCACGACTTGTTTTGACTGACACAGCCTCCAAAACTTGTTACAGTTGACTGTGCACAGGCCTCCAAGACTTGTTACAGTTTACTGCGCACATGCCTCCAAGGCGTGTTAAGGTTGACCTACATTTATAGTGTTAATTACCATTACAATTAGACATGCATTAGACATTCATGTGACTCCCAACACGGGTCTGTGCCCACTCCCCAATTTTAATTTTGTAATGCCCCGTGCCCGCTCTGAAGTCTCTGAGGCGCACGTTGATATACAACCACTGATATAGCAAGACAAAGTGGCATAGTACCAGATTAAAGCACCGCTTGTGTGTTGTCAGGGTCCGAAAGGGAGAAAGAATAGTACCACTTTTATCTGGCATACATTTCATAAGTGGCTACTAAGAAGGTTTTCGGGGTAAGTTGCCTTTCTCATTGCATAGGTCAAAGTGACCCAAAAGTTATGCTGAAAGGTGTGTCAGGACGAAATTTGGCGCAGGTAATGCGGCCTAGCTGTAAACCGTGATACAACGCATTCTGTTCTTCAAACTATATCTTGCTAATATGTCTCATCAGAGCAGCGTACTACATAGCTCTGTAGCTCTCAACTCTATAACTCAAGTGATACCCACCACAATCATTATGGAAGATGCACTTGTGAACCAGAGACTTGGAGCCAAGAGGTATAGAGGTATAGCCAAGTTGTATAGGAGGTATAGCCAAGAGGTATAAATATAGGAATACTTTACAAATTCGCTTGAGAGATGGTGTAGATTGATTCCATTGCACGTGCGTATTGCAAAGTACGAGTATATTCTGTTTTTCAAAAAAAAGTCACTTCATCTGTCGATGGTATGTCTCAGAAAACATAACTTCGTAGTTATAATTCCTCAATAAATATGACTCCGCCAGCAATAATTACAAGGCATCTCAAAAAATGCATCCGTGAAGTAGGTATTGCTGCTAGATTTTGAACCCACGATATCGTGAAGATAAAACGTGATTTAACTGCTTCGCCATCGAAATCCCCAATACTGCGGTAATGATTCCGTGTTTTGCGGGACTCTAAGGGGGAGGAAAGAACAATATGACTGTTTACCTACTATATATGTCTTAAGAGGCGACTTAGGATGTTACAGTGTGGAGTTAGCTGTCCCATCACAAATAGGGTCAACGTAACGCAGAAGTCGAAAGTCCCATGGCGAAATGCGCAGACATCGCAGCAACGCTAAAGCTGTAAACCATGACACAACGCACTATATTCTCCAGATTACGTTCTGCTAGTCTGCAGGAGTTTGAGAATGAACGCAGAAAAAAGAAGATGACTAAATAGTACCAACACATGAAAAGAAATGCAATGAATAAATTTACTGTGGGAATTTATAGTGTAACTTTATTTTTATGCCTTATTCTTCTGCAATCAATTGTTAAACATCCAGTCCAACATTGGCCATGTATAAAAACAATAACTGAACAGAAATGAAGTCATGATATTTCACACTAAGAACGGAACTCTGTCGTCTTAATGCACACTTACACCAAATTTGTATCAGCGGTCTTTGCGGCCTGCATTTGTACTTAAGTAAAACACAGGTTAATATAATCGCTTCACTCAGACACGACAGACTATAACTAAAACTAGTGGGTAATGATGTGCACACAAGAAAACATACAAATTACAATACACAAAACATATTCAACGTTTCAACCAAAAGGTCTTTATAAAAAATGCACAAAACATCAAAATACGACGAATGGAAATTATTACGACGCACAAACGTATCCACCGGAAATATGGAAATGAGATGCCGGATGGACAGGAAAAACGTAAATATATGTGGAAACGAAACGAACAAAAAGATAACGTAAATGACAAACAAAATGAATGAAGACCAAGACCGCACCAACCCAGTACTAGACAAAAGAGTGGTCCAAAAGGCTTGAGGATACCCAATTCAAAAATAAGACGATTTTCTAGAGCGTACCTAGATCTATCATCGGTGGTGCATGATCTGTTGGCAGTGAGCTGAATATCAAGAGCACTATGATGATCATCTCCGTTGAAGTGTTGGCCACTGGAGTAGGTGTACTGTGCTTGATGGCATGAAGATGGTTACAAAAGCGATCGCTCAAATTTAAGCACGTTTTCCCGATGTACTGTTTGTCGCAGCGTTTACATATGATCACGTAAATAACATTACGGGATTCACATGTAAAGGCCTCATCCGTGGAGAAAATGGCATTGGAAAATTAAATGGAGCGCAGCCATTCATAAAAAAATATTTTTTAAAACGCAAGCTAAAATATTTTAGACATATAAAAGGACACAGAGATTTATAAATATTAATCATAGAGAGAAAGGTTCCAGGCAAGAGAAAAGAGGCAGACCGATGGATACAGGATAATAAAAATCTTCTGAACTTGACAATGATGTAGAGGTTACACAGAACCGCAAGGCTTACAGAATGGCAGCGAGAAGAACGTTCTGTATAGGTCATGTTACATATGTATATTGTATGAAGTCGATATTCGCATGGAACATACCAGGGAACCCTGATCCATGAAACCTAACTAAAATCTTATAACTCCAACGTACCATAGTCTGTGAAGTATTCCTCTCTCATTTATGAATATGTTCGTCGATTTCATTATTCACTCTTTGTTTTCATCGATTTGTTATATATCCCGTAATTTCCCCCATTATCGTACTCTTTAATTACATCCCATCTAATAACGTATCGACTACAGAGCACAATCTCCGTAGCGCTAACGAGATATTTCTGATTAAAATGTCTTTTGTAAACTTACATTTTCTGTTAGTAATGGCTGTATGGATTATTTAAATCAACCAGGAAAATGATCTCTAAGCCATCTTAATGTCACCGACCGGTTCTAGACACTCGCGCTGTGATAAACCGTGACCCACGGGACGGATAAGCCCAGTGTTACTATCTTCCAGCCGAGAGTCCTTCCGCTCCACATCCTGTACCTGTCAATTGTGTTCACACATACAGTCTGACATTATCACAACTTGTTTGAGACGTGACCATCGATTTACTATAAGACCTCTCAGCAGAAAGTAAACATGACCTAGAAGGCTGATTTTTTATGATTTCCGTGCATTTCATTGGCCGGCCTTGGCTTTTTTGGTGGGCAACTCCGAATATATAAACAGTGATTGATGAAAATCACGACAATAATTTTTTTTAAAATCGTCACAGATGAAGGCTTGTTTACTTTCTGTCCAGAGGCCTTTACCAGAGTCGATATTGTGTGAGACTGTAATATGTCACTGATACTGTCATTTTCAAGTATTTTAGTTATCAATCATCGATTTGCTTAAAGTACGTCCAGGTGTGAACATTTATATATACTATCACATGCCAAAATGTATAGATTGATGATATTTCTTTGTCTGGGAACAGATATGTAGGTACTATCATACACCATCATGCATAATAATACATGATAATTGAAAGGTGTTCTGTTCAGAACATTACTATTTAATTATTTTTAAATTTTGACGCGCCACATCCAATCGTACCGCCAGTACAATGCGGATGATCGGCGTTCAAACCATCTAGTTCGGCAAGTTCGATTTTCGAGGCGAGCTCACTATCAGCTCTGATGAAGCGCCGACCGATCATATATAGGCTGATAGGAGCACTGTCAACTAAAACGTAAACATGAACTAGTTTCCGATTTCCGTGCTATCTATTGTTTGATCGTGGCAATTTTTGGCATTCAATCCCAAGTATATAAATACTGACCAACGAGAATACTCAAAAACATCACGAATGGCGTCCAACTTAATTTAGCGAACAGGTCTTCTACTGGAGCCCGGCCATGACTGACTATGTTTTTGATTACCATAAAAACATTCTAATCATTCAACGACATGCTTCACAAACTATCCGAGATCTCCTTGAAGTAGTGGTTAAGCCGTTCGCGTTGTGCTTAAGAAATTACGGGTTCGAAACACGCGTCGTCTTGTTTATAAAGTGGATTTTTTTTTAGATCCTTGGATTATCGCTTGAAACAACGGAGTACGTGCTACAAGTGTTACTCTCATAAAGCGGCGTGCCAGTTCTTTGAGAAAGTTAAAGTACATATGTAGTAATCCGTGTACAATGAAGTCAATCCTCTATGACTTTTGATCCCTTTTTCACAAACTACTAGAGATCAGAGTTGCCGTATTGACCATTTCGTTGCCAAATTATGTAACTCACACAAACGAGTTCGTCATCTGTGACTATGATTTCGTGTACAATTTTTCTGCGTGGACACTTGCTTGTTTGATAAATATGGGATTAAAACCTTCATTTTCCGTAACACTGTCATTTCAACCTAAGACCGTAGTCTAGTTTATTTTATCAGGATGTTTTGGCTTTATTTTTGTGTGATCTTGCAGTCTATGACATAATTGAATTAACGTGCGTGCAATTATTGCGAAAAGACATCTATTGTGCCATGCAGCGTCGTTGATGAACGTTCGTCTGTTTAAGTGTATGTTGCATCTGGAAAAAAAATAGATGTCCTAAGAAGGACTACAGTGCTAACAATGACAGATATGAGTCTTGGTGTTGACTTGTTAGAGCTGAAAAAAAAACGAATAGTCTTAAAAAAGGCTAGAGGGAGTCTTGTTGTCTAGTTGACTTGAAATTCTGACAAGGACTAGTGGAAGCCTTGAGGTGAACCTTAAAAGGAAACTCAGAAGGGATAGAGTGTCAGGAGAAACTCAGGATAGTGTCATGAGAAACTCAGGATAGAGTGTCATGAGACACTCAGAAGGGATAGAGTGTCATAAGAAACTCTGAAGGGATAAAATGCCAGAAGAAACTCTGAAGGGATAGAGTGTCATGAGAAACTCTGAAGGGATAGAGTGTCATAAGAAACTCTGAAGGGATAGAGTGTCATAACAAACTCAGAAGGGATAGAGTGTAATTAGAAACTCTGAAGGGATAGATTGTCATGAGAAACTCTGAAGGGAAAGAGTGTCATGAGAAACTCTGAAGGGATAGAGTGTAATGAGAAACACTTTTGAAAGGTCTAAAAAGGACTGGTAGAAGGAAACTCAGAAGGGTTAGAGCGAGCTCTAAAAATTTAGGTTGTCCTTGCTGATCGGGAATTAAGAAATCTTAGTGAAGAAAATAATAGAAGTAAGCACAAACCAGACAACAACAGCTTACAAGACAGCTAACACAACCCAGATAACAAACACCTACAAGACAGCTAACACAAACCAGATAACAAACACCTACAAGACAGCAAACACAAACTAATGTTGTATAATCTTGCTGCTGACCAATAGTGTTCGTCATCATTCAGTGGTCAGACCATTTCAGTCTCTTGTTTAATATATTTGATCACATATGTTGTTCCAACAGTTCTTTCAATCTCTTCACTCCACACATACTTTTTTGTTCTATTTTCTGCTTTTCTTAGGCATCTCATTTCACATGTAGTAAGCGTTCTCTCGTGTTTATTAGCTAGCTAGTGTTTGTATGAAAATTGAATTTATGATTTGCCTTTTGGTTTCCATTGGTACATCTGTGTGTTTCAAGATTGGCGCATGTTCATAATTTACGTAGTTGGCTTTGTGAATAGTATCTTTGTTAATTCAAACTCGTTTGATTATATTTTAAATAAGTGGTGTGCGTATGTTTATATTCTGAAAAGCAGTGTGTGTAACTTAGAAATTGTTCCCATTTCTAAATCATATTAACCTAGCATGTTACCATAAACATTTTGATATGACGATCTTGTTACAAATATCGATGTTTAGTACGGAGCAACGCTACTGTGTCATTAAACTAATTGCTGTCATCCACAATATCGATATACGATCATGCTATAATCTATGATTTATGATCAATCAATGTTAATGTTTTAATTAACGATTCTAGAATTTGAATATACGTGTTACTGGCCTGTATTACACATGTGTTTTAAAAACATAAAACAAACGTATTTATCCGAGACAAAAAGAAAAACCTAGGTTCAGGTTGGCAGGAAACACTATTGACAGCTATTAAAACATTATTTAAAAAATTATTATTTTCATCACATCTTTTTTGGGGGATGTGGTTGGTCACGTATGGAAAACCTGTTTATTTTTGTTGCAAAGAGATTCGGTGCTGTTAGAACTGACCTGGTTCAATTCCCGTCAGCTGTAAGAATTATTTTCATTTATCCTCATGATTCATACTTGAATTTACAGTTATTAAAACGGCGTAAGATTACGTAGTTTTGGACAAGTAACAATGCACTATCTACTTTCAAAGATTATTCAACAGGAAAAAGTAATTGGTGGAAGGACAATGAATTTTAAAACATTATGTGTTGATAACATGCATGCATGAGCCGGGAGTGGTTTTTTTCACTCTCCTTCCCCATACGGATGATGACTGGGATGTTTGATGAGCTTTTCGTGCTGTTGTTCCAGAACATGACATTTCGCACTTTTTGGCATACCGAAAACCATGGCTCTAATAAACGCATATTAGAGGGCAGAATTCCGGGAAGTAGATGATGATGATGTCCTCCTTCGCGAGAGAAGATGAGCATGGCATGAACAACAATAAATGTGAACAAGTAGAAAAAAAAAACATTTGTGATTTTATAATTTGGTTTGTGAGTTCGTAGATGCCAGATGAGTCCGATTTGTGCCAGGAATGTTCTATTGCAGTGCATGCAGAAGTGCAGATGATTCGGGGTAGGAGAGTTTTCATATTTGTCCTTCCGCTTCCGCCACTTCTAAATTGCCCGCAGTGTTCTTTCTTTTTTTCAAATTTAGTTATGCCAGCAGTCATCTGGGTGTGCCAAGCTGATTGATCAAGGGTTGTAGTATCTCAGGAGCTGGGATCAATGATGCAGTGCTTGAGATAGTTTTTTGGTGATCCTTGAAACGGTTTCTGAACTCCGCTTGAACCTTTACTATCGCACAGCTCCCCATTTCGGCCAATTTACTAGACATGTGAACGCAAGTTTTGCCGTCCTTACTTGTCGTCTTTGATTTATATGTGTTCGTGAACCTTGATAAAGGCCTTTCGGTCGAAACGTCGATTTGTGTGCGTATGTTTATGTTTGTTTCGTATTAATAGCAAAACTTTACTACCTCGTTTCAAGCTTTACCTGTTTGACTTCATTTTTTACGCAGTGGGTACATATTTTCGATTTTCTCCATAGAATAATCTCTTTGGAAGGCGTTTGTCTGGCATACGGACGGTGTGACCAGTCCAGCAGGGTTGGAACCTAGATACACTAGATGGATGCTTTGCATCCGGGACTTTTGAAGGATTTCCGTGTCTGGTACCTGATCCTGCTAAAATACTCCCATGAGGTTTCTTAGGCACCGAATGTGAAAAGGGTTAAGCTGTCGAGCGCACGAGAACGAAGGAGATAGAGAATTGCAAATAAATGATAAGAGACAGCTGATATTTTAGCTAATTAGCTTCTATAAATCGATAACAAGTCAAAGGGATAGGAGCTTACGAACAATAATGATGAACCCCTGAGGGAAGACGAGTTTGTCTCTCTTGTTCCCTGTGCCAGATGGTGGAATGTGTTTTCAGCTTCAGGTTGCTGTTTCTCTGCATTATATTTGGTTTGGGATGTTTTTCACAGTTTCTGGAAGTTTCAGATGACTATTTTTATTCAATTTGGGTTGCAGTTAGCAATGTCACGAACTTGACTTGCTTCAGACTGAACCACTGTTGTTTTATAGAAGAATATAAAGAACATTACGGACAGAAAAATATATCATAATGAAGATAACTTGAAAGAAGTTAATTCAAAAAGAGAGCTGCTTACCTGCATCCGAAAGAGACAGTCCACTTTTTTTTTTAAAAGGACAGGTGGGACACATTGTAACAACAGGCAAATTGAAGATCTAGAGGGGTAGGTAAAGACCAAGAAAGACCTAGCGTTGTGTCATGGGATAGCATCGGTATCGGAAATGATTGACAACAAACGAAATAGAAGTTTGTGGAATGACATGATAACCAACGCCACACGACATGAACCATAAGAAGAATAACACTGGAAGTCAATGTGAGGATAAACACGCTGGTTCATTTATTAAACAGGTAAGAAGGTGAGGGTAAACACAGGTAAAATGTTGAGGATAAATTCACGGGAAAGAAGGTCAGAGTAAACACACCGATACGAAAGTGAGGGTAAGCACACGGTCATGAAGGTGGACACACAAGTAAGAAGGTGATAGTGAAGACACAGGTACGAAGATGTGGATGAGCACACACGTAAGAAGTTGAGGATAAACCGTGTCCCTCGTCATTTGTACAGTAATTAGGACTCATCAAAAAGTTTCTTCTAAAGTGACGCTAATTGACTTATTCCGTGATCCATTTAATACTCAGTGTATACTTTGTACCAACTGCCAATGAAAATCTCGTGAAAAATCATATATTGTTACCTTTGAAAGATAAAACACCATGAGTCCACGTGACTGTATAATTCACGAAGCCCTCGTATAAACATGATCACCAAATTCTGTACACACGACATCTAAATCAGAATTATTGTTGTTTACAAAACCAGATTGACAATATCACAACATCCAAGCGGTTTTTTTATTATGGAAGGGAAGAAAAATTTCGCGATAAAGATCCATACAATTTCTTGTCTAATGAAAACTGACTTTCATTTTCTTCTCTTGGGATTACAACAAAATGTCGCCACTATGGAATTCTAAATCATTGATTCTCAGTATGTTTTGCCGGAGGTCCAAATTAAATTTGTGTTGGTATTTTTCTGATAAATGGTCACACATGTTTACCAAACAAATTGTGGCATGAAACGAAATATAACGTAATCAAGAGGAAAAGGAGAATAATGAAGGGTACATTACGGGCAGCATTGACCACTTTCTAACGAAACAAATACGTACATTATTAAACGAAATATCGATAAAGACTCATTTCACAATAGCTAAAACTACTGGCGTATCGAGCGATCTGCCCGCTACACAGAAAGCCGCCCCTGAGTCCTTGGATGTCCCTGAAAGAATGGGGTAGGGGGTGTTTCTCAGTGCGTAGTGCGCAGATAGATGCTGACCTATCGACTTTTTAATCTGATTTCAGCGAGGTCACGAAAGCTGAATGAAATTACGCATAATATTACAAAGTTGAAATCTGGCCACTGCTCCCTGTAATGAACGCAACTAAGAATACAGAAACAACAGCAAGTCGAATAAATCATATCAGAAGGAAAAAAAACCATCCTAATATTGTGTATTTATTTATATAAAATACTTTGATTAGGTTTGGCTCTATGGTGGAGAGTTACAGAGCACTTCTGTGACGGCAAAGGTATCGGATTAAAATCCACCTTAGGCAATTTTGGCCGTTCGGAAAACAATGTCACAAACTATTGAACGTATTTATATAGCTTATTAATACAACTACAAAACGATAAGTTGATGGTTACGTTCTAAATATGTTATTATATCAATTTATTTTAATCTTCATTATCTCAATGTAGTCTGTGGAAAATAAAAAGTCTTTTTAGTTCTCGAAATATTCATAATATTTATGGTATTTATATTAGATCTTTTTGTTATTTATGTTATACAGTAAACCTCGGGTTTCGTCGGTTTTGCATGCGAGAACAAACAACGAAATTCGAAACCAATGTAATTATCTCCTTATGAATCAATGCAAATCCAATTAATTCGTTTTCGACACTCTAAAATACATATCAAAAACACATTTTATAGAGAATAAATATAGTTTTTAATATTAAAAATAAATAAGAAATTAATTAAAAAAGCTAATGTAAAGAAAAAATGAACATTTAACATGTCATTTACTTTTCTAAAGACTTCTTGGCGTATGGAAGACGGCAAGGAGGGGGGATTTTATTGTATGGAATGGGAATCCCCCTCCATAAGGACCTTAGGCAACACCGTCTTCAATAAAGACCATCCAACAGAATTAATTAGGATCCCATTGGTTACGTTTTTGATTATTGTTGCGCTTTCGGTTGGTCACTATTTATATACTTGGAATCGCATGTCAAAAAATAGCCTAGGTGATTCCAAGCATATAAATAGTGACCAACCGGAATCCCAACAATAATCATAAACGTAACGAATGAGCTCCTAATTAATTCTGTTGGAAGGTCTTCTATACTACTATCAGTCTGGCCTTAGGTATCAAGGCACTATGTGCGGTGTCTAACGTTCTTGGTATTTTTGCACTATGACAAGCTAAAAATCCGACGAATTCCGAGGCAACCGAAACAATGTTTTTTTTTTTTAATCGACAAAAACCAAAAACGACGGTAACCGATGTCAGCGAAAACCGAGGTTTCACTGTATTTAGAAATTAGTGACCTATGAAGACCTAACGTCATCAATATTCATACCATTACCTAAGAAGCCCAGAGATGTGGACTGTACATAATATAAAACAATAAGTCTAATGAGGCACTTAACTAAAATATTCCTCAAGATAATACATGAAAGAATTAAAAACAAGATAGACACGGAGGTCGGTAAAGAACAATTCGGTTTTATGACACTCAGAGAAGCTATACTGAGTATCCGACTAGTGATAGATAATATATAGAAGTCCAAAAAAGTATCTACATTTGCTTCATAGACTACAGCACGGCCTTTGACAGAGTCTAACATAAAATGACTAATACAATTTCAAGAAATTGGCATAGATCGAAAATAGATCAGACTGATTAGAAATATATACTGGGAATATACTGCATCAATAAGGTGGGAAAACAGCTACTCACCATACATAGAAATAAGAAGAGGGATAATGCAAGGTCGCATTTTATCACCAAGCCCATTTAACATCTACACAGAGAATATTTTTTAAAATATAGAAGAAATTCCAGGACTCAAAATCAATGGGAAAATAATAAACAACCTGAAATATACAGATGA
The DNA here is from genome assembly GCA_034231615.1 of Meghimatium bilineatum. NCBI lineage: Eukaryota > Metazoa > Mollusca > Gastropoda > Stylommatophora > Philomycidae > Meghimatium > Meghimatium bilineatum. The sequence continues at coordinate 74,563,957 of CM067299.1, read as the reverse complement.
CGCTGTTATTTTAGCAGAAAGTTAACATGAACTACAAAGACTAATAGATCAAGTCAATAAATCAAGTATATAAATATCAAAAAAAAACAAAAACCATGACAATCAACAAGGACACAGAAGAACAAGAGCTAAACATAACCATACATGGAGAGAAACTACAACAGGTAAAACAGTATCAATATCTTGGACACATAGTCACAAATGATGCAGATGTGAAACAGAAATTAAAAGGAGAATAGGAGTGGCCAAAAGTACCTTCAATGACATGAGGAAAATAGTAACATTTATTAACATCTAGTAATATCTAATCAAGTCTGGGTCATTTCGTCGATCGTTGGATTAATCAACTAACATCATAAAGTCCAGACCTATTTGTGTAACAGAAGTCAGTTCATTCAAATTCTTTTTCATTCAAACATATTATTCAAGAACTGCAAAGAATAGCTTTGAACAGACAGAATTGGAGAGATCTGACATCTGCCCTATGCGCTAACTTCAGCGCAAAAGGAAAATGAATGAATGAATGAATATCTAATAGTAACAAATTACAAAAATGAGAATTATAAAATGCTACATCTATTCCATATTAATATATGTGGATCAGAAACATGGACACTAAATAAACAATTAGAAGACAAAATTGATGCCTTTGAGATGTGGGTATATAGGAGAATAGGGATAACATCTGGTAATGGAATAGGAATAAAACAAATAAAGAGGTGCTAAAAACACTTAATATGAAGAAAGAATTACTAAGAGAAATAAAGATCAGGCAAATAAAATATTTTGGACACATTAAAAGATATGAAACCTTAATGAAGTCCTTACTTGAGGGTAAAGCCAAACGGAAGCGAGCAAGAGGTAGGCAGAGATACAAGTGGGAGAGTAGCATCACAAGATGTACAGATTACAGTGTAGCAGAGTGCATCACCAAAACAAAAGAAAGGGGATGTTGGAGATCTGTTGCAGCCAACTTTCGTTGCGGAGACGGCACTTGATGATGATGATGTCCTATGATATATATTATCATAGGTGTTACCACAGTTAGGCCACAATTTATCACTAGGAGCCATGAAGCATAAACATTTTTTTTTTAAATATTAATAATTCGGGATAGCAATTTGATTAGAGTTATAGAAAGGCCGCTAGATGAAAGTGTATGTGAAAAGAATGTCATAAAATGTTTAAAGATATTGCAGCATGTTTTTTCTCGATTAGACACTTTCTAAAGAAAAGGACCAAGTTCAAAGAATTAAAATGTTAGCACATAAAAAAGGTCTTCAGATAAAAAGAAATAGCAACGGCCTGTGATACCGGGGTACGGTCATGCGGATTAATATAGCTCGAAAGAGGGTGAAGTTGAAAAAAGATGAGAACCACTTATATATTTTGTCAATTAACTCTCATCAGGCCAAGTGTCAGCCATCCTTTGTAAGTCATCTTTGTGTCATGGTTTTCATTTCATTTTCCACAGTACCTTGATATGTTATCATTTAGTTAACTCCCTCATTCATTCTCTACCTACCTACCTACCTACCTATACATCCATCCATCTATCCATCCATCTATCCATCCATCCATCCATCCATCCATCCGTTTATCCGTCTGCCTGCCTGCCTGCCTAACTACCTACCTACATTTATTTGTCTGTATGTCGTATCTATCCGTCTGTCTGCCTGCCTAACTACCTACCTACATTTATTTGTCTATATGTCGTATCTATCCGTCTGTCTGCCTGCCTAACTACCTACCTACATTTATTTGTCTGTATGTCGTATCTACGTCTGTTAATTTTTCTATCTGTTATGTATTTGTCTATATCAGTTGTTATGTATGCATATCGTTCATCTTTCTATCTGTCTGTTCGTCTCTATGTCTACCTATTTGTTAATTCTGTTTTGCCTGCCAACGCTAGGTCGCGCATGACGACCTCTCTTGGACGTGCTTTATTATGCGTCCACATATCATTGTATTTGTTGCTTGGGTTATTTCTGTAATCCATCTATTCGGTGGTTGTCTCCTTGCTTTCTACCGTTGTAGCTCAGCAACATTGTTGTCAGTTTCTGTCTGCTGGTAATCTTGTTGCTGCATGATCGAACAATTTAATGTGGTATTTTTGAATGAAATGGAAAACTAGGATTTTATTAGTTTTTGATGTTTATTCCTGTTTCTTCCAATATTTCTCGTAGTCACTCAATTTCCGTTATTCTTACTATTTTTCTTCTGTCTTCTGTTTTGTCCGGCTCTGTAACGACTGTGTGCAGAGCGCGTTTCTGGCAATAGAGGTACGAGATTCAATTTCTCTTCATTAAATCATGTTTTGGAGGGGGTTCTTAACTTCCTTAAGAAATACAAACATGACTTATGGTCATGTTCTTATAAATCGTCGGGTTCGTAGTAGTACAACGTTGGAGATATCAGCACATACAAAAACTTTCGATATTAAAACGACACTACAATTATAGCATTTCAAGAAATATTATTTACTCGGTGACACCAATCTTCCTAAACTTCAGTTATCGGTAAACAGAAGAAATATAATTGTCAGGACTTACTAAAGGTGAACACTGAAAAATATATCCAGATATATTCCATGAAATCTGTGTATGTTATGTACAAAATACATAAAATCTGTACACATGGACAGGTATGTTTTTATTTCAATATTAATAACGAATTTAAACAAAGATCACGGAATCACCATGGAGGTTGTTTGTTTGTTCTTTTCGTGTCAAAAGCGGCACATAGAGCAGAGGTTTTGATTCTCCATGCGTTGCGGTCCGCTGCCTGTACTTTTAGTTCTTAAATGGACTTGCAACCAATTATTTCTCCTTTAAATATATTGCTTTTCTGGGTAATTTTGGGTCTTCCTCTTTTTCTTTTCTCCTCGGGTGAATGCACTAGAATGCACTTACAATGCGAATACAATAGCAAGTAAATGTTTCTTGCTATTGTATGATGGAACATGGACCTGTGTTGCAGCATCTTTGTTATAACTGCTCCACCATTTAATTTACCATATACCGTTATCACAGTTTCATTATGAGCAATGATTACCCTCAGCATTTAAAAGCCTCAATGATTCGATAATTTTAATAATGGCTAATGTGATTGGAAATAGATTACAATAAATGTTACAGTAAATACTACAAATGTTCAATAACTAGGGAGATTGAATGATATTGAGAGACACACTAATACAACAAAACATAAGAAACCTGAACAATCATCCAATGAAAAAATACAAGCAAGACTTTCGTTCTCAGGAATGACGTAAAAGCAACAATAGTTTAACATATCTTTGTTTATAACTGGACACTGTTCCCTACAATATGTTGTTCATTTACATTAATTCTGTACGGTACAAGTGGTGACAATAAAGCATGAAAAAATCTAAAGCCTAGAAGATAGTGTAGTGAAGTAATTTCAGATGTGCTTGATGCCGTGTCCCACATACAAAACAATGTGGAATTTGATATTGGGAACAACAAATTCAGCAAATTAATTGACGAGAGCAATTAAATGTTTTCAACGAATCTTCTTGGTATACCTATGTGTTTTTATTCTGAGAAAATAAAACAATTTGGTGTTTTTAAGACTTATTCTTAAAAATAGATATTAACTTACTTGTATGACTATCGCTGAAGTAATATGCAATGCTATGAAATAATGTTTGAAGAAAGAATGGGCTTAGGTTGAAAATACTAATATCTCTAGGCAGTGATAATGCATCTGTCATAGCTGCTGTAAATAATGGAATGTACACAAAATTAAAGTCTGGAGTACTTCTGCATCTTGTTTAGAAAGTGCGTGCCATTATTTTCAACTAGCTGCGTCACCAGCTGCAGCCGAGTGTCTCCCGAGGAACCTAGAGTTATTATATTAAATATGGAATGAAAAGATATTGTGATGTTATGAATTGTGATTATAAACTACCTAAGGATGTTTTTTCAAAAAGATTGATTACAGAACGCTTATTAAAGTGTGTTTCATCAATCAATATCACCAACATCATCATTTTACAAAAATGTTACAGAAATTGAATTAAACTTTTCTGACTGGGATTGGCAGATCTGGAATAAACCTATTTATAATATTAACTAATAGTATGAACATTGCAAATAAACCTGATGAAGAACTTAATAATGAAATCAATGAACTATTATTTGCTGATGATCAAAGTTTAATATACAGAGATGAAGAAACTTTGCAAAAGCACATCAATGCATTGTTGTTAGCATGTCAGAAGTACGACATGAAAATTAATGTACAAAAAACAGAAGTTATGAAAATTAGCAAGTCTTCAGCACCAATGAATATAACAATGGATAACACCAAAGTGAAACAAGCCAAAGAATTTAAATATCTAGGCAGTATTTTTTCTGAAGATGGAAGACTAGACAGAGAAATAGAAACAAGGTGCCAGAAAGCAAACACAGTGACTTACCAACTTTAACCATTACTTCTTCATCCAAAGATCAAGATGGAAATTAAAAAACAAATAATATCTACAATTTTTATACCAACACTGTGCTACCAATGTCAAACATGGTCTTTAACAGCTTCGCAGCAAAGAAAAATTGTCACATGTGAAATGAAGTGTCTGAGGAAAGCTGCAATGGTTACCAAACTAGATAAAATAAGAAATGAAGAAATTAGGAAAAGAGTTGGTATAATATCATGTATCGAACATATTGAGAGACAGCAAGTAAAATGGTTCGGTCACCTTATGAGAATGAAGCTAAACCAAATACCAATAAGAGCATATAATACAAGAATATCTGTGCGTAAAGCCAAAGGTAGACCAAGAAAACGGTGGGTAGAAAACATTAAGATATCCTTGAACAAACATGGACAGCTTAAGATACCACCCCTACGCTTAACGGCAAGTGTGAATGCGATCAACAATCATTCACCTGGGGATAGACAATAGACAATAGAAAACTAATAGTATTTAATTATACCGAATACAGACGAATTTTAAGTATATCATAGACAGCTAAATGTACAAATCAAATAGTGTTAAGATCAATAAATGTCAAAGAGGGCTAGTTTCTTAACAACATCTTAACAAGAAAGCTGTGTTTGTTTGGTCATATAAAGAGGGATAACAGCATAGAAATATTAATAGCTGAAGACAGCGTTAACTGCAACAGTTGAAGAGGATGATTGTGCAGTGATATATTCGATTGCATAAACTTGTCTTTCACGTGTTTTTTAACATGTCTTGCCTAAAGCAGTTTTCCCCAACTGGGACCCATATCCCACAGGGGGGAAATTTGATTGTTCAAGGGCATATTTCACTGTTCAAGGTGGGGGGGGGGGATTTCAGGTGGGAATACTAAACTTTTTGTAGATAAAAAAATATTTATGTGTTACATAAGGGGACATCAGACTTTAGGAAAGACCTAGCAGGGGGGGGGGGGGGGAAATAGTATAAAAAAAGTTGGAAAACATTGCCGTATAGTAGACTGCATGCAGGTATACGCAAGAGTATTGCAAACAAATAGCTACAATGAGTGTTGACAGTGTAAAACTGTTGGAGAATTTAAAAAGATAGAAATTTAACTCAGAGATGAATACCATCAGATATTTGTCTATCTCTATACAGAAGATGTAACGCGAAATATAGAACACATGTCAAGAATAGCAGTTGGAGGTTACAATCTGAATAATATCAGAAATGTGGATTGTATGCAACAAACAAAAACCGCAGATCCTGTTAGACAACGTATACTCTGTTCACTTTAAGATTGAAGTGGGTCAAAATATCAAAATACACCCTCACATTATTTCGCGACAACAAGTAATTTTTTTAAACAGCTGATGACATGTAAAAACAATATTATTTAAAAAATTTATAAACAATTAAAAACAACCTTTAAATATTAAAAAAAATATATATTTAAATTACATTTTAAAAATATATAAACCTTAAATAACATGTAAAAAGCAAATTTAAAAACAAAATGATTGGGCACTTAACAATCGATTAATGTGTTCTGCGTCCAACAACCAATCTTCATTCTTACCCACTTACCCACTTCATTCTTAGAGTGAGCAGAGTATAGTACAAAAAAGTGAAAATAGAGGCCCCCAAACTAAACTAGAAGAAATCATAAATAATTAAACGTCACAAAGATGAAATAATAAAAGAATAAAAGATTAAAGTGAGCTGGAGGCTACTCAGAGATGGTTGTAAAGAATATTCATGAAAATTTTATGGACAGCTAAGATAAGAGATACTGGTATAAAAAGATAAATTATAGCAAAAATGTGAAGCAGACAAAATGTTTAGGGCACGCGATGCTAAAAGAAAAACTTGACCATTTAGTAACTACCGAAAAGATAAAGGGGTTAAGAGATATAGGAAGATAAATGAGAAGCTGCTGAATGGGTTGTTACTGTGGCACGAGAGAATGTCACTAACTGAACTTACAAACAGCACAAAAAACAGAGATTTGTGGAGAAACATGATCTCCTACGTCGCTCCGATGGTACTTGATTGATTGATTGATAAACAAAGATGATAAATGATTGCGAAATAAAAGAAACTGAAAAGGTATAGATGATTTACTACAATGTACTCGGGTTATCCCATATAAACTCCGTCCCTCTCTCGGCTGCTACCCGAGAGTACCACTCATAACACGTACTCCGTATCATCGATCGATAATCCACAGGGATCTCCCAAAAATATCGTCCTGAGCATAAAAGGAAAGACTTAAAAACTACGCCACGGAGACACAAAACGAAATATGTCCTAATATAATCTAATGTCGGCTGCTGTTAAGTCAGACCTTCTTCCTTCAATTCCTGTTCAATTCGTCGTTCTTTTTAATTACAAATAATATAAATAATGAAAGACACATTAAGCAACATGTTAATCAGATTTGAACCCAGTCCTCTTGCGTGGTGACACTGTGGTCGGCCTGACAATATTTTACACGCTTGAAAGTTCTACAAAGCTTGGATTATAACAAATTTAGAGCAGTACACGGGACACGGCTGTGGCAGTACATGAGACAGAAAGGTGTGACAGTACACGAGACACGGCTGTGGCAGTACATGAGACAGAAAGGTGTGACAGTACACGAGACACGGCTGTGGCAGTACATGAGACAGAAAGGTGTGACAGTACACGAGACACGGCTGTGGCAGTACATGAGACAGAAAGGTGTGACAGTACACGAGACACGGCTGTGGCAGTACATGAGACAGAAAGGTGTGACAGTACACGAGACACGGCTGTGGCAGTACATGAGACAGAAAGGTGTGACAGTACACGAGACACGGCTGTGGCAGTATATGAGACAGAAAGATGTGGCAGTACACAAGACAGAAGACTGTGATATAAGCTGTACAAGAGACAAGACTGTGGTAGTACATGAGACAGAAAGATGTGACAGTACACAAGACAGAAGACTGTGATATAAGCTGTACAAGAGACAAGACTGTGGTAGTACATGAGACAGAAAGATGTGACAGTACACAAGACAGAAGACTGTGATATAAGCTGTACAAGAGACAAGACTGTGGTAGTACATGAGACAGAAAGATGTGACAGTACACAAGACAGAAGACTGTGATATAAGCTGTACAAGAGACAAGACTGTGGTAGTACATGAGACAGAAAGGTGTGACAGTACACAAGACAGAAGACTGTGATATAAGCTGTACAAGAGACAAGACTGTGGTAGTACATGAGACAGAAAGATGTGACAGTACACAAGACAGAAGACTGTGATATAAGCTGTACAAGAGACAAGACTGTGGTAGTACATGAGACAGAAAGATGTGACAGTACACAAGACAGAAGACTGTGATATAAGCTGTACAAGAGACAAGACTGTGGTAGTACATGAGACAGAAAGGTGTGACAGTACACAAGACAGAAGACTGTGATATAAGCTGTACAAGAGACAAGACTGTGGTAGTACATGAGACAGAAAGATGTGACAGTACACAAGACAGAAGACTGTGATATAAGCTGTACAAGAGACAAGACTGTGGTAGTACATGAGACAGAAAGATGTGACAGTACACAAGACAGAAGACTGTGATATAAGCTGTACAAGAGACAAGACTGTGGCAGTACAAAAAAAGGTTGTAGTAATACACGAGACAATGCTGTTGCAGTACACGATGCAGACGGATATGGTACTACACGAGATAGAATGATGTGACAGTACATGAGACAGAAGGATATGGTACTACACGAGATAGAATGATGTGACAGTACATGAGACAGAAGGATATGGTACTACACGAGATAGAAGGATATGGTACTACACGAGACAGAAGGATATGGTACTACACGAGATAGAATGATGTGACAGTACATGAGACAGAAGGATATGGTACTACACGAGATAGAAGAATATGGTACTACACGAGATAGAAGGATATGGTACTACACGAGATAGAATGATGTGACAGTACATGAGACAGAAGGATATGGTACTACACGAGATAGAAGGATATGGTACTACACGAGATAGAATGATGTGACAGTACATGAGATAGAAGGATATGGTACTACACGAGATAGAAGGATATGGTACTACACGAGATAGAAGGATATGGTACTACACGAGACAGAAGGATATGGTACTACACGAGACAGAAGGATATGGTACTACACGAGACAGAAGGATATGGTACTACACGAGACAGAAGGATATGGTACTACACGAGACAGAAGGTTATGGTACTACACGAGACAGAAGGATATGGTACTACACGAGACAGAAGGTTATGGTACTACACGAGACAGAAGGATATGGTACTACACGAGACAGAAGGATATGGTACTACACGAGACAGAAGGATATGGTACTACACGAGACAGAAGGATATGGTACTACACGAGACAGACGGATATGGTACTACACGAGACAGAAGGATATGGTACTACACGAGACAGAAGGATATGGTACTACACGAGACAGAAGGATATGGTACTACACGAGACAGATGGATATGGTACTACACGAGACAGAAGGATATGGTACTACACGAGACAGAAGGATATGGTACTACACGAGACAGAAGGATATGGTACTACACGAGACAGAAGGATATGGTACTACACGAGACAGAAGGATATGGTACTACACGAGACAGAAGGATATGGTACTACACGAGACAGAAGGTTATGGCAATACATGAGACAGACGGATATGGTACTACACGAGATAGAATGATGTGACAGTACATGAGACAGAAGGATATGGTACTACACGAGATAGAATGATGTGACAGTACATGAGACAGAAGGATATGGTACTACACGAGATAGAATGATGTGACAGTACACGATGCAGAAGGATATGGTACTACACGAGATAGAATGATGTGACAGTACATGAGACAGAAGGATATGGTACTACACGAGATAGAATGATGTGACAGTACACGATGCAGAAGGATATGGTACTACACGAGATAGAATGATGTGACAGTACATGAGACAGAAGGATATGGTACTACACGAGATAGAATGATGTGACAGTACACGATGCAGAAGGATATGGTACTACACGAGATAGAATGATGTGACAGTACATGAGACAGAAGGATATGGTACTACACGAGATAGAATGATGTGACAGTACATGAGACAGAAGGATATGGTACTACACGAGATAGAATGATGTGACAGTACATGAGACAGAAGGATATGGTACTACACGAGATAGAATGATGTGACAGTACATGAGACAGACGGATATGGCACTACACGAGATAGAATGATGTGACAGTACATGAGACAGACGGATATGGTACTACACGAGATAGAAGGTTATGGCAATACATGAGACAATTCTGTGGCAGTCATGAGACAAAGCTGAGGCAGTACACGAGACAGAAGAATGTAGCAGTACGCAAGACAGAAAGATGTGGCAGTACATGAGGAAGAAAGCTGTGATATAAGTAGTACACGAGACACGGCTGTGGCACTACATGAGACAGAAGGATGTGGCACTACACGAGATAGAAGGATGTGGCACTACATGAGACAGAAGGATGTGGCACTACACGAGACAGAAGGTTGTGGCACTACATGAGATAGAAGGATATGGCACTACATGAGACAGTAGGATGTGGCACTACACGAGATAGAAGGATGTGGCACTACACGAGATAGAAGGATGTGGCACTACACGAGATAGAAGGATGTGGCACTACACGAGATAGAAGGATGTGGCACTACATGAGACAGTAGGATGTGGCACTACATGAGACAGTAGGATGTGGCACTACATGAGACAGTAGGATGTGGCACTACATGAGATAGAATGATGTGACAGTACATGAGACAGAAGGATGTGGCACTACAAGAGATAGAAGGCTGTTATATGAGCAATACACGATAAAGGGATGTGGCTTTACACGAGACAGAACGATGTTGCAGTACACAAGACAGAACGATGAAGTAATACACAAGACAGCAGGATGTGGACATAAAAGAACACGAGACTGAAGGATATGGACATAAATAACAACGGTCACACAGCATGGACTATATTAAGAAATAATGAATACAGAAAAAGGAATTTTAAAAGCATGTTAACATGACAAACTTCTTTAACCGCGAATGTAAATCCAATTGGTGAAATCCGAGATTATTATCACCAGAATTTACGAAGGTAGAGGTAATCCATCCACGTCCGAGGTTTGTTTAGTTTTCTGATAGAAAAATTAATTATCAGTGCAAGTTTATTTTTATATTTACAATATTGATGAATTGAAAAAAAAGTGACAACTGAATTTTAATGATGATGATGAAATAGTCCTTTCAGCGGTGAAATGTTAGACATGGGGTATTTGCTCTTGACAGCTCATAGTATTTCAGACAAAAGCACATGTTCTTTTCAATTAACTAAGGTAACACCCGGACTCATTTATGTTTGCCTCATAGACATGGTTGTGTAAGGGAGGTTTATAGATTCATAAGAAGTCCCTGTATGGAGGCATTCCCATGCGCCAGTATTCCAGGATTATCACTTCCTTATGGGAGTACAACATACACTTATGGGTCAACTATCTCATCATTCTTCTGTCATATTTGTTGACCCACCCACAATGATGACATATCTAGCACTCCCCGTAACATAGAAGTCTGCCACAAAAAGACAAAGGTGCAATGTCCTACATATCTTCGCTATATAAATAACCCAAATATCGGAGGATGACCGACAAAAGGAAGTGCCGCAGTGACCATACAAATAGAAGTAAATGCCAATAAAGTAAATAGGTTACTAGAAAACTATTAGACAACTATCAATATAGAATAATAAAATATAGAAAATAACAATAAAAAAAGGAATAAATACAATTGTCAACGTGTCGGTCCAATTGGGACCTTTAAAGACAACAAATACAGCTAAGAACAAAAAACCATAACGAATAAAAACAAAATGGATTTCTCCCACCAGGAATTCAACAAACAGCTACACCAGATCCTGTGCACTTGTTGAAATTGTATTGCACAGGATCTGGTGTAGCTGTTTGTTGATTTCCTTGTGGGAGAAATCCATTTTGTTTTTATTCGTTATGGTTTTTTGTTCTTAGCTGTTTTTGTTGTCTTTAAAGGTCCCAATTGGACCGACACGTTGACAATTGTATTTGTTCCTTTTTTTAATTATTTTCTATATTTTATTATTCTATATTGATAGTTTTCTAATAGTTTTCTAGTAACCTATTTACTTTATTTGCATTTACCTCTATCTTCGCTATCAATGGTTATTATTTGATAGAAGATACAAGTAAGCAATTGAGACAATGTATGACAGAGATTTTTTCACAGGTGACAGGTTGTCAGCCTATCCCCAAACTTTCCTTAGTCGCCTCCTACGATATGACTGACTGGGAAGAAGATACTGGTCTTATTATTTGAACCGTGAATTAGATAAAAGCTCAGGCACCGAACCTTGAACTAGATAGAAGTCCAGGCACTGGTTGTAATGCATGCGATTGAATTCCAATAGAAACAAACAATAATTCACACACACACACACACGCACACACACACACATATATAAATAAATACTATAGCACGTTTCACTAGCTGTGCCCAACTTTAAAATGATGTAGCTCAGCAAATATATAACGCATATAATTGAAATTTTGAGTCTGATTTTGAAATGGTATAGACCATATGAATTAAAGTTTTCATTTAGGATGCAGCCATCTATTTCAATTTTCGTTTATACGCGATATAGATCAAACGTCTATTTGTCAACACACATCTCGGACACATATTTTACAGTCAATTATAAGACTTCATTTAGACATGATTTATCTATCATACAAATGGCAATGATTTCAGCGTGAAATTGCACTATTTTGTACTATCTTACACAAGACTGACAGTATTTGAGGCTGCATCCGGCGTAATGTCTGAAGTGGTAAAATGTGTTTCTCGATACACAATAATTAGTATGCCTACATGGATCAAAGGATTTCCTTAGTTTATAAAAACAAATAACGTATATATTTATTGGGCCAAACCAAATATAACATATGCAAAAAATGGCATTAATACGTTAGACAGGTAATCAGATAATTGCATTTGTTTGAGGGTAAATCTAGATCTAGTGAAACTTGCTTTATAATAGTAACCCGTGTGGGCATTCTGACTAAATAAATTCAACTTTAGTCTCCATATTCTCACTTGTATGAACATACGCCTTAGTGCAACGGAGATTGTGTACATTTATATATATATATATATATATATATATATATATATATATATATATATATATATATATATATATATATATATAAGGCCATGCTACAGCTTTACAAAAAGAGTCGGTTGTCAAGAATCGTTGCTAGAATGTCCCGTCCTTGAACTATTTTCACGAGTATAGCTAGGAAATGTATGAGCCTCTTTGATGGATTGACAAGTCCTTCCCTGGAATAGCCGTGCGCGCTGATCTCACACAGCGTTTTATATCTTTGATTATCCTACTTTTTCCGTTCTTTTAATTGACTATCAACAAAAAGTACACGCAAAACGACTAGTAATCAGTCGCATCAGCCAAGTTGAGTGACGCTACGTGAGATCCGCAAGCTGAAATATTCAGAGAAAGTCGTGGTATTTTACTGAAAGGAAAATCCCGTCTATTTTAATGACCCATAGCATTACCTTTGTATGCGTGCGTGTGTGGGTGTCCCTATGTGGTCTTGTGGTTATGATTGAAAATGTCATGTGTCCCCCCCCCCCAATAAAAAAAAGGATTATTCGTACACATCAACCAACCACATAAAATGTAATAATAATTTGTGTGATGTTTGTTGTGCGTTCGCTCTATTGTAATCAGTACTGTTATTCGTGTGATCTCCGCCGGGACCGTAGTTACCTTGTGCCGCCGTTATGCGCCTTGTAGACCAAGCACATCAGATTTCGGTATGCATTGATATTTCGGGTGGGTTTCGAAATATTTCGGATTTGACCCTAGCATGTGACAGCCTTCCTATCTGTCGCCAGGCAGCGAATGTGTACTGACTCTGTCTAGACGTTTCTCCTTCCCATCTTTCTCCTTCCCATCTATCTTGCAAAAGGTGTCCCTCGGCTAGTGAACTTGTCTCGTGCAATTAGACGTATTGTGTCCGTGCCCATCAAGTACTGAATCTTTTCTCATCCTTGAGCCTGGTTCCGGTTTAAGAAGAACTGAAAGCAAGAGTTGGACTCGGACTCATTCGCCCTCTTCGCCAAAGTGTTGTTCACCAATGTCGTGAACCACTCGTCCAAGTCCGAGTCTGTACACATATTTAGGAGGGTTAGGGACCAGCATTTTGTTTTAGAGCTGAACAGTGTTTGTCACCTTGGACTTCAGTTCCTGTGCCCATTGGGTACTGAACCTTTTCTCTCCGCGAGCATGATTCCGGTATAGGAAAAACTCGGCATTAGAGTTGGGCCCGGGCTGGGATTACAGGTAACTAGAAGCTTGTCTCGAGGAAACAGCACTTTAGTTCCGATTTCCTTGAAAAGTTTTCCGTTATCTTTGTCCATGCCGCTGCCCTCTAGCGCTGTGCTCCATTTTCAGTGTACTCATTGTGCTATTACTCTTATGTTGCTTAACGCACCAATTCTTTATATTTCTCATAGCATCTGCCCACTTCGTAACAACTGCATTGGCCGCTCCTCCAGTGATTCTATCGAACTGTCTAGCTTCACTGTGTGTCGACAGTGCTGCTGCATGTG
>CM067299.1:74209722-74549639 GCA_034231615.1 Meghimatium bilineatum | reverse complement strand
AGAAAGAGGTACAAATTAAATGTCGAGATGATTGTTATTTGGTGTAAGATATAATATATACCTAAACGACAACCTCCATTATCATTATGCTAAAAAGCTTAGGCCTATGCTATAATATATAGCCAAACTGGACTAATGTACCCGTATAGAAAGAGCGTACTTCATTATAAAATGTATTTGTAAACATTTTATTAATGATTATTTAACACTATTAATCGTTAACACAATAGTCATATTAACACATTAATCGTATTTTTAAAAAATCGCAAATTAACAATATTTTAATACATTATTAAACAGCATGGACGCTATTCCCAGTTGCGGCCAATGGACCTATGTCAAGGCATATGTCAAAGCCTATGTCAAGGCATATGTCAAAGCTTGTCAAAGACTGTGTCAAAGCCAATATCAAAGCCTGTCAATTCATATGTCAAAGCCTATGTCAAGGCATATGTCAAGACATATGTCAAAACCTGTGTCAAAGTCTACGTCAAGGCTTATGTCAAAGCTCATATCAAAGTCTATGTCAAAACGTGTGTCCAAGCCTTTGTCAAAGCCTATTTCAAGACCTATGTCAAAGTCTGTCAAGACTTATGTTATTAAACACAATTTTTTGGAGATTCTGGGAATATTATGACATTTTATTTATTCTTCTCGATTCATACGACCTACTATTCTTTACAAATGTAATCATAGAACATGCTATTGATTTCTTTTGGAATCATATTTATTCCTGGAATCATAGAACCTGCTATTGATTTCTTTTGGAATCATATTTATTCCTGGAATCATAGAACCTGCTATTTTTTGTGCCTGGAATCTTAGACACATGTTACTGGAAACAAGGACCAATCTATTGTTTGTTCCTGAAATCATAGAACCTTCTATTTTTTGTTCTTCTCCCCTTTCAACGAATCGGCACGATGATCTTGCAAGAGTACCACTCGTAGCACGTAATTCCATAGTTTCTAGCGATAATCTCCTAACTAGAAACAAGCAAATTTAAGCAAGGGGATGAAAATTCTTGAGACCATCGGGAATTGAACCAATCCCTTCTGACTGCACCAAATCGCCTGGCAACTAGAGTAAACGGGGTTTTTCCGTGCTTGACTAACCGCATCTCCCCCAAAAAAGATGCGATTTTGTCAATACATTCAGGATGTGTACTCAAGTCCCTTAGAACGGACCAATCGAGACAAGAACTATTAAAACAATAACGAACATCCCGTATGAGTACTGAAGTATCCTCAGTAACACAAACATATAACATCCGTATTTTTTTTTTTAGATGTGGTTAGTCAAGCACGGAAAACCCCGTTTTCTCTAGTTGCCATACGATTTGGTGCCTTATAGTTGAGCAGTATCTTTCGTTACATATGGCGCAACAAATCAACACTGCAGATACTTGTCCCATCTGATGGGACACAGATCATCTACACATCAAGTTTTCTGAAAAATAATTAATATTTTCAACTTTAATTAATATTTAGATTTCAACTGTCCCAAAAAAGATAGATAAGTGTATAAATTGTCTACATGTGATGTTTCGGGAGAATAAATACCAATAGATTTTCAGAAATTCTAAACTAAATAAAAAGTACACATCATTTAACTACATACCCTGTATATTCAGGCAATATTTATACTATCGTGAGAACTTTCCATATAGCTAACTTTTCTAGACGACCACGTGATACAAATGTTATCAAATTCACCAGACAACTTATCTGAGATGGAAACTATTGATCATGTTGTTACAAAGATTTGTTTTGGTTGTTTATTTGTGTTAGAACCACAAACGTGGTTAGTGTTATCATGAATGCATCTGAGTCACTATTTGTGTTAGAACCACAGATGTGGTTAGTGTTATCATGAATGCATCTGAGTCACTATTTGTGTTAGAACCACAGACGTGGTTAGTGTTATCATGAATGCATCTCAGTCAGTATTTGTGTTAGAACCACAGACGTGGTTAGTGTTATCATGAATGCATCTCAGTCACTATTTGTGTTAGAACCACAAACGTGGTTAGTGTTATCATGAATGCATCTCAGTTACTATTTGTGCACGAGTTATTTCTTATAAAGACACATCTCAGCAACCGTGTACATACATGGTAGCACTGGCAAGATTCGTCGATACGTACTTTTTTGTTGATGTGCGCATCTTAAATGTAAAACTGTTATTTATTCATTCATTAGGTGTCATACCGGCAGGCGTAGGCGATCATGGCTCACCACAGCTCTCTATCACCAGTATTAAGTATCAAGATCTTTGTTCTTTCTCTCCCGTGCCATATTGTTAAACTGTCTAGTATTTTCTCACTTTGTCGCCCTCTGTCTCTATTGCCTTCAGTCTTGCCTGTTATGACTATATTCTCCAAACCTCTGTCTCATAACGTGGCTAAAAAATGAAGATTGTCTTTTTCTTATTTTATTGATTTAACTCTGTTTCACATTTGACTCTTTGAATAACTCCACATTAGTTTTCCTGAAAGTCCACGGTATCCTCAGCATTCTTCTGTGGAACCACATCTCTATTGCCTCTAATTTCCAAAACTCGCATCCAAATTTTAGTATAGGTATTATATAGCACTGCAGAACTCTCTTCCTCACCTCTAATGACAAGGTCACATTACACAATATATTTTTAATTTATCTGAATGTTGTTTTTGCCTGCCTTAATCTGCTTCTTATTTCTATTGAAAAAAGTTCCCAAAAAGTTAAAAAGTCGTAGAGGATTGACTTCACTGTACTCGGTTTCCTATATGTACTCCGTCACTCTCAACGAAGCGGCACGCCGCTTCTGAGACATAGCACGTAACTCCGTAGCTTCAAGTGATAATCCAAAGATATCTCCGAAAAAATCCATCTTGTAAACAAGACGACACGATCCGGATTCGAACTCATGCTCGCATGAACAGCTGAACCTCTACGCTAGGGAGACCCCTTAATTTTATATAAGTATGTAAAATTATATATAATTATATAATTATTTCTATTGAACTTCTTCCATCTGCTGTAATCGTTGTACTTAAATATTTGAATTGGTGGACCTGTTTTAAAACTATATCTTTCACTTTGATCTTGCAAGGTGTGTTATTTTGTTTCTTTGAAATAACCATTAATTCTGTTTTCTTGATATTCAGGAAGAGGCTTTTCTCTTTACTGTCTATGACTACTACATTAATTAATTCTTGAAGGTCTTCCTCACTTTTAGCAATCATAACAGTGTCATCTGCATATCTCAAATTATTTATGTTAGTCCTCCGCTGATATTCCTGGGATATCAACTATTTCACGCATTATGTTTTCTCTGTATAAAGAGAACAGGTCTGGTGAAAGTACACATCCCTGTCTCCTTGCTTTATTTATTGAAAAGGGCCAAATTGATTTCCTACTCTTATTGCTGCTGTTTGTTGCAAGTACATGTTCTTGATGATTCTTAAGTTCATACTATCATACTAGCTTCACTATGTTTATCCGAATGATTTTCTGTAGTCTATAAAACAGAGGTACAGGTCTGTTTTTACCTCTATAAACCTCTCTATTATCGTTCTCAATATATATATATATATATATATATATATATATATATATATATATATATATATATATATATAATTGTTGGTACCTCTGCCTTCTACAA
Organism: Meghimatium bilineatum; assembly: GCA_034231615.1. NCBI lineage: Eukaryota > Metazoa > Mollusca > Gastropoda > Stylommatophora > Philomycidae > Meghimatium > Meghimatium bilineatum. The sequence goes on along the minus strand of CM067299.1, from coordinate 74,545,991 downwards.
AGCCACATTGTTTTGGACTTATTTCTGTTTTTATTTTGTTTCTCATTCTCTTCAAGATGATTCTGAGTATTTCTGGGTTTTTTTTGGCTCATGGGGTTGATTGTAGGGTGTTCTTCACGCTCGGTGGTTCCAGCTTTCTTTGGTAAGGCTATAAATATGGATCTCATCCAGTCATCGGGTATGTGGTCATTAGTATATACTTAATTCAGAAATTTTGTGACTATTTCAACTCCAAAGTCACATAAAGCTAATAATTCATGTGATGTGATAGTGTCTGTTCCTGGGACTTTGCCATATTCATGTGCCTTAGGACTTCCCTTACTTCTATTGGGAGCATTGATGGACCCTAGCCGTTATCATACATAAGAACTGTTATAGCTTATTTAAACGTTTCTCCGGCAGTGGCTTTTCAATCTAGTCTTATTGATTTCTGAACTACCAATGTTCCTAAAACATACTCAACTTATACACGGGTTTCTGGGTATATAGTACGTCTCTAATAGGACTGAACAACATACTGCACAAGCATAGTCATATGGTTTGTTTTGATCCAAGGAATTACGAACAATACAGCTTTTGTATCAACCTGTGACATATTGTGGGGGGGGGGGGGGGCGGGGAGTGTAGGATATTTAATCAGAGCTTTATTTTATATCCAGAAGACTGGTTCTCAACGATGTGCCTCTCCAGTTCTCAGCTGTGTACATCGCCGGTTCTCAGCCATGTGCCTCTCCGGTTCTCAGCGATGTGCCTCTCCGGTTCTTAGCGATGTGCCTCTCCGGTTATCAGCTGTGTACATCTTCGGTTCTCATCGATTTGCCTCTCCGGTTCACAGCGGTGTGCCTTTTCGGTTCTCAGCTGTGTGCCTCTCCGGTTCTCAGCGATGTGCTCCTCCGGTTCTCAGCCATGTGCCTCTCCGGTTCTCAGCGATGTGCCTCTCCGGTTCTCAGCGATGTGCCTCTCCGGTTATCAGCTGTGTACATCTTCGGTTCTCATCGATTTGCCTCTCCGGTTCACAGCGGTGTGCCTTTCCGGTTCTCAGCTGTGTGCCTCTCCGGTTCTCAGCGATGTGCCTCTCCGGTTCTCAGCGATGTGCCTCTCCGGCTCTCAGCGATGTGCCTCTCCAGTTCTCAGCGATGTGCCTCTCCAGGTCTCAGCGATGTGCCTCTCCGGTTTTCAGTGGTGTGCCTCTCCGAATCTCAGCTGTGCACATCTTATGTTCTCAGCGATGTGCCTCTCCGGTTCTCAGCGATGTGCCTCTCCGGTTCTCAGCGATGTGCATCTCTGAATCTCAGCTGTGTACATCTTCGGTTCTCAGCGATTTGCCTCTCCAGTTATCAGAGGTATACCTCTCCGGTTGTCATATGTGTACATCTCCGGTACTGTGCTGTGTACATCTTCGGTTCTCAGCTATATACATCTCCGGTTCTCAGCTGTGTATATCTCCGGTTCTCAGCTGTGTAGAGTTCCGGTTCTCAGCGATGTGAATCTCCGGTTCTCAGCGATGTACCTCTCCGATTCTCAGTGGGTTGCGTTGCAAAGAAGCATTGTACTGGTAAAGGATATATATATATATATATATATATATATATATATATATATATATATATATGTATGTTGTGTAGTAAGTGTTTACTGTTGCATGGTGGTTGGCCTGGTTGGAGTCTGACATGACTTTTATATATGACAGTAAGGAGTCAAACATCATCAACATCATGTGTTAATGGCACCTAATCAGTAGTTGGATTACCATGTGTTCTATATCGACCATGTGATCTGTCTTCCACATGGCTGTGGTCGTCGTATAATTGGCCGAGGTGATTCGTTGCCACAGTCATGCTAAAGAACATATTATTTCTTCTATATTCACGACCACCAATAGAACCTCTTCTATTCCATTTCCTTGGCCTCGTGACGTAATAGTGATGCCAGTACTTCGTTCTGTTCGTCAAGTCTAGCCTCTATATTCTTAGTCACAGTCTCCATATTCTAACACATATACAGGCACACACTTCCAACAAAGGATCATACACCAGAGATGTTACATGGATCTCGCGCATGTGATAGTCATTACAACATGTTCATAAATCACCTAACTTGTCACACATTCTTAAACATTTCGGAGTCGAACTCCAGTGTCCAACATTAACTCTAGAAAGACCACTTTCCTCTGCGCAAATTCCAGCAATTAAATTCCAGTTCAAAGTAACTGCTTGCCTCATTTCAGTGTCTTCAGTAACGTTGTGCTACCAAACACAAACATGGACAACGACAGCACAAGACAAACGCACACTTGTGACAGCTGAAATGGCATGTTTGCGCAGAATCCTAGGGATATCACTAAAAGACAGGGTGAGGAATGAGGATATTAGACAAAGAACAGTCACCACCCCAATCTTGTAATATATTAAGAGACAACAGATCAAATGGTTTGCATACATCAGCAGACAATCATAAGACAGCATACCACAGCAAGCTATGCTACACAGACACAGTGAATACAGACTATAGGCCGACCACGAAAACGATGGACTACCGAAATAAAAGAGGCGACAAAATCCACAATATACTCAGCACACACGAGGAACATCTCCAGAAAACTCTTCTACCCCTGACGCTGAAAGGCAACAAAGGGTTTAGCGAATAGATAGACAGTGCCATCAGCAATACATATTTTAGAAGATGCGTATGAAAGCATGTATAATAAACTATTTTACTAAGGCAAGTTCGAGGCAAGCTCAAAGACAGCATGTATAATAAACTATTTAACTAAGGCAAGCGCAAAGACAGCATGTATAATAAACTATTTTACTGAGGCAAGCTCGAGGCAAGCTCAAAGACAGCATGTATAATAAACTATTTAACTGAGGCAAGCTCAAAGACAGCGTGTATAATAAACTATTGTACTGAGGCAAGCTCAAAGACAGCATGTATAATAAACTATTGTACTGAGGCAAGCTCAAAGACAGCATGTATAATAAACTATTTTACTGAGGCAAGCTCAAAGACAGCATGTATAATAAACTATTTTACTGAGGCAAGCTCAAAGACAGCGTGTATAATAAGCTATTTTACTGAGGAAGCTCAAAGACAGCGTGTATAATAAACTATTTTACTGAGGCAAGTTCAAAGACAGTGTGTATAATAAGCTATTTTACTGAGGCAAGCTCAAAGACAGCGTGTATAATAAACTATTTTACTGAGGCAAGTTCAAAGACAGCGTGTATAATAAACTATTTTACTGAGGCAAGTTCAAAGACAGCGTGTATAATAAACTATTGTACTGAGGCAAGCTCAAAGACAGCGTGTATAATAAACTATTTTACTGAGGCAAGCTCAAAGACAGCGTGTATAATAAGCTATTTTACTGAGGCAAGCTCAAAGACAGCATGTATAATAAGCTATTTTACTGAGGCAAGCTCAAAGACAGCGTGTATAATAAACTATTGTACTGAGGCAAGCTCAAAGACAGCGTGTATAATAAACTATTTTACTGAGGCAAGCTCAAAGACAGCGTGTATAATAAACTATTTTACTGAGTCAAGCTCAAAGACAGCATGTTTAATAAACTATTTTACTGAGGCAAGGTCAAGGACAGCGTGTAAACATAGCTAATAATTAAATGTAACGCATATGTCCGTGTGTCGAATGTGGAGTAACAAAATATAGACACTCGTACTTGCTAAAAATGTCACAAGAGGAGACTAAGGAGGTTTATTTGGCGATGAGGTTTGCCTGTCTCATCCCATAGACGACTAAGAAGCTATGCTGAAGTTTGCTGTGTGTGGCAAAAAATCATAGCTATCGGAGTTTAGCTATAAACCACATCGCAACGGATTCAATATTCTTTATCACATCCTGCCAATCTGCCGGAGTTTGAGAACGAATGTATTAGAAGTAAATATACCGCAGAATGCGTAGTATCTTGTTACTCTCCTTTACACTGCTCAAACTACTAACAAGTAAGCTGGCTTTTTATTCTACTCTTTGAGAATATGTACTTGCTAAACCATTTGGTGTTTAGGACTATTTAAGTTAATATTTTCCATCTATGCTTGACAGTCTCGTGTCTTTCGTATCAGCTCTTGAACCCCACTACCAAGTAGCTGAAAGCCATGAAGTGTGTGCTCTGGTTGGTGAATACCAGTTGATAAAAAGATTCAAAACCGGTAGAGATTATTAAACTTGTGTTGTCGCGTATCCTCAAGCTATATCACTGTCAGTGCATTCTTCTTCTTCAGCGTTCATTCTCAAACTCCCGTTGGATCTCTTTTGTAGCAGGACAATAGTCCTACCAGATTCCATCAGGATGTAGTCTAGGGAATGAAAATGCGTTGTGTCGCCGTTCTATTTGCACCAATGGCCCGACACTTTCGTCTTAAGCGGATGTCTCTTCCCTTTTCATAGCCTATATTGCTTCCAATGTATGTGTATGTTTTTTTCTGTAGCATATGTTGTGTCATTGAAGATATTACTATTTTAAATAGTTAGGATACATTTTGTTTTCCTTTCTGTTTAGTATTTATTTAATTTATTTCATTTTTTTTTTACTTTGCATTTTTACGAGGCAGGATACTCAACACCACGCCCACTTCTTTAGATAATAGTGTTTCTATTATTTGGTCCCCTTTTGAGCCTTGAAAAACGTGGACGATTTCAGTCTGCCTGAATATAAAGTTTACGTGGAAGATCTTGAGGTTGCAAAGGTAACATGGACATCTACAACCTCTGGTTGTTATAATCAACGTTATGCTCGTGAAGATCCTATGAAGCTGGTGTATTGAGACAATTTGGATTCTTAGTTCATGAGCTGTGATAACTTTCTTGCTTAGTCGATGAGGTTTGATGACTTGAGTGTTTAGTTGATGAGGTTTGATGACTTGATTGTTTAGTTGAGGTTTGATGACTTGATTGTTTAGTTGATGAGGTTTGATGACTTGATTGGTAGTTGATGAGGTTTGATGACTTGATTGTTTAGTTGATGAGGTTTGATAGCTTTCTTGTTTAGTTCATGAGATTTGATAACTTGCTTGTTTAGGGGATACACATTAGTTCTGGGTCTGCAGAAGAGAACATGGCTCGAGTTACACAATAGGTATATTAGCTGTATATTCCTGTCTACCGCGATTTAGTCTAGCCATCGAATCTTTAGAATCTAGCCTGATCCCAGCAAACTTTGATTTTAATCATGCGAAGTGTCTAGTTCGCTGATTCTCGGATTGTAATGTTTGTTTTGGTAATTAGTCTACCCTCATTTTGCAGACAGACAAGAGTAATGGGGAATAGTTTCTTAAAACAATGCAACAATCGGAAAAAAACTAATTCACTGAGGAGCAATGTAGTTTTACATATTCAATACGTCTTGCAATAGTGTTAAATGTACAGCGGGCCTAAATTTGACATTTTGACCACATGTGTCAAGCACATCTATTCTATCTATTCTATGGTCTTGATTCTGTGTTCATTTGATGTTCTTTTCAAACATTTTGTTAGCTGTTCTCTCGGAATAGCATCAATGATCTGTTCTCTCGGAATAGTATCAAGGAGCTGTTCTCTCGGAATATCACCAAGGAACTGTTCTCTCGGAATAGCACCAATGAGTTGTTCTCGCGGAATAGCACCAAGGAGCTGTTCTCGTGGAATAGCACCAAGGAGCTATTCTCGCGGAATAGCACCAAGCAGCTGTTCTCTCGGAATAGCACCAAGGAGCTGATTTCTTGGAATATCACCAAGGAGCTATTCTCTTGGAATAGCACAAAAGAGCTATTCTTAAAGTACGTCAACAAGTAGGGAGATGTAGGTAGTGCTTCTGAAAAAAAAATGTGAGAGTTGTTGACAAGGGAGAGGGATGTTGACAAAAGTTGACGTCAACAATAGTGTTTTAAAAATACCAATTAAATTGTTTCACTATGATATATTTTTTTTTAAATGTGAAATATAAAATGTGCGTTTGGTACTCTTCCTTCATTTTTGTAGAGGGGAGGAGGGGGTGCTTACATGTTTAGCATAATTATGCAAGGGGGTACTTGAGTTCATGACAGTTGTTTACAAGTAAGGAGGGATCAAAAATAGGCAAAATATTTTTTGACGCATTTTATGAACAAATCGCAATCTTAACTCACAATGATCACACTCTCGCTACAATCATACAATTAGTGACTTCCAACTGATTCGATCTCACAGAATCAAATAAATCATTCAGTATGCATGTTCTGAATGTCATGAATAGTTTTTGGTTTATGAAGGTATGCAGTAAAGAAACTAAGCAAACTATTTATCAAATCTAGTAGCTGATCATATGGCGAAACTTAAATAAGAATGTCCTTTTCCATGTCTCCATTTGTCGCCATTTCTCCACTGCTGAGCCCGATGTAGCGGGTATATCTTTTTGCAGCTATCAGCAGTGTCTTTGTGGCATTATGTCTTATGGTATGTTTCAGAGAACCCAGGGAAATCAGCTACCTAGCGAGGATGTGGGGATTAAGCATGGCCGGCCTCAAGTGCACAAAAAACGCAAACATGACCTGAAGTACCCATTTTAATTATTTCCGATCACTTCGTTGGTCGTCCTTCACTATGTTTGGCATGAGACTTCAAGTGTATAAATAGTGACGAACCATAATAATCAAACGACAATAATCACAAACGTAATGAAGTTCTAATTTATTCTGGATAGAGATCTTCTACTGCCGACGGTCTCGGTTTAAGTATGCCACCAGCGGCTGAAAACAAAGTCTGGCTAGGTTCTTCTACACGTGAGCAAGATTTCGATCTGCCCTTGCAAAAAGAGGTGTTGAAGACGCAGGCAATTAGCCAGGATGCACACTACACCAATCAGAATTCTACTTCTTCTTCTTTCGTTCACTTGAAACATGTCTATATCTGTAATTCTGTCTACTTAATAAAACTCACTGTCTTTTGTAGTTCATACAGTGTCCCATAGAGCTTTGATTCCAGTGTTGTTTCCTCTGGCCAATATGTCTGACTCAGCTTTTCATGCTCAGAACACTCTTGAAGTATATGTTTGGCCCTCTGTACTGCCTGTCCACATGTACACATGACCGTGTTGCCAATCTTGAACTTTGTATACATGTGACTGCGGAGTCGGTGGTGTCCTGTTCTTAGACGTAGAATTATAACTTGTTCTGATCTGTTCATAATGTGATAATCATCTTGTGTTGGTGTTTGTGGCTTTCTTATTGACTTGATCATCTGTTTTTTTCTGATGGTATGTGATTGGTATATCTGGTTGGTCTTCGGCAGCACCTTCCTTGGCAAGTTGGTCTGCTTTTTCATTTTCTGGTATTCCACAGTGAGAGAGTATCCACTGCATGGTTACCATATACTGGTAAGTCAATTCTCTAAGTAGTTTTTTCAAGTCTGTTAGTTTTACAGACTGGAGAGCTTGAAGCACTGACCTTGCATCTGTCAGGAATACCACAGGCTGTACGTCAGAGTTGGAGTTCAGCAGTTTTTTTAGCTGCCACAATAATTGCCCGGATTTCTGCATCATAATTATTGCATAATTTTCCTGTCGGTGTACTGACTGTATCTCTAGGCTTGTGTGGATATTCTATATATACACCTGCACCTCCATTCCACACATCATTCTGTGCTGACCCATCTGTGTATACCCTGACCCATATATCTTGTGGATATTCCTCATCCAGAAAACTGCGGGTGACTGTCCTCCGCTGCACACTGTTCAGTTCGTCCTCGCTTAGTATTCCTTTCACATGGCTCTGAATGTATATTGGCATTCCATGCTTTCATTCCATGGGGTTTGTTCTGGTACAGACCTTAAGGGGCTGTCAACTTCATGTAGGTCTGTAAGTTGTCTACGGAGTAGATTAGCTTGATGGATAAAGCTGCTTCTTTTCAGTCGCCCCATTGCTAGGTTTTGGAATCTTTCCTTCATTGGATGACTTGGCATACACTGAAACTTTTCTGCTTGAATTAGTAACTTTTGTGTCTCTGCGTTCGCCAAGTGTTTGCATTCTTCCCATTTTCTGTATCTCTGCTATGATATGGGTGTTGATTTCATTGCCCCCAACATAGTTCCTGGTTTTGCACTTTATCTAGATCTTGTAATGTGGTGGTTGATGCAGGACACCACGCAGCTGAAAAAATATTCCAGGTGTGGCCTTATACCTTGCTGGTAAACTTTACTGAGTATATTCCCACTGGCTCCCCATGTGGTTCCACTTAGTTTTCTCAGGATAGCTAACTTCCTCCTGGCTTTTGTTGTTGCTTTGTTTATGTGCTGCTTCCATGTCAGCTTATCATCAAAAGTAACTCCGAGGTACGTTGGTTGTTTGTCTTCTTTCAAGAGTTCTCCATCTATTTTGATATGACCGGCTTTTTGTTTTGGTGAGAGGGTAAAGAGTGTAGTGCTGCACTTATCTATGTTAATGCTGACGCACCATCTCTTTGCCCATAAGGTCAGGGCATCGATAGCTCTTTGTATTTGTTTAGTGGCCACTGTCGCATGTTCTTCCGTGCACCAGATCACCAGGTCGTCAGCATACATTGCCACTTTGATCCCGTGTGGTAGTTCAGCAACTAGGTCATTGATGTAAATCAAGAAAAGTGTGGGTAACAGGACTCCTCCCTGGGGAACTCCATGACGCAGTAGGACTTTCTTGCTTTTGCGACCATCTAATTGTACCCTGTCACTTCTATTATGCAGGTATGCTTTTACCTATTTATACATTCTTGAGCTAACCCTGCAATTTCGCAATTTCTTTAGGAGTCCTTATTTCCAGACCTTATCACATGCTTTCCTGAGGTCTATCCATGCTGCTAGTACCAGTTTCTTATCTTGGAAGGCATCCTCAATCTCTTGGGAGAGGTAGGTTGCCTGATCTTCAGTAGAGTAGCACTGTCTGAAACCTGCTTGCTGTGATACCAGAAGGTTTTCACTTTCAAGGTACCACTGCATCCTAAGATTGATAATGCGTTCCATTGTTTTGCATAGACAGCTTGTGAGGCTGATGGGCCTGTAGTTGGAGACTGTGTTGATTTGAGGAGAGGTATCATTATTGCTTCTCTCCACGCCTGTGGTACATTACCTGTGGACCAGCTTGTGTTAAAGATCTGCAGCAGCTTTGCTCTTGCTGCAATTCCAAGGTTTCTAATCATTTCATTGGACACTCCATCAGCTCCAGGGGACTTTTTCATTTTCAATTTGGATATTGCATGCTCCAGTTCTCTCATTGGGATTTGTGCCTCGATGACTTCAGGTATAGGTTCGTCTTGTCCAATGTTACGTTGTTTAGCTCGAACCTCCTGTTGTTTGTCTGGGCTGACTTTGACGTTATTGTCTTCTGCAAAGGAATCTGCAAAGTAATCAGCTGCATGTTTACCTGTTAAAATGTTTTTATCTTTATAAAGTGTGATCCTGGTATTTCTCTGGTAGCCTCTGATTTTGAATGCTATGTCGCTGCTGAGGTGTGTTTCTTGGATACAGCATATACTAACTTGTTCTTCACTGAGGACATTTTCAAGTTCCAATTTTTTGCTGTATCCATCTCTTTTACTGTTGACACCCTCAGCATTCCAGTGCATTATTTTTATTGGTCGTTTGTTTGTTTGGCCAGTAGCTCTATTCCCTTGCCTCCTCGCTCCTCGGGGCAATTGAGAAGGACTTCCAGTAACTGAGGTTGGGCCCTTTCGAGGTATAGGGTCCGGCACCGTCCCTGCCTGAACGTCTCTGAGTTATAGTGTAGAACAGATTTACAAATGTAACATATACACTTCTCTAGTTCTCAACCTCACACAGATATCAGAATATAGACAGGATGACAGAATGTGTTATGTCGTCGTTTCCAACTTGGATGTGGTGTATGTGTATTTCACCTGACACTTCCAACTTCAGCATGGCTTCTGTGCCTCTTTAACCCAACCCCAAAAACGCTATCTGTCGCCACATACAAAATGCATGGCTGAAGTATTATATTATATTATACGTGTTGGATATCGGATATTGAACATTTTCTCATCCGTGAGCATGACTCTGGTACAGGCAAAACGTAGAGTTGGACCCGGGTTCATTCGCCCCCTTAGCCATTCTTTGCCGACACCGTGAACGCCTCCTCCAGGTCTGAGTCTCTGCACATGTTTAGGAGAACAGGAGACTAGAGCGTGTTCCGGGGCTGAGCAATATTTTTAATTTCCATGTACCATTTTCCAGTGCTATTTTGACGTGGCGCAGGGTTCTAGCGTTGTTCTGCCCTCTCCTTTTACTCAATATGTTATCCATGCGGAGACTGTCACATGACTCTCGATATTGGTGACATCTACCCATATCGTGGTATTTGTACTGGCCGCGCCTCCAATACATCTGCGTTTCTATTGCCCGAGCCAGAATGTCATGCGCTATTTTTTGTCGACAGTTCCGATGTACATCTCTGCAAGCAGATAGTCTTGGACCTCATTTTCACATATAAAGATTTGAACTGATGTACTGTGGTGAATTGGTTCACCCTGACTGTTTCTGATCTTCATGAAAAAAAATTACTTCACGTATTTTAGATCACTGTCCCTCCAGGGCCAGATAAATGGAACACATTATATGGAACAAAATAACAGCTCACAAACACATGCATATATCGCACAATGGCATTAGGTCAAAGGTAATGAGCACATGGACCGCTGGATCAGCAAACAACCAACCAACCAGATTTCCATAAAAAATTGCTTCACATTTTTTTTAGATCTCCGTGAAGAAAATTTCTTCACCAGACTATTGTATTTTTTATATCTACATGAAGAAACATAAACTCACCACACTGATTTAGATCCCCATGAAAAACAATTGCTTTCCCAGATTGTTTTAGATTTCCATGAAGAAATATGGCCTCTCCTGTTTCAGATCTCTTTGAAGAAATATTGCGTCATCTGACTCATTTAGATTTAGATGAAGAAACATTGCTTCGTCTGACTGTTACAAGATCTCATTGAAGAAAAATGGCTTCACATAACTGTTTTAGATTTCCATGAAGAAAAAGTGCTTCTTCTGACTGTTTTAGATCTCCATGAAGTATATTTGATTCACCTGACTTCTTTAGATTTCCATGAAGAAAAATACGTCACCTTTAAACTGACTCTTTTAGACCTACATGAAGTAAAATTGCTTCATCTGACTTCTTTTGATCTCCATCAAGAAAAATTGCATCAATCCACTGTTTTCGATCTCCATGAATAATAATTGATTCACCTGACTGTTTCAGATCTTCATGAAAAAACTTTAACAATGATGGTTCAATTTGTTTATTCTTGTTCTATCACTATTTCCATCGAGTGTTGCATTGGCCATACAATCATATCACGTGTAATTCGTGTAAAACATTTCTAGCTGCTCCATATTTATCCCACGGTATCCTTGCAGAAAGAAACACAAACATTCACAAAAACCTAGCAATGGGGCGACTGAAAAGAAGCAGCTTTATCCATCAAGCTAAACGACTCCGTAGACAACTTACAGACCTACATGAAGTTGACAGCCCCTTAAGGTCTGTACCAGAACAAACCCCATGGAGTGAAAGGCATGGAATGCCAATATACATTCAGACCCACGTGAAAGGTATACTAAGAGAGGACGAACAGAACAGTGTGCAGCGAAGGACAGTCACCCTCAGTTTCCTGGATGAGGAATATCCACAAGATATATGGGTCAGAGTATACACAGATGAGTCAGCACAGAATGATGTGAGGAATGGAGGTGCAGGTGTATATATAGAATATCCACACAAGCCTAGAGATACAATCAGAACACCGACAGGAAAATTCTGCAACAATTATGATGCAGAAATCCAGGCAATTAGTGTGGCAGCTAAAAAACTGCTGAACTTCAACTCTGGCCTACAGCCTGTGGTATTCCTGACAGATGCAAGGTCAGTGCTTCAAGCTCTCCAGTCTGGAAAACTAACAGACTTGAAAAAACTACTTAGCGAATTGTCGTACCAGTATAGGGTAACCATCCACCCTCTCACTGTGGAATACCAGGAAATGAAAAAGCAGACCAACTTGCTAAGGAAGGGGCTGCCGAAGACCAACCAGATATACCAATCACCTACCATCAGAAAAAATAGATGATCAATAAGAAAGCCACAAACACCAACACAAGATGACTATCACATTATGAACAGATCAGAACAAGTTATAATTCTATGTCTCAGAACAGGACACAACCGACTCCGCAGTCACATGTATACAAAGTTCAAGATTGGCAACACAGCCATGTGTACATGTGGACAGGCAGTACAGAGTGCCAAACATATACTTCAAGAGTGTTCTGAGCATGAAAAGCTGAGTCAGACATATTGGCCAGAGGAAACAACACTGGAATCAAAGCTCTATGGGACACTGTATGAACTACAAAAGACAGTGAGTTTTATTAAGGAGACAGAATTACAAATATAGACATGTTTCAAGTAAACGAAAGAAGAAGAAGAAGAAACATTCACAATAAAGGACTTTTTTTTGTTTACACTATGCTCATCTTCCCTTGCGAAGGAGAAACTCAATGTTGTAGAACATAATATGTTTAAGGAATGTCATTGAAGATGTATGACTCTTGTTTAGCCTCTTGACATCAACAACAGCAGAGCTGATACAAACCATTATTGACCAAAAACCGAAAAGATATGTTATCTCCTACGCCAGCAGAGTTAACACGTACGTTGAAGTCATTTATTCCGTCATTAATTCATTCCATCTATTCTGTATCTAATAACCATCTGTCTGCCATCTGTTCAGCTATGATGACGTATGCAGATGTGAACGAGTACCGTCTGGTGCGAGACCTGATGAAGGGTTACGATAAGAGAATTCGGCCATCTCTCAACCACACAGATACTCTCAACGTCACTTTTGGATTGGCGCTGGCGCAGATCATCGACGTGGTAAGCGTGTTAATAACTGTCATTACTGTTATAGTTAAAGGCAGAAATATTATAGCTATAGGTATAACTGGTGTAGTTATAGGCACAAATGTTATAGTTATAGGCACAAATGTTATAATTAAAGGCGTAAACGTTATAGGTATAGGCATAACTGTTGTAGTTATAGGCACACATGTTATAGTTATAGACAATAGAAGGTAGTACTGCTAGTAGAACATAATTGAAAATAATACTCACGTGAAAGACAGGTAATGGAGTTCTACTTGATGACGACTAACACACTATCCCTGACGGATGTTCTAGGCACATAGTTATAGGCACAAATGTTATAGTTTTAAGTATTCTTACATTTTTAATGCCTGTGTTGTGTGCTTACAGTTATTTGTATTGTGTCTTGAAGTTGTAGTGCTTGTTCTGTGTTCTTACAACAGTATTTGTGTTGTGTTCTTACAATTGTAGTGTTTGTGTTGTGTTCTTACAATTGTAGTGTTTGTGTTGTGTTCTTACAATTGTAGTGTTTGTGTTGTGTTCTTACAATTGTAGTGTTTGTGTTGTGTTCTTACAATTGTAGTGTTTGTGTTGTGTTCTTACAATTGTAGTGTTTGTGTTGTGTTCTTACAATTGTAGTGTTTGTATTGTGTTCTTACAAGAGTATTTGTGTTGTGTTCTTACAATTGTAGTGTTTGTGTTGTGTAGTGTTTGTGTTGTGTTCTTACAATTGCAGTGTTTGTGTTGTGTTCTTACAATTGGAGTGTTTGTGTTATGTTCTTACAGTTGTAGTGCTTGCGTTCTGTTCTAACATTTGTAGTGTTTATGCTTTTTGTTTATAACTGTAGTGTTGGTATTGTGTAGTATTTGTGGTGTGTAATGTTTGTGTTGTGTTCTTACAGTTGTAGTGTTTGTGTTGTGTAGTGTTTGGCTTGTGCTCTTACAGTTTTAGTGTTTATGTAGTTTTTGACTTGTGCTCTTATGGCTGTTGTGTTTGTGTTGTGCTCTTACGGCTGTTGTGCTTGTGTTGTGCTGTTACAGCAGTTGCGCTTGTGTTGTGCTCTTACATCTGTAGTTCTTGTATGGCTTGTATAGTGTTTGTGTTATGCTCTTACAGTTTTAGTGTTTGTATAGTGTTTGTGTTATGCTCTTACAGTTTTAGTGTTTGTATAGTGTTTGTGTTATGCTCTTACAGTTTTAGTGTTTGTATAGTGTTTGTGTTATGCTCTTACAGTTTTAGTGTTTGTATAGTGTTTGTGTTATGCTCTTACAGCTCTAGTATTCGTATTGATTTGTTCCGGTTCTAGAATTTGGGATATGTTAATACACTTGCAGCATTTTAATTTTGTTCTTACAGATGTAGTATTTGTTGCGTTCATACAATTGTAGTATTTGTGTTGTATTCTTACATTTGTAAGATTTATGGTGTGTTCTTACAGCTGTAGTATTAATATTACGTTCTGAAAACATAATTTGTGTTGTTTCTTTCAACACTTTCGTGTTGCTTTCTTATAGTTCTATTATTCGTGTTGTGTTCTTACACGACATATATTTGCGTTGCGTTCTTGCAACAGTACATGTGTTGTATACTTACAATAAAGTTATTGTGTTGTGTTCTTATAGCTGTAGTATTCGTGTTGTGTTGTTATAGCTGTAGTTTTCGTGTTTGTATTCTTGCGGTCGTAATTTCATATTGCTATCCTATGCTAGGATGTCGTAAACATATTACTAACATGATTCTGTAGCATCTTTACGTAATATTTTTGTATAATTTCGGTTTTCATTTTGCCATTATGATTCGTTTATATCTTTCATTCTTCCTCTCTCTCTCTCTCTCTCTCTCTTATCTGTGTGTGTGTGTGTGTGTGTGTCTTATTTTTAATAGATCTTGTCGACATGCCAGGAATGTTTGTGTTCTGCTTGTCTCTGTTGTGTTTTAATTAATAAACGCACTAGCGATATCTCCGCCCAAAATTACACATAATTTTTGGAGCAAGGTAAAACATGGCAGGAAGTTGAATAATTACGAACTGAACAACAAATTATAATAACAAAAACATCGTATTTTTTATAATTAAAAAAAATATAAAGGAATTCTGGGATTCCTTAATGATACTAATTCATTTAAGTTGAAAAGGGTGGCATAACGGGATTTATAACTAATCAGAATCGATTTATTTCAAGAATAATTAATTAGTGCCCTGTAGACATATTATTTACCAGACTTATTCATTTTAATAATATTTTATCTCCTTCAAAAATAGACAATTATAAATAATATTATCAGCAGAAAAATCGAAAACAGATAGAATGTTTAAATTCAGGTGGTATGTTATGTTATGTTCCTCCAGGGCCATAGGCGGCACATAGGGCAGAAACCATAGCTTTCCATTTGTCTTTGTGTTGCCAGGTCTTTCAATTAATATGGATGATATAAATAGGTGAAATAAAAGAAAGGCGAATACTAGTGATCAATACAGAAGAAATTAAAGAAGAGAAAAACATGCAAAACAACGACAGGTTGAATGGCGATACATAAATTGAGCTCAGTCAATCTTAAAGTTATTGTCTACTGGTTTTTGTGGTATAGGGGTTGGTGGGACTTTCTCACAACCTCAACTCAAGTAAATTACCAGGAGGTCCTGTCATTGATGTTATAATACACACCATTGGTCACTAAAACTCCAGGACTGCTAAAACGTTGTACATGCATGATATGCTTCAATTACTGATAACTGGACAATGAAAACAAAGTGTGATCACTGGAAACTAAGTACAGTAAGTAAACGAAATGAGTATATTCACAGAGACTACGGAATCACTGAAAACTGAATACTTGAGTAAACGAAATCAACATATTAGCAGAGACAAAAGGACAAATCAAATTAGAATAGATTGACAAGTAACGATATGTCTTTCTGCCTCATTTACTGACCGCATATACATCTGTTTATCCACTTTCCAATTCTTGTTATTGTGTGTTTGTTTGCTTGTTTGAACAGAATACTGTCCCCTCTTCCCCCCCCCCGACATTGCGAGGGATGAATGTTTGTTTTATGTGCAATTTTTGTATGGTGGAAAAGGGATTTTAGTTACTCAACAACTTTCATACTGTTATAGGTCACGGTGACCACAAACACCATGCTGAAATCGCATGTGTAAGATCACTGGCTTTCCCATGTTATAGGTCATCGTGACTCCCAAACACAATGCCGAAATTGCATTTGTGAGATCACTGCCTGTACCGTGTTATAGATCACGGTGACCCCCCCCCCCAAACACTATGCGGAAGTCGCATGTGCCAGATCAATCAGCGTAGATATCGTAGCCAGGTAGTATAGATCATGACACAATGAATTCCGCTCTCTGGGCTACATCCTGCTAATAACAGGAGTTTGACATCGAATACGTAATATCATGCCATAATGCATAAGATTTACTTGAGTTGTGTATGGTATAGTGTATATGTGCACATTTGTTTTTATTTTCAGGACGAGAAAAACCAGATTCTTACAACAAACTGTTGGCTAAATCAGGTAATTGTTTTCTTTACAACTGTTGGCTAAATCAGGTAAGTGTTTTCTTTACAACTGTTGGCTAAATCAGGTAAGTGTTTCTTTACAACTGTTGGCCAAGTCTGGTAAATCTTTGATTTCCTTAAGAGATGTTCAAATAGTCGTGCTATCATTCCTGCTATAGTTCATTCTGAAACTCTGCTCCAATTCTAACGTAAATGTCTAGAAAACTATCACAGGTTTTCTTTTAAATCTTTGCGACCAGCCTTAGATTACCTTTAACCGTACAAAAATGATGACCATAAGTTCACAGGTATCTTGGACAGTGCATATCCACGAATTCATTAGATGTTTGTTTATATTTGCAAGATACTTTGTAGAAATATTAGATTTTACTGTATTGCAACTCAACTTCGTGTCACATAATTAAATAATTAAGTTCAAATGTGTATCGTTAAGAGAGAAATAAATTGTGACAGAATTGTTGATAAATATATCTTTCGTAGGGAAGTGAGTAACATTGTTTGTAAGCCCAAAAAATTATAGAGAAAGTCAGAATGTTGCAGACGAAATTTGTACCAGGTCTGCTCAGCTGACACCAAATCGCTTAGGGATGTTCACATAATTTTGCAATGATGGCTGTGACGTTATATAATGGCATCGTTCATCCTTTTTTTCCTTACAGTGTCAGGGGTAGAAGAGTTATCTGGAAATGGCTTTTGTGTGTGCTTCATATATGTTTGTTTTCGTTGACTCTTTTATTTCTGTAATATATTGTTTGCAAGGTCTGCCTCTGGCTTTGTATCCATCGTGTCTGTATAGTAATGCTTTTTTGAGGGGCACTGCTGATGGTAGTCTGTTTGCATGCGAAAACCACTTAATCTGTTGTCTTCTGATGTACTCCAGGATTGAGATTGTGTTTGTTAATCATCTGATGTTATCGTTCCTGAATCTGTCTCTTATTATAATTACTCCGAGGAATCTACGTAGAAAAGTCATTTCTGTTGTAACAAGTTCTCTTGTGGATTCTGTTGTTAGTGTCCACGATTGACATTGGTAACACAGTGATGGTATGATGATCGTTTTATATAGTACAGTTTTGGTGTTAATGCTCACATATTTGTTTTTGAAAATATGAGACATCTGCCCCAAGATCCGGTATGCTATGTTCCATCTATGCTGAATCTCTTTGGTGTTTTCCCCATTTGATGATATGATGGTTCCAAGATAAGTGCATTCCTTCACATGTTTAAGTTGTTGATCATCGATTAGAATAGCGGTGTTTCTTTTTTTCTGCGATTGACATTACCGTGGACAACCAAGAAAACTAATGCAGAGGTTCTCATTAATGCTGGCGTAAAAATATCAATCATATCAAACATTAGGGGCAGACAGTCAAGGTTTCTAGGGCATGTGCTGAGAAGAACACAGCTTGAACACTTAATAGCCACTGGAAAGATCAAAGGGAATAGAGATAGTGGTCGACAAAGAGAAAAGTTACTAGACGGGCTTGTATCTAGGCACTGTAGAAGCTCACCAACCGAGCTTATTGACAACATAAGAGACAGAGTCGTGGAGAAACATGATCGCCTACGCCAGTCGGCATTGCACTTGATTGATTGATTGATTGATTGACATTAGCTCAGCTTTTTTTTCAGTGACATCATTAGCGAGGCAATAGTAAGTAAATTGTATGTTTTGCCGCTGTCGATTTGAAATAGTCGTATATTCATCTATTGTTTTATTTGTTGTATATTTATTTCCATTCTTTCGTCATCAATGTTTTTAAACTAAGCAGAACTTCAAAAGGAAAGAACATTGAAATATCGAGATAAGTGTACAATTACAAATATAGTAGGTATGAATTTTCAGCAATATCCTTTATACTTCTCAATCTGAATCGGATGATTCCAAAATGTTCACAACTGTTCATGGCTGAATACAATAGTCCATCTTTATTTCCAATATTCTTCTTCTCGTAGCACATGATTTTATATTTCGTAAAGTACGCATTGTCTACTTTTGGTAGAGCATTATATGTCAAGATTTTGATATAATACATCTAAATAGTGGTATTTTATTCAAGCAACTTGCCCTTTGATTCCAGCACATACAAGCTCTATTGAATTAATATGTGAATGATGAAATGGAAATCGAAGAGAAGTGTAGTCATCTTCTTCAATCTGTGTTTTGTGTTCTTTGTGCTCCTTACAAGTTCCAGCAGCTCTGGTTTCAAGCATGTTAATGCATTTGGAACTCTATCTTTCTTAGCTACATTATGGTAGGATGCATTATCCATTGCCAAACATGATAGTCTAACCATTATAGGAGAACATTGTTCCATATCCTTTCTTTGAACATGTGCCCATTTATTTCAGTGTGATAATCCCTACCGTCTGCGGACTTTACAGGAAACATAATTTCTGCGACTTTTACTAGTATAGCCTCTTTACTGCCATAATGCGCTAGAATAATGTTTTGTCCTTAACCGCTTGAAATTTGTATTCATTCTCGTAGGTGTGGTGAGGGTGTACTCAAAATTTGTCAAAATACACGTTGTCATAGCCTTCCATCCGTCGTTCCCGTATCTGCCTCAAATATTTGCTTCGGGCTGCAAGCAGATGCGGCTTTTCACCGATAATATTTCGACCTCCTGCAGTTTTTATAAAGGTTAAACCAACACCCCTTACAAGATTCCACATAATTGATCTTGATACTTCAATAGCACATTCGGATTGCAAACAAGCTTAAATTTGCGAAGAGCAACAAATTCATTTTCTGTAAACATGTTCAAGTCATCACGTCTAATAACTTCTCTAACGAAATCATCGACCTTTCTTTTTCTTCCTTGTTTAGCTGTACTATTTGGTGACTCACAATCAACCTGTTTTATTTAACCGGAAAGGAATTTCTTCTCCACACCGAGAACATTCTGTATTATCTTTTCCGGATGTCGGACACGACTTAAAAGATAACCTCTCTTCGCTTCCATGTAGAAATTTCTGTACAACATTAGTCACCTTTTGCATAGTAATTAATCTGCAGTTCAGATTCATTGGGAATTTCATTTGCGGTAGCCCGGCAATGTAATTTCTATTGGTCTGTATTCCAATCCTTGTACTGAATAATCTAGACTGATGAACGCCGTTGTCCTTAGTCTCGACAAAACTTCAACAATTGTTATTTTATGTACACACGTTAAAGTGCCTAGAGACGTATACGAAAACTATGCACATTGTTGTCATAAAAAATTCAGATTAATATAATCGTGGTACAGAGCGCGAATGTGATGGCCAAGGTAAGGGGTTCGAATCCTACCGCAGACAATTGCACATTATTACCGTTCAGAAAGCAATGAAACATTACTGAATGTATTTATATTTCCTAGAAAATCATTACAGCTAAAAAAAATAATTGGTTCATGTCTACATTCTGAATATGACATGCTACAAATTCTTTATGGTTAAGATGTAAAAAGGCAAATGCTGAGAAATACCAGCTGTCACCTTGGTTACTGAGCCCAAAAATCAATATGAAAGTAAAGAAACAAATGACTAAGAGCTTCTTTATAGTAACACTAGGCTACCAATGCCAGACTTGGCAAATGATATATACACATAAAGCAAACATCGAAACTTGCGAAATGAGATTTCACCAGACTCGACAATGCGCAGTGAGAACAGCATCAGAAAGATAATAGGCATCATATCATGTTTCGAATATATAGAGAAACAACAGATAAAATGGTTTGAACATCTTGTGAGGATGAACTATCAACTTCCCATAAGAGCTTATAACAAGATGGAATCAGGATATAGGGCGAAGGACAAACTTAGGAAAAGGTGGATAGATAACATCAAGATCATCCTGAATAATCATGACTACACCTAAACCAGATCAACACACCTGGTTCTGGAACGCAGACTTCATCTCCTTCACAAACCACTACGCTCAACGGCAAGTTTGGAAGCTACAACAACGCCACCACCTGGGGATAGACAATAGACCGATTATTTTTAGATGCCTCTCAAATTATGATCTCTATTGATCTCATGTGAACAAAAATATATAAGATATTTAGACTATTAAAATTTTCTAAGGTTAGTGCATAGCAAATAAATGTATACGATATTTCGACTATTAAAATATTCTTTCTAAGGTTAGTGTAGTACAAAAAAATATATTTGCAACGTTCTTGTAAAATCTTCTCCGCATGTAAATTATCTTTGAAATCGTTGCAATAGTTTTCATATCATTCCTGATGTCAATGAGCACTTTTAGTTGGTGTACACTTGAATATTCGTGCTATCTTGCCTGGTATCAATTATTATGTTTGGTTGATACGAACTTGCATATTGGTGTCCGCTAGTAGCAACTACTATGTCTGGCTGGTGTGAACCTGATTATTATTAGTGTTATCTCTCCTGATATCAATTACTATGTTCGCTGGGTGAACTTGATTGGTGTTGTTATCTCTCCTGGCATCAATGACTACGTTTGTTGGTGTCAACTCAAAGGTTCGCTAGATATAAAATATTGTTAAATAAGATGAGCTACATATTTTACTGATCCTAAAAGAAAGTATTACTTTCACATTCTTCCTTTTCTGACATTTTTTTTAATGAAGAGGCTTTCTATAAATTGTGCAGTCCCATGTGGCTATTTGATTCAATAGCATATAGCGTGAATTGTTATGAACTGGACAGGTGACTATTTGACTAAACGGCATATACAGTGCATTGACATGAACTGAAAAAGGTGATTATTTGACTCAATAGCATTGCCATGAACTAGGAAGTCTTCTTCTCCGGATGGGATCTTCATCAGAGTTCATCACACTGAATATCTGAATACAAGTAAATTCTAGTAAGAAGCATGAGGATAAATGAAAACATTCTTAAGATTGACGGGAATTGAAATAGGTCTAATCTAGCGGCACCGAATCACCTTGCATAACAAGTAAAATCAAATCTAAATACTAGTTACAGCCAGCGATGCTTGACTTTTTATCGTTGTCTGGATATCTATCGACTTGTTCATAGATACTTGCTCCATAGTTTTATTTCTATTGCAATTTTATAATCCATGTAACAACGAAACGTTATATTGAATATTTGAGTCTTGGTGTTTAGAGTCACATGGCTGCCCTGCCGTTGAGCAGACATGTGCATTCTGAAGAGAAAAAGCGCCAGTGTCGGGAAACAAACTAGTACATATGGAAGTCCTAGAGAAACTAGTACATATGGAAATCCTAGAGAAACTAGTATATAAGAAAGTCCTAGAGAAACTAGTACATATGGAAGTCCTAGAGAAACTAGTACATAAGAAAGTCCTAGAGAAACTAGTATATAAGAAAGTCCTAGGAAAACTAGTACATAAGAAAGTCCGAGAGAAATTAGTACATATGGAAGTCCTAGAGAAACTAGTACATATTGAAGTCCTATAGAAACTAGTATATAAGAAAGACCTAGAGAAACTAGTACATAAGAAAGTCCTAGAGAAACTAGTATATAGAAATCCCAGAGAAACTATTCTTGATTCTTGATTCTTGATTAGAAACTGGCTTCACAGCACGCGGGACATTCCCATAAGTGCTCCGCCTCCGCTCCAGCAGCCATCCCAGTGTATGTAGACTCATAGTTTCGGTCAGGTGTTGATTGTGTGATCTTCGGGACTTTAAAAAATTTACTTTTCCTCCCCTCACCTCTGAATACTCCCAATTCTAACATTTTCTGTATGTGTACGTTCTCAACCTCATTGACATCATCTGCATCTCGAAATGAATTTATTACTGCCTTTATTAAATCTGCTTTATCTCTTCTCAGCAATGTGCCGTCTATCGCCGCTTTGCCTGTCAGTAAGTCGGCTCTCTCGTTTCCGCTGACCCCAGCTTGACCAAGGCAGTATATCCATGTAATGCTCTGGACAACTCAGTTGTTCAATAAGTCCCACCATTCTTTTCTTAGCATGAACTTTTCTATCTTGCGCAACATGCTTTGAGAGTCTGTGAGTATTACCGCGTGTGTTGATGTATCAGTTATCAACCAATTAAGAGCTGCTGTAACTCCCTCTATCTCCATCCTCATGCTCGATGTGACAGTAGAATATGCTGAAGATTTCTTAACCAACTTCACGCCATTTCTGTAGGCAACAAAACCCCAACCGCTTTTATTTGTTTTCTGCTAACTGATCCATCTGAGTATATAATTATGTCTTGTGGTTTCGAGTGTAGTTGGGCGAGTTATTGCACTGTATCCTGAGCCCTGACTGCCGTCCATTTTCGACACGCTTTATCTAGTTGTATTCTTACTTTAGTCAGTGATTTCTTCTCAGTGTCTACCTCCACCCATTCACTGCCCTTTCCTATTTCTTCCAATTCATACTATTCGCAGTGTGTCTTCAGCCTCTGCCATCCATGATCTGCCACGCTTGATACGTTTTCCCTTTGACTCATCTAGACGATGGTGTAATGGGCGGTGGTTGTATTCTGTCACTTTAAGGTATGACTTAACTTGTGCTACCTGATGTCGCACTCTAATGCTGGGGAGATCAAGCAGAAATCTCATAGCAGAGATAGGTGTATTTCTAGTACACCCCAGTACCGCTCTCATTGCTTCATTTTGAACTTTTTCCAATCTATCGACTTGTGTCTGTGACAAAGTTAGTAGGCCAAGGCCATAATTTATTACAGATAGCACCACCACTTGCAGGAGCAGTAAAAGTACCCATTGCTGCATGTCGAAGGTCACCATAACCTTGATAACACTGATCCCTCTTCTAGCCTTCTGAATGATATTTGGGACGTGCTTGTTGAATGAGAGACTTCTATCAAAGATTATCCCAAGATATTTAAGGTCCTGTTCTCTTTCAATGAATGAGCCCATGCAACTAACAGCTGGCAGTGTATCATTAACCAGATTATTATTTAAGGAGTAACATACGACCTTTGCTTTCGAGGGATTGATCACAGAGTTGTATGTTCTGCACCATATCGACAATTGATCTAGTCCATTTTGTACACTGTCAGCGATATCTCTTCTGTTCCTGCCCATGTTGTATAGTAGGATATCATTAGCGTATGTTAGAACTCTACAATTGCTGGGAGTTTGCAATTGAGCAATTATCAATGTATACACATTAAACAGTACTGGGGACAGAGGAGATCCTTGTGGCAGACCAGGTGCTTTTGTTCTGATCTCAGATGTCCAGGATCCACACCTCAGAGCGACTTTTCTACAGATTAGCACATTTGCTATCCGGCGTATGATCCAGGGGTGGATATCTTGTTCCCTTAGCATGTCGATGAGATGGGTGTAGCTAACTCTATTGTATGCATCTTCCAGGTCTATCGCTGCAACTGCAGATTCTTCTTTGTTCTGAAAACCTTCATAAACTTCATATGCAAAAACTGCTGCATTTGTGACTGTGTCTCGTCTAGGTCTGTATGCCCCTAGGTTATTTGGCAGAACGCCCAGAGAAACTATTACCTATGGTAGTCCTAGAGAAACTATTGCATATGGAAGTCCTAGATAAACTAGTACATATGAAGTCTAGTGAAACTACGAATTTAAAGAGACCTGTTAAAGGAATTTTAAAAAGTACTCAGATGTAATATTTCGTCAATATAAAATAATCTTACATCTTGTTGAAAATCTTATTGGAAAGGGAATATTGAAAATGTCTAGTAAAAGACAGACAAGATGTAAGAGGAAAGCATCAAGATATGGAAAAATATTTCAATGTGGCAGTGTCCCACAAGATCAGAGGCAGACAGAATTGTAGATTAATTGTAGAAAACCCTTTTGTGGAGATGGTATCTCATCTGATTTTATCGATTGTATATTTCTTGATCTCGAAAGGGGAGCAAACATTAGTAACACTATTACCTGCCATGTACGTCGTAAGAGGTGACTAATGAGGTTTTTGGAAGTAGAGTTGGCTGTCCCATCCCAGAAAGTAATGCCATTCAGAAGCTATACTGAAGTCAGATATGTCAGACCGAAAGACGTAGATATCGTAGCCAAGCTGTAAACCATGATGCAGCACAATTCATCCCCAGACTACACCCTGCTAAAATGCAGGAGTTTGAGAACAAAAGCATAAGAAGATCTGATTTGACAATCGATCTGGTCTGGTCTAAAGAAATAAGCCCACGAGATTAAACAAATTAAGTGAATCAATAACTGAATGGCAGTGTATAATAACAACTTATTGATTAAATCAGGGAATGGCAAACTGATGAAGGAAATAATAAAATGTATGTACTTGCTGGCGCACATCGATGTTATGATTGATGAGATCACTGGTTCTCAACGTTGATCAGATGGCCCCCATGGGGATGATTGCGATTTCAACGGGTGGGAAGAAACAAAAATTTGAATATTGAGGGGGGGGCCACAGATCCATCTAGGTGGTAGTGGGATACAGAGAAGTAAGATCTAAATGATATTTAAAGAGATATATAGAAACAAGTCCTGAAGAAAGTCTACATTTTATGCTATAACAAAGAGATATAGAAACAAGTCCTGAAGAAAGTCTACATTTTATGCTATAACAAAGATATATAGAAACAATTTCTGAAGAAAATCTACATTTTATGCTATAACGAAGAGATACATAGGAACAAATCCTGAAGAAAGTCTATATGTTATGCAATATTAAAGAATATAGGAATAAATTCTGACTCAGTTGCGTTGCGAGTGGTTGCCATTTGAGCGGGCCAGGCTCAAATCCCGTTAGCTGCATGATTTATTTCTATTACACTGGTTAGCATTCAAATCGCTTTGACTTAAAAAGTCCCTAATTTGTATTATCTTAGTGTGCTAAAAACGAATGTAAGTATAAACAATTTTTATTGGCTCTTTTTTTAAGATATGTAATTCAATTTCTACACTGCTTTCACAACTGTTGAATGGCAAAAGATTATAAATGCCGTTTGCAATCCCCATGGTATGGAGAGAACCACATAACTGACTGTTACTTCTGCTTGGTTCCTCTTCTTTACAGTGGAATAACGAAGCAAAAGAAGTCTATAATAGTCTACGCAAACATTTCGTCTGCATTGAGATTAGTTCCACATGGTGAGGGACTTCCTATTCCAGAACCTCCCGCAGAATATTCACTTGATTCCCCTGATGAAGGGTGAGTCGACCTGTTCTTCTCCTGGTTCGTCAGCATGCAGTGGTCCATATTTTCACTGTGACGCATCATCAACCTCACACAGAAGAACACAAGAAGAACTAAATGATCTGGTTCGTGATTTGTACTTATCTAAGAACAAGGTAGAATTACTCGGATCGAGATTTCAATAATGGAATCTCCTAAAAGATGTCAAAATTACTTGATATCAAAAGCGTCACCAGCAGCTGGAACTTTTATTAATAACGGAATATCTGGTATTCTGTTCCGATTTTGAGGGCCTCACGAATGCCTTAATAAATAACTCATGATCCACAAGAATGGAGACAATTTGTAGACTCGTCGAAACTGAGTCTTAACACTGTGCTTTTGCATAATTAAAACCGCCTTCCATCTATTCCATTCGCGCATGCTGTCCACATGGAAAGGACATACGATAACTTAAAACAGAGACTGAACTACATTGAGTATAACAAGTACAGCTGGCACCTATTTTATTCTTTACTTCCCTCATAATACACTGTCAATTTCTCGTCTAACATTGCAATATTTTATTACATATGATTTCAGTATTTAAGATACAACGCTAGTATACCATATGATGACAGTTGTTATAATTGCTCCTTCCCCTTAAAAACAATCAACCAGTTTTCTGGTTAATAGTTAGAACTTGCTTTATGCTGAAAATGTAGCATATTTTTAGTCTTATATGGTGCAATTTAAACCGCTGCACAACTTATTTATGTTCTCCGGCTGATATCACAGGAAAATTATTGCTTGTTAAGTTGATTGCAAACGCCAACAAACAGAGACTGCTTTCAATTGGACTAGCACGTGACCGACGGCAAAATGTTTGCTATTTGGGAAACAGATGTCTAAAATGACTAGTTTTACTAGTCTCATGGTTTTCATTGGTTGTCAGCACAAGGTATAATCATAGTGACCAACGAAAATCACGGGCAAAGTCTAATGAGTCATTTTAGAAAGCTGTTTTCCAATTATCTAAAAGGTCTTACAAGCCTCTAGCATTCTGTTTCAATGTTTCCTTATTCATATCCAGCGCCATCAGGTCTGGTTGGCAGACATTTTTCTATTGAAGAAATTGCTGCCCTATTGACGTTCTATTTTGTATGATGTTATAATTGTTTATGTTAACCCTTTATAATAGTACAACACTCCATTCCTATATAACGACTGCATTACAAACTGAATCACCCAAAACAAATTATATAGTTATACACCAGCGTTTCTCAAATGTATTTTGTCACCGCCCCCTTACCACATGTATGTTTATTTGTCACTATCCTCAGGAAATGCGAGCAATTTGCTTTTACTTCCTACGTGCACTGCAGTGGTTTCTTTGAGCGTTTTTTCATACACAGGAGACTTGAACTTTGGACGTAATGCTATGCATATTGGGGAAACCTTCTACCCGAAGAGGTCTATGCTACGAGATTGGCTGATATTTTTCCTGAGGTCGCACACTATGCATCTTTCCTCCGACGAGGAACTTCGTAGCAGCCGAACTGTTTCTCGTGTACGGATTCCATTACCACCATCTATGCACTTAAGTTCCAGACCTAATATCTTCTGTATGAGCCATGTTAGGCAACGACGAAAGTCAAATTAAACTATGGTTGATACACCTTTATATGCGAGTTGTGACAACCCCATCAGGAGTCTGCGATTTGGCCTGTAAACCTCTCACGAGCTAGCCTCGTTTGTTTGTGGTTTTCCAATCCTATGTCAAGCAAAGTCTATGCTTTGACTCTTCGTCATTGCGTTTATAACCAAAAGACGGTAGGTTGCGCCAATCTCGGGCAAGCAGCCGGCGATTAAATATTGTGTAATAAATATTATTCCCCGTTGTGTTCTCAAGTACTTAACACAATTGTATCTGTAGGAACCTTGTTGGGCAATGGCGACAGTCGAATTAGGCAAGATTCTCTACGTCCCTAAAGACAATGACTTGCTTCCCGTCTACGCAGTCCACAGCGTCCACAGTTCGAATCTCAACATAGCTTCTGTCAGAAATTGGAACAGTATGTGCTCCTGATATTTTTTTCACCGCTTTACCCTTGTTCAATAGGGAGCTCTATTCAAAGCTTTCTTACCACGAAAAAGTGCATGGTCACGTTGGCGTATACAATACCGGTCATTGTTCCTACTTTGAACGGGGTCATTTGTGGTGAGACGCTTGGTCTACTGTACGTTCTCGACCATGAGCAACACTTTCACCTACCAGTTGCGTGCTAGATGATTGCAACTTCTTTGTCACTCTCTCGTTTTCCATACACAATGCTTTCCTCTACACAACCTCTAGTGAGTGTTGCCGTCTCCAGGGGCATTTAATGTGTACTATAGGCGCTGCTATATGTAGCGACATCTACCCATATTGGGACGTCGACATTGGCCGCCCCTACATTTCTGCATTTCTGTGTCCGGGCTGGAATGCTGTGTGTGACTGTGTGTCGACAGGGCCGATGGCTGCATCTTCGCAGAAGTGTCGGATATATTGCTTGTCATTTTGCAGTCAATTATTGTTCAATCTTCACATTCAAGAACACCATTCCTAAATGTTGTGTTAGCGAGAAACACAGCAAGGGCTGCTGGGTTGTTAATCCTAAATGTTGTGTTAGCGAGAGACACAGCAAGGGCTGCTGGGTTGTTATTCCTAAATGTTGTGTTAGCGAGAGACACAGCAAGGGCTGCTGGGTTGTTATTCCTAAATGTTGTGTTAGCGAGAAACACAGCAAGGGCTGCTGGGTTGTTATTTCTATGGTGCACCACGAAGAGGCCCTTTTAGGATTTTGGTTTTTTAACTAACCCAAGGAATCACACAGGGGGAATGTGAAACCCTTTGCACCCCCTTTCCATATAAGTGTTAATATATGAAAGTTCTCTCCCCCCCCCCCCCAAACCATTCAGGTATTTAGACAGTTTCTTCGTTTTTGTGGGATTTTTGGTGACCTTTTTTTTTACAACGGTCACTCAACTTCAATGGTTTCATAGCTTCATTGAAAAGCAATGTCCACACATCAAGCATAACGACAATCATTTTATGACGAAAAGCAATAAATTTGTACTGAAAGCATTCAACACTGGGCCGGCGACACTTTTCTGGAAGTTTCATCTGTCGTGGTTAAGTGTAGAAATTATACAAGCAACTGTGATTTACGAAAGCTTCCAGCCAGACAGTCAGACTCGTTAAACTAGGTACTTAAATATAACGTTTTTCCATTTAAAAAATAGCGAACACATTTTCAAAGCTATAGCACGTTTCACTAGATTTGGCCTCAAACAAATGTAATTATCTGATTAACCGTCTAACGTATTAATGTCTTTTTTTTGGTGTGCATATAATATTATATGTTGTTAGACCCAATAAAAACATATTTTATTTTTGTGCATCATGCCCAGTTTTTATTAACCAATGAAATCATGTGATCTTTGTCGGCATGCTAATTATTCTATATTGAGAAAAGAAATGTAACAACTTCAGATATTACACCGGATACAACTTTAAACACCTTCTGTTTTGTGTTCGAAAGTACAAAATAGTGTAATTTCACTCTTAGATCCAGTTGCATGATAAACCAATCATATGTAAATGACATCTTATAATTGACTGTAAACACTCTAACAAATGTATATGTGATGTGTGTTTACAAGTAGACTTTTGAATTATATCGCACATAAACGAAAATTGAAACCAATGGCTGCATTTAATCACAAAGTTAGTTTCATTCATAGTCTCTATTCTCTATACTATTTCACATCTCCCTTCCCCCCCCCCATGAATAGAAGGCTCCTCCAATAGGCATTGCACCAAGCAAAAGGTGAAGTATCCTGGGTATGAAAGAAAGCTCAGAAATCTCCCCATTTCACACATAAAGTAAGAGCTAATCGCTCGTAATTCCTGGGGTTCTCAAACAAACAAACAAACAACCATTTCAAATTCACACACTAAATTTCAAATATATGTGTTATATATTTGCTCAGGTACATCATTTTGAATTTGGGCAAAGCTAGTGTAACATGCTAAAGAACACGTTCTCTTATTGGGCTCTACATTGAGTGTACAAAGTGAATTTCCAAGTTCTACTCACCCTACATTATTAGACAATTCGTGCTGAATTTTCCTGATACATAAGTTCTAACACGTGCTGAAGAAATAACATCATCCTGCTTCAATCCATTCTATCCACTACACCATTGACTTTACAAGTAGTGTTTCTTTTCTATAAATAAGTTTGTTACTGGTGCCACACAATTCCGCATTAAATACCCACAGTTCAAGTGACGTAGTGTCACGAGCAATGTAAATTAGCAAACAGCTTCTTGTAGACACCATATATATATATATATAGGCAATGTTTACTTATGTTGTTATAACAAGTAGTTATTTTCTTGCTGTTAAAAATAATCAGCAAAATTAAAACCATTTTATCTTTTAGATCTGGACAGACTTTAATCTCCGCTGGGATCCAGTTAAGTATGGAGGCATCCAAGTACTACGTCTACCTCATGAGGAAGTTTGGAAACCTGACATACTTCTCCACAACTAGTAAGTAACGTGTATATTTTGACAATAAATACTAATTTGAAGACAGAAAGTCTTTGTGATGTGAATGTACAGAAAAATATGTAGACTTTCATGGAATGATTTAAAAATAAACAAATTCTGAATAATGTAGGAAGAGAATTACTGAGGAAAATAGGAACGAAATAAATATAATATTTTGGGCACCCAAAATACTTGAAATCTTTTTGAAGACCTTAATGGAGAGGAAAGTTGAAAGCGTCATGCAAAAGTTAGATAAATATACGAGTGACATGAAAGCATCACGAGATAGGTCAGGGACGTAAAGTGGATGCTCTAGTAATTTCCATCTCATTTGGACAATTATGTCTTAGGTTTATTGAGCAATATGTGACGTAGCATTGTCGTGATAGAACAGTATTCCTCTAGTTATGGCGTTCTCCTCTAGTTGCATCCCTGAACATCAATATAACTTTACAGTACGATACCACATTCACATGGACCATATTCTTTTGGAAATATAGTTAACAGCACTCCTTGAGAATCTCATGCCAGAACACTGTGAACATAACCATTTCTACTCATGATGCATCGTTACAATTCTTGGCAGAAGGTGGTGAAGAGAAAGACTCCAAATCATTGAGGAACGATTTGATTCTGGTTGATTGTGGCACAAAATGATTACCCCCCCCACCTTTCTCCCCATCTCCCCCTACTAAATTACAATACAAGCCAGTATATCTTCTCCATTATCGTCATACCGACAAAGATTCTGCAAGGGCATGTCAATTCCGGTCTTTT
The DNA here is from genome assembly GCA_034231615.1 of Meghimatium bilineatum. Classification (NCBI taxonomy): domain Eukaryota; kingdom Metazoa; phylum Mollusca; class Gastropoda; order Stylommatophora; family Philomycidae; genus Meghimatium; species Meghimatium bilineatum. The sequence goes on along the minus strand of CM067299.1, from coordinate 74,515,101 downwards.
TTTCGTCAACCAGTTCACTTGGTACCTATAGTCAGCACACATTGGGAATTTCAATTTGTTATTTATTATGCTGCAAAATGTGAATACCCTACTGAGATTGCTATTCTGTCTACAGTTATTCACCTGTCAGCTCAAATCATTTACTCCACTTGTTGCGCAGGTGCTTACGTTGCAATTTCTACGGGACGACGACATCGAGTTTCTCAATAAGTGATACGCGTCCTTCTGAAAACACATTTACCAAAGTATGCACTGTTTCCCCCCATAAACAGTTCTCGGCGTAAACAGCAAACATCTAATTAATGTAATTGGCAGAAACAGGACCGTACGGTATATTTTCTCAGTATGATACAAGTCTTCGAAATCCCCCTTCCCCATAAATTGTTTTTCTTCGAAATACCGCCCCTGTCAATTATTTTTATTGGTATCACCTGATGCAGCCGCCTCTCTGCATCATAGTACGGCACGGCCCTGAGCAGAAAGTTCTTCTACACAAATAATGCACAGCTACTCACTGTTCATACCTTGTACACTCTTACACTCTTTGAGAAAAGTTGCCACTTGTGCGCTGCACATGGGTATGCAAAAACTACCAATGCAACTAACGTATGCTACATACACTGATCCCATAACTGGATATTGTAACCTCATAATCCAAACTTTATAAATTACTTACTTTGTTATATGCTTTTCCACATTTGTTTGTGATTTAGTTGTTGACTTTCTCTCGTGTATCAGGCAGTTGTGCATCTGGATCGCTCAGAAAGCAATGGCAAACTACTGAACATATTTGCATTATCTAGAAAATCACTACAGCCAAGGATTATGGGTTGATGACTACGTCCTGAATAGTATACGTTACAAATTATATATATATATATATATATATATATATATATATATATATATACGATAGATATATATTTATGGTGTACTATATAACGATATATATATATATGAACGTACATAAAGATTGAACACATATACAAAATATCGATTATCATTAGGAATAATCAAGTAACATAGAAGAGAAGTAGAATTTACGTTTAGAATTACTTGACCATTACCCAACTTGACCAACTATAACAATCGAGTTCAGAAAACAATTACTCTTGCCTTCGCACTTATTGTCTGGTAACATTTGCTTTCTGTTACAGGGGTTCCCACGTTGGGAATTATGGACCACATAAATGTGTATCTGGTCTAATACAAGCAAACATTTGATGTCATACAAAATTTAAGAAAAAAAGTAAAAAAGTGTGGTGTTGTTCCATTATATACTTGGGAGTCGCCTTGGCTATTTTTGGCATACCACTCCAAGTATATAAATAGTGACCAACAAAAAAACGACAATAATCAAAACGTAGCGAAAGAAGTCCTAAATAATTATGTGCAGAGGTTTTCTATATTGGAGACGATCATGCTAAAATGCTGTGCCTACAACAGATACACTTCTTTTGAAGGCCGGCCGTATTGAGCAATTATCACTTGGTACGAGCCACAGTTTTCGTTTAGACAAGACCGCCGGCAGTACTGGAGATGCCGTGTTTAGTCGTGAACACCAAGTAGTTATTTCTTAGTTGGAGGGTCAATGCTTACAGTAAATTTTGATGAGGTGTGACCCCAACAACACTGAAGTCCGGTCATGGATCAGCCTACTAGGCTTGAAAAAAAGTTTGGACCTCATTCACCCCCACATCTGTTTTGCAATGAATTTTTAGCATAACATTATATTACACAATTTGTTGTACTGGTTGAGTTTTCCATAACGTTATATTACACAATTTGTTGTACTGGTTGAGTTTTCCATAACGTTATATTACACAATTTGTTGTACTGGTTGAGTTTTCCATAACGTTATATTACACAATTTGTTGTACTGGTTGAGTTTTCCATAACGTTATATTACACAATTTGTTGTACTGGTTTAGTTTTCCAAAACGTTATATTACACAATTTGTTGTATTGGTTGAGTTTTCCATAACGTTATATTACACAATTTGTTGTACTGGTTGAGTTTTCCATAACGTTATATTACACAATTTGTTGTACTGGTTGAGTTTTCCATCTTAGATACACGAGAATATCACATAATAGAATGCAGTGGAGAGTAGTGCCATATAATGCAGACTATCATCAGCGCACACCAGACAAGTTCGGAACTTCTCCGATCACTGCCTCAGTTATTCCATAAGCCTGTGCATGCTGCCACGTGTGAAATTAATATATTTATATCAGTTCCTTCAACTACCGATCTGCTAACTCGTCTAATTAGGTAACATGTAGCAATTATGTTTGTTCTGTGGTTTGCCTTCTAATACTAATAATAATACCTATAACAAGTCAGGATCGTTTGGGTACCACAGTACAGGAATCAGCACAAAAAGCTCTCCATAAAACTATGTCCACAGCCATTCGGATGAGTGGAGAAAGTTGACTATTCCTTTATGTTGTCGATCCAAGATCTTCTTCCCGCTTCTTCTCCTTCAACTTTTGACTGTTCCTTTCAAAATAGTTTTAAAAAGTAAGTCCTGTTTCGCTACATGTTCAAACCACACAAGTTTATGTTTGGAGATCACATTAGAGAGATATGATTCCAAAATCTTTAGTTTTCATACACGACATTCTTATTTTCTTTTAATAAAGTCAGCCTGTTACTCTCGATTAAGCAAAAGTGGCCAATATCGATACCACAAAATATCCGACTTTCGTGTAATTGGATACCTGCATTTTAAATGATGAAATATATCTCTTACACAAACACTTAAACCTTCTCATACAAAGTGATAAAATATGTCTCTTGATATAAATATGTCTCTTGAAACAATGCTATAAATACTTAGATCTCGTTATATGAAATAATCAATCTCTCGTAAAATAAACATGTTATCCTTGAATGAGTTCCTAACCAGGCAACCTCCCGTAATAGAAACTTCTGTTATTTTTGAATGAGTTCCTAACCAGAAAATCTCTAGTGGGAAAAAATCCGTCTGTTATTCTTGAATATATTCCTAACCAGACACCTAACCATCTTTTAATAGGAAAACAGCCTGGTGGCAAAAAAGAAAATCGTATGTATATACGAATTATAAATGAAGATAACAATGAAAGTGCTACTTTTAAGTATCAGAAACAAACATTTCAATCAGATATTTAGGAATATATGAACATTTAACATTTATCACTGGAAGTTTTAAAAAGTGCGTTTGAGGTTTCACCAATCCATCATGTGCATCATAAACTTTTCAATATTGAGAACCGCTGTCCAAATTCAATTACCATTAATCTATTTCAGTTGGTATTTGCGTCCAGATCTTGTTAACCCTGTTTTGAAGCAATGTTCCCGATATTCACAAAGACACTGTTGATTGAATAATTACGTTCACCGTGCTTCTAATTGGCTATATCATCTCATGAGAACTTATCTAGTTCAGCACAAACAAGAATTGTTCCTGTGTTGTCGGGTTCACAAAGGGAGAAAAAGACAATAACACAATCAAGAATTCAAGAGCTCATTAAAGAATAAATAGATCTGTCGAGTGTGTCCTAAGAGGCGTTTAAAGAAGGGTTGCATCCAGATTGTTGATAATAGAAGACCTATTGGAAAATGGAAAAACAACTTTTAAAATGACTCATTTGACTTCCTGTGATTTTTATTGGTCAATATGATTATACTGTGTGTCGATAGCCAATGAAAATCGCGGAATAGTGAAATAAGTCATTTTAGAAAGTTGTTTTTCCATAAGCCAATAGGTTTAATATTCTTCTTGCAGGATTTTGAGAACGCGTTCGTTCTCAAACCCCTGCAAATTAGAAGGATATAGTCCGGAGAACAGAATTCGTTATGTTATGGATTACAACTTTGTTTCGAACTCTGTGCTTTTTTGGCTTGACACATCAGACTTCAGCATGGCATATAGGTCATGAATATCCAACAGAGAATATGCAACAAATCCAAAACCATGATAATCATCAAAGACACAGAAGAATAAGAGCTACACATAAACATATATGGAGAGAAACTACAAGTAAAACATTATCAATAGCTTGGACATAGTCACAACTGATGGCAGATGTGAAACAGAAGTTAAAAGGAGAATAGGAATGACTAAAAGACTAATAGTAACATATTACAAACAAGTTGAACATGAGAATTATAAAATGCTACATCTATTTTATATTAATGCATGGCTCAGAAACATGGACATTAAATAAACAATTAGAAGACAGAATTGATGCCTTTGAGATGTGGGTATATAGAAGAATAGGGATAACATCATGGAAAGAGAAGAAAACAAATAAAGAGGTGCTAAAAACACTTGATATGAAGAAAGAACTACTAAGAGAAATAAATATCAGACAAATAAAATATTTTGAACACATTAAAAGACATGACACCTTATTTGAAGACCTTGCTAGAGAGTAAAATCAAAGGGAAGCGAGCAAGAGGAAGGCAGATATACAAGTGGGAGAGTAACACCACACGATGGACAGTTTACAGTCTAGTAGGGTGCACCACCAAGACTAGAGACGGGGGATATTAGAGATCCGTTGAAGCCAACCTTCGTTGCGGAGACGGCACTTGATGATGATGATCTAACAAATGTTCTAAACTATGCATAAAATGCAAGATATGTTACATAAATGTTCTCGTTGTTTATTAGTTGTCGCGACAATTGATGATATTGTGTTAAAGAAGAAACAGATAAATATAATTACATTAGATATAAATTAACTTCTTCTACTACATTTTTTCTCAAACAACTTCAATTTACAGGATATGTTCCGGGGCATACGCTGTGGTATGGTTTACAGCATAGATGCGATGTCTACATCTTTCAACCTGACTCATCCGGTTTCTGTATCATTTCGTCCCTCTATAATTTATAAGATGGGACGGATAACCCTCCCCGTAATTTTTTTAGTCGCATTTTACGATATTCTTGTCAGATCATAGTGCCAGTGTTCTTTGCTCAATTGATGGGCCACGTCAATACAGTGGCGGAATCTTCTTTAGAATCATTTAAAGGTCATAGTTTTATCTCAAATGCCCTTCTCCCGCCACTTGTGTATGAATTTCAATGTTACAGTTTAATAACATCAATGTTACAATTATGCAACGATTCGTTGTCATGTGATGTCAGATACCAGTTAGGTACAAGATACTAACACAATTATCGTAAAATCAAAGTAATAGTTTTACCTAAACAAGATGAACTTATCGTAATCCTAGAAATCAAATCATCTAAATCATCGACATTTCAGAAATGAAGCTATTTATCACAGGTAATGTGTAACTGTTTTCAATCACTGCAGAAATCAATGAAAGATCTTCATTATGACGTAGAGTAAATGTTGCGCTGTTAACCATTTCGTGATGTCACGTCATAAATCCTGTTTCAAAAAGTATATTATCGGGGCTCCATTGCGCAAGTTATATTCCTGTTATTAGTTGCTACTTCGCCATTTACGGATTAATTAACATCTCAACCAGAAATTAATGTAATGTTTTCCACTGATATATTTCATGTCTCTCATAATACATTATACCACTGGAATCAATGGAAATATGTTACACATAACGGGGAAAATGATGTCAAAAATCAAAGGACACAAAATTATTACATATAATTAGCACTCCATATCACAAACTTAACGCACATGTACTCTTACGCTTTATTTCAAAATCCAATTAACACGTCTTATCACAAATTAATTGACACCCCCTTTTCCACGTCTTTTCACAAAATCATTTAAACGTCCTTTACAAATGTTGTCACAAGTAAATTGACACGTACTTTTACATTTTTTGTCAAAAACCAATTAACACGTCCTTTTTACACGTCTTGTCACAAATTAATCTACAAATCCTTGTGCACACTGCCAATAAATAATTTCACATTACGATGCCACAAATCATTTATCAATAAGAAACATTATTCTCTATATTTCATGTCACAATTCAATCGGAACGCGAAATAACGAGGCATGTCACACATCAACGGGTACATCATCTCACAAAATAAGTGATACTCAAGTGCGTAGATAGTATGGGGGAGGGGGGTTAGGAGTGTTAAACGTCCCCTTCCAGTAAGAAATTAGAACATAATTTTTAGTAGTAGGAACCTAGCCAAAAGGTGGGAAACTCCCACCCTATCCACTCCAACTCAATTTACAGCTTTGATATGATAGGGCAGGGCATTTATGTAAAGGAGAGAGGGTGCAGTTCAAGGCAGAAAATTGTGGTAAGACTTCATCTAGAACTTCTTTATATGAAACTGCATCATTTATCTTTGGATTTGTCCAGTAGTGGGGAAGTACTTTATCCAGTTATGCAGCTTTTCAATAGTTCCCATCGCACTAGTCTTCTTCAGTAGACCCTTTCTCCATACTCTATCATAAGCCCATAGTAAGTTAAAGAAGATGGCTACATTGTGTTTATTCTCCTGGAATCAATCAGGGGTTTTCTTTGTCAACCTAAATGGTTGGTCTTTTGTGCAACTGCCTTTTATGAAGTCTGCCTCATGGCAGATGGAAGAGAATGTTTGTGTTATCATGGAACCATTTAAGCCAAACATTAAACATTCTTTCTGATAATTTGCCCAGACTGTTGTTGACTAGATGTGATGGTAGAATAATAGTTAAGCAATGAGATTGTGTCTAAAACCTATAACTATCTCATTACTGGACTATGATTCATTTAATATCGTCTACGTCATTTATGTCTCTTTTTACGTCACTTTTTATGATGGGTAGTGGTGTTATTTTCTTTGTTTGTTTGTCCATATCTTGACAAAGATATTTGGTTGAAACCTTGATTTGTTCTTTGTTGAAGATACACTACGAAGAGTATGTGAATTTGAAATAAATAGGAAAAGGTAGTGAATGGGTGGAGGTAGGCACTGAGAAGAAATCATTGATTAAAGTAATAATACAGCTAGTTAAAGCGTGTCGAAAATGGACGGGTATCAGAGCCTAGGATACAGTGCATTAACTCGCCCAGCTATACTCGAAACCACAAGATATAATTATATACACAGATGGCTCAGCTAACAGAAATAAAACCGGTTGTGGTTTTGTTGCCTACAGAAATGACGTGAAGTTGGTTGAAAAATCTTCAGCATATTCCACTGTCACATTGAGCATGAGGATGGTGATAGATGGAGTTACAACAGCACTCAATTGGTTAATAATTGATACATCAGCACACTCGGTAATATTCACATACTCTCAAAGCATGCTGCGCAAAATAGAAAAGTACATGCTGAGAAAAAATGGTGGGACTTATTGAACAACTCAATTGTCCAGTACATCATATGGATATACTGCCCTGGTCCTGCTGGGGTCAGAGGAAGCGAGAGAGCCGACTTATAAGCAAGCAATGCGGCAATAGGCTGCACAATTCTGAGAAGAAATAAAGCAAATTCAAGGCAGTAATAAATTCATTTCAAGATGAGGATGATGTCAATGAGGCTGAGAACGTACACATATAGAGAATGTTAGATATGGGAGTATCTACAGGGGAGGAAAGAAAAAGTAAATTTTATGGAAAGTCCTAAAGATCACGCAATCAACATCTTACCGGGACTCTGAGTCTACATACATTAGGAAAGTTGATGGAACGGAGGGCGGAGCACTTATGGGAAAGCCCCACGTGCTGTGAAGGCAGTTTCTAATCAAGAATTTGTTGTAGGCTCTCTGTAAAACCTATTTAACTGATCTTATATGTTTTTAAATATTTATCTACCTATAACATCTACATTAAACATTTGTATTCCGACACTTACTTTATCGTACTCCTCCATTCCACAACACAATAGTCCCCTGTGTACATGTGAATGAAATGTGTTTCTCATGCTAATGCGATATGCTACAGACATCTAGACATATTAGCAAGGATTAACTTTTTCATTACAATAGCAAGCGGCTGTCAACATGCATTGTCAAGTTTGCCTTTTGAAATTTCCCGTCCTTCAACCAATTGTTACTAGTATAGCTAGAAAATACATGAGCTTCCTAAGTACTAAGTTCTTCTCCGAATGTATTGATCTCAATCAGCATTACTTATCTTAGTTTATCCTCATGTTCCGTAGCTTTCGCTGGCTGGCAACACAAAATATACGGAAAGTGACCAATGATCAGTCGCATCAACCATCGGGCCACTGGAACCATCAGCACACATAACCTACAACATCTACACCAGGAATTCGCACATATTAGCATTTGAGGAGTATACTGACCTCTGTTCATAATCAATAAATAATACTTATAATTTGTAACATAACGCCTTGGTACCACATGAAGAAACGTGCTGATGTTGCATGCTGAGCTCCTGCTGGTTATTGACACTGATTGATGAAGCATCAATACTGATTTATACTGCGGACATTCTGTATGTGGAACTAATAGAAATGTGAAAAATTGTGGAAGAATTTAAAATGTGTTTTAACGAGAAGGCCACGGGAACCGTCGGCCGAGCGGAGAGGGGAAGACTGAGCACCTATAAATTTGCTCACATCGCAATAAGTTCCTAATAAATTCCATTACTAATACACGGCTAGAATTGAATTAAAATTGTATTTTCCATAATAGGGAACACTCCGGCTCTGGAATGTTCATAAACTAATATAGTGCCAGTGGTTCCTGAGCAAATAGACTGCCAGGGATCAATATAATGAATCTTTTAACTCAAATGGAATGTCGCACAGCACGGTATCTCATTTCAATTTACTCGCTTTGTAGTTCTCACGTAGTATTCCAACTGTTCTTTATATTTTTTAAATATCAAAGCAAAATCTGTTCAGTTCTCAACTACACTAGATCTTCTGAATGCCTTATAAATATATTGTGTTATTGAAGTTCTAAATATATTTAAAATCTCCAACGAAAACCGTGATAATTTTATTTAACAAATTTCAACATTTTTATTTAAAAAGCTGCATGAAACTAAATGTGTAGATTATCAGATCTGATTATTATCGCCTTCGCAACGATTGTGGGTTACAATAGATCTCCATTACCTAATATTTCTTGTTTTAGTAGTGCACTCTGATAAAGCACAGAGTCGGCGTGGTACAGAACACGTCTATGACGTCCAATATAACGGGTTCAAATCCATCCACGGGAAATCGTGAATCCTGAACGATCAGAAAGCAATGTCAAACTACTGAATGTATTTATATTGTCTAGAAAATCACTACAGTCAAAAATGCTGGGTGGATAGATGCGTCCTGAAAAAGGATATGTTACTAATAAATTTTAAAACATCACTGCAGCCAAAAATACTGGGTTACATTATGAAAAGGTTATGCTACCAATTTTTGTCTCTCTGTTAAAACAGTACTTTTTCACTTGATGTTTCTCATCAACCCACACCTTTGTCTGCCTCTAACTGGAAGTTCGTCTATATTCCCTGCTAGTAATGTCTTCAATGTGTCATATTTTTATAAGTCTAAAATATTCTGTCTTGTATTTGTTTCTCTTAGATGCTTACATTCCAAATTGGTTTAGAACCTTATATTTTTCTCCCTGGAATTCTATCTTTTCTTCTGTACGTGCATATCTCAATTGTGTTCATTCTGTCTTACAATAAATCTTTGATTATTTTTCAGTTTCCATTTCCTTTAATTAATATTGAATGTATGTAGCACTTTATGATTCTCATTTCTAGAATGTCTGTGATATATTTTTTGACCATTAATAGCTTTTCTATTTAATTGAAGTAACTTTTTTCCAATTTTACACAATCGTTTTAACCTCTATCATCTATCATCCGTAACTATTCAACCAAGATCTAAGTAATCATTTACTTGGTGTAGTATTGAATAATGTACCTGAATATTTAACTTGTTTTTTTTAAAATTTTCTTTGTTGACTACCACATTTTATTTTCTAAATGTTGATACCCATTCCATATTCTTTTTATCTAATGTATTAGTTCCGTTAGTGTTTGTCATTCCTGCGGACATGTCATGGCCAGCAATAACATGTCATTTACATATCTAAGATTCTCCTATTACTCTGTTGTTTCTTAGATATCTTTGAAGATTGTCTCTCATCAACCAAGTATATGTTTAATAGACGAAGATTGTCTCTCTGTATATGTTTAATAGACGAAGATTGTCTCTCTGTATATGTTTAATATACTTGGTGATAAGAATAATCCTTGTCTCGCTCCTCTTTTTATATAACTACACGATGAGTATCATTTTCATATTCGTTGCCTTCGAGATGTGGGCATATAGAAATATAGGTAGAACTTCATAGCAAGAGAAAAAACGATTTTTTAAAAACACTTTATGAAAAAAGAACTATTAAAAATGGAAAAAATCATACATATACAAGTTTTTTTTGACATATTAAAAGACATGGTACCTTGTTGAAGATCTTACTCGATGATAGAGTCGAGGGGAGGTGAGCAATAATTAGGCAGATACAAATGGAAAAGGAAACATCACGAAATAGATAGTTTTCAATCTAGCTTAGTGCACTACTAAAACAAGAGATAGATGATGTTGGGTGCCCGTTGCAGCCTATCTTTTTTTGTGGAGACGGCACTTGATTATGGTGAGATCATTTTCATATTTTTATTGTCACTGTGTGTTCCATATTAGACAATATTAATAATAAAACGTATAACTTGTCAGGGTCGTAGTTGTGCCACTTTAGAATCATCAGCCGTCCATGTGTTGCCAGGGCCCGAAAGGGGAGCAAAGAATAGCAACACTGTTTACCTTCCACGCATATCGTAAAAGGCGACTAAGGAGGTTATGGGATGAAGTTGGCTGTCCCATCCCGTATAGGGTCAGTGACCCAAATCCATGCTGAAGTCGGATGTGTCAGGCCGAAAGGCGCAGATATCACAGAAATGCTGTAAACCATGACACAACGATTTCCGTTCTCCGGACGACATCCTGCTAATCTGCAGGAGTTTGAGAACGAACGCAGAAGAAGAAGAAGAAGAATCAACACGCACTCACACAAAAATATCCATATTATCAACTATACAAATTGGTGTGGGAAAAATCGCTTTAGGACTATTTCTTGATCCTTAACTGATCTTTTTATTTCACCCCTAACTGATCTTTTTATTCCACCCCTAACTGATCTTCTTATTCCACCCCTAACTGATCTTTTTATTTCACCCCTAACTGATCTTCTTATTCCACCCCTAACTGATCTTTTATTTCACCCCTAACTGATCTTTAGGACTATTTCTTGATCCTTAACTGATCTTTTTATTTCACCCCTAACTGATCTTTTTATTTCACCCCTAACTGATCTTCTTATTCCACCCCTAACTGATCTTCTTATTCCACCCCTAACTGATCTTTTTATTCACCCCTAACTGATCTTCTTATTCCACCCCTAACTGATCTTTTTATTTCACCCCTAACTGATCTTTAGGACTATTTCTTGATCCTTAACTGATCTTTTATTTCACCCCTAACTGATCTTTTTATTTCACCCCTAACTGATCTTTTTATTCCACCCCTAACTGATCTTTGGGACTATTTCTTGATCCTTAACTGATCTTTTTATTCCACCCCTAACTGATCTTCTTATTCCACCCCTTACTGATCTTTAGGACTATTTCTTGATGTTATCACCCCATTATCTTCTTTTACCTCCTCTTCTTATTCCACCCCTAACTGATCTTTTTAATGAATCATTGATAGTGAGTGGTATCTCGATATGTCCAAACTACGCATGTCTACTCGGTTTTTCACTACAGTCAATAGTACTTTCTGCCGTTCGGTTTATATTATCTCAACAAAAAAATCCGCTTTATGTAATTAAACAAATATGTAACACACGTCTGATGCACTTGTACACAAACGTCTAAATCATGTTTTTTCTTCATTTACAGTGAGTGTCCATCTCTAAAAACATCGTAATAAAAGTATTGATAGTACTAGTAATTTGTACAAAGCTATAAATTAATGTGTAGGCTTGTACTCATGTTGTCATTAAAGTTATGGATTACTGTATATACTTATGTCGGGTTTAACGTTATAAATTAATGAGTGTACTCATGTAGTTATTTAGTTATAAATTAATGGGTACATTCTCGTATTTTAAGTAATAAATTAATGGGTATACTCATGTAGTTTAAGTTATAAATTAAAGGAGTATACTCATGTTATACTAAGTTATAAATTAAAGAGTATACCCATGTTATATTAAGTTATAAATTAAAGAGTATACCCATGTCGTTTAAGTTATAAATTAAAGAGTATACCCATGTCGTTTAAGTTATAAACTAATGGGTATATTCATGTTATTTCCATACAATCGTATCACATAAAGACAATTAATTCGCTTCTAATGCTATATTCTGTTTTTAAAAAAACGTTTCTATAATATATGAAACACATGTACATACATATTTATGAATTATGTATATTTATCCGCTAGTATTCTACCAAGAATTGCTTCTCTGCTTCTCAAATATTTTTTCAAAACAAAACTGTTCCCCCCCCCTTTACTTCTCTGTCTATTTTCTCATTCATTATTGTTTGTACGATCACGTGTTTTCAATGTAAATAAAATACTTAACCTCTGACAGGTGGATGTCGAGACCATTAGTAAAAGTCTTATTAGCAACTGGATATTAGTAACAGTACTCTGGTATATTGACATGATAAGTACATACTCGCTTTACTGTATATCAATAATCGATGCAAGGATAATTGTTCATGTACAGATTTCATACAATCATATCCCATTATAATAACTTGGTTCGGACGACAATAAATGTATATAACAGTTACTAGCTATATACAGTACAAAAATAAAGTAGAAATATAATTGCGAATTAATGAAAGCGTTGCTAAATCGGGTCATTTTTTACATAAAAGGATGCGTTATATAAGGATTACCCTGTATTATGGATTAAGCTCGCTCGTGTGTTATTGGGGGGGGGGGGGGTTGAAAGGGAAGCTTGAATGATAACAATGCCACATACCACGCATATCGTAAGATGCGACTGAGGAGATTCGAGTGTAGTCAATTATCCATGATATGCACTGTGATGAGGCATGTAGGAAACCCATGCATGGACTACTGGGCGAAAAATCCACTCTTGTATTTGTATCATGTCCCAAGACTGCAATAATCACAGTAAAGTCCTCTTTTAAACAGAACATTTCCAGTTCACGACATTACATTCTATGTGTCACATAGAGTAAAAATGTCCTATATGACTTAATAAAGCTCGGCAAATATTTCTCAAATTAAAAAAAAAAGAAGATAAGAGAAACATCATTTCCGAGATGAAAATAAAATTCCACCATATTGCATAAGATACTAAACACACAAAAATGGTAGAAAAAAACTTTTCAAGAAGACTATTAGTCAACATCAGCCCAGAATTTTTGGCTGTAATTATTTTCTAGGCAATATAAATAGATTGAGTAGCTTGCCATTGTTTACTTAACTTTCTGGATGCACAGCGGCCTCGGCCGGATTTGAATCCGGTACCTTGCCGTCACAGGCGTGCTCTGTGCCATGTCGCCACAGATCCAGACATAGTGGGTATAGGAAACAAAAGTGACAGCATTGTGCTCCTTCCTCGAGATTCCATTATCATTGTTATTGCTAGCCAGAAGACGATCATCATCATCATAACTATCATCATCCTCATCATCATCATCCTCATCATCATCATCCTCATCATCATCATGGATTAAGTTGCTGTATGTATTTTTGTATACAAAGTAAATTTCAAATGTGTACACTTTCATTTGTATTGAGTTTGTTCTTATTGTAAGCCAGCTATATTCACAAATCCACAAAATACCTATTCACAAGTATACACATGTATAGCAGAATAATTAGTTTTAGTTCAATCAGTGAGTCAAGGAACAACCAGCATACTGCACTTAAATATGTACTATAGCAGTGTTTCCAAACGTGGGGCTCACTCCCTACAGGGGTGCAATTTTATTATTCAAAAAAGGGGGGGGGCATTTCGAAGATGTTGTATTTGTAATTAGGCTTCATTTAGGAATAATTACATTTTTAATATATATATATATTAATATATATATATATACAGTGCTTCCTAACCTTATTTTACCATGCCCCACCTAAGTCATTCTAAAATTATGATGCCCCCCCCCCCATTGTAATATATATATATATATATATATATATATATATATATATATATATATATATATATATATATATATATATATATATATATATATATAATTATATATATATATATATATATATATATATATATATATATTACAATGGGGGGGGGGCATCATAATTTTAGAATGACTTAGGTGGGGCATGGTAAAATAAGGTTAGGAAGCACTGTTCTAGAGAGTCTGAGTGTAAATGGTAATGCGGAAATGCTGTGACGTCGGTTTCTCAACAGTAACAATTACAAAATAGATTTGCTATATATATTATTTAAGCAGCAATTCAAATGAAGAGCCTAGCGCATGAAATTGGAACAAAGAATAGCAGTACTGCCAACTGCATTGTTTTCGTAAAAGGCGACTAAGGTACATTGAAGTGAGGTTGACTAGCTCATCAAAGTGGTCAAAGTAACCCAACAATGCTACGTTGAAGTTGTTTTTTTTGTGTGCAGATATCACAGCCATGTTGTCAACAATTATGTAATGGATTCCGGTCTCCTGATTAAATTCTGAAAGGAGTTTGAAAACCAAGGAAGAAGACTCAACATTTCTTAAAACTTGCTTGAACTCCAATCTGGAGTAGAAGGATGTCCAGCTCATGGCATTACAACCTATACCCACACTGAGGACAACTGTCATCTACGACTTGCAAAATGATCTGGCAAATATCTATAAAAAACGAATACAATAAATACAGAAATTGACATTGAAAGAAAAACCCCACTTAAGGCATAGGGAACACGAGTGTCGCTTCTATTTTATCATCATCAATAAAACTTCTTATCATTCCGCCATAGCATCACTTTCACAGACTAATGTTGTTGAATCTCCACATTTTCCCACAGTGCTGATGTGTCGACATATGTATCGTCCATTTCATCGAACTTGATCGTAACCAATGACGGCAATGTCACCTGGTTTTCCATGGTCATCTTCAAGAGCTCATGTTCTATTAATGTTCGTTACTTCCCATTTGATGCCCAGAACTGTACAATGAGGTTTGCATCTTGGTCATACGACGGATTCCAGGTACCACATACATTTGTTAAGTATTTTATCAAACAGACTTTGATTTTTTTTTCAAATTTGTTGAATACCACATACAGAACGTAGCTATTAGCGCAGGATTGTGTTTCTTTTATGCGGTGACTATTGACATGTAGTTGTTGCAATTGTTGACGCTGTTTAGATCCCACTGAATTACGAGATACTAACTCTTTCTTTGTATATTAGAATGCTTTCTATAGTGTGTCTTTGTGAAGTGAGTGCTTTCTATAGTGTTTATTTCGTACCCAGAAGACTTAACACTCTTGGCAGTGTACAATCACTTGAGAAAAAAAATTTGGTTAGAAGTAGCTACTCTATTCTACTAAATTATTGTAATTTTAATAAATACTGAATGTAAATCAGAGATGGACAACATATTAAGGTGAGCGGGCCGGTATTTCTCATGTGATGTAGCACCTGAAAGGTTTTTTGAAGTCCTTTTAACTCCAAGTAGTGGTTTCTAATATCGGAGGCCAGCGCATATAGAGCTTTCAGATCAGCAAAGAGGGCCAGAAAAAGATAGCTTGGTGGGTAGAATTTAACTAGGGTCAAATTTTGCCCACCCCTGTGTAGATCGATGTGATTTTGTCCTTTAATTAATGGTTAGCTGTCCTTGCTTTCAACATTTCTTGTTATTTATTACTAGCCTTCTTTCATCTCATGTATCCACGTGATTAATTGTAGCCTGTCCTGTTGAATAAACATGATCATGCATGTCAGTTTCGCCACAGGGAAATGCAAATTCAATTACCGTAATCCAAATCGCTCGCTAAGAACAACATAAACAATGTTGGCAATGAGGAACGAAAAAATGCCAAATATCCTTAAGACGATCGATTAAACATGAGATGTGCATTTTATTTTATTGATTTGGTGAACCAGAAGTGTTGAATGATTTTTTGTTTATTTTCCTGCGGAGACGCTGTTGTTACAACTGTTTGTTCTGTCTAGTATAATAAATGGATATTATTATTATCATACTAATATTAATTTTATGTAGAGTTTGTGTTGGTAACACTTATGAGTTGTCGGAACCAAAAAGTTGAGTACAAAAGGAGGATTTTTTAAGGAAATTCCTGGAGGTGATCTTCTTATTCTTCTCGAACCCCTGGAATTGCGAGCGATTAACTCTTACTTTCTATGTGCGGCGGGGAGGTTTCTCCGTGCTTTCTTTCATACCCAGTAGACTTCGGCTTTCAGCTTAGTGCAATACCTATTGAATTAGCCTTCTACTCAGAGAATGGATATGTCACAAGACGAGTTGATAGTTTGCTTAGGTCACCCATTGTTTGTCTTTCCTCCGACGAGGCGCTTCGCAGCTGTTCCTCGTGTAAGAAGATCATTCCATTACCACCCTTTGTTTCCCTAGGTCCCAGACCTACTTTCTTCTGTATAAGTCTTGTTGGGTAACGGCGACGGTCGAATTAGACTTAGGGTTGATACAACTTCCTAGACAAGGTGATACTTTGCCAAATACGTCGGAGATCTGGGATTTGACCTGTGCATTTCTCACACACTCGTCTCGTCCGCTTCAGATGGCCTGCCAATCGATCACCAGGCGTAGTCTGTGTATTTTGACTCTTCGTCATGCACATTACCCAAAGGAGTAGATAAAATACGAATCTTGGACGAGAAGCTTTGCAGTGGGACCTTGGGTACTGAACCCAATTCTCTCTGTATGAGCCGTGTTGGGAATGACCGACAGTCGAGTTGGGCTTGATTTTCAGTGTCGTTAGAGACTTATGCCTCCCTCTACGTAGTCCGCAGTATCCAGAGTTCGAGTCTCAACACTGCTTCGGTCAGACATTTGAATAATGCATTCCCCGACATGTGTTCAATGCTTCTCCTGTGTGAAATGGGGAGCTGTATTCACAGCTTCTTTCCATACCCAGGAGTGCATGTTCTAGTTGGCGTATCCAATACGTGAGTCATGAATCCTACTTTTAATGGGGCCAATTGTGATGGGACATGTGGTCTTCTGTGTGTTCTTGTACATGAACAACACTTCGGCAACAATCGAAACACATATAAAGTATACAGTGTATAAAGTACATCGAGAATAGGAGGACGTGGAAGAAATAGCAATAATGAGAGTGGGAGTAAGAATTGGGAGAAATTACAGCGTTGTACGTAATATATAATAGAGGGGAGAATGCAGTTAGACAGATGTTAGAGCAAGGTACGTAAAGTGTGATATTAGAGCATATTACATAATATGTGATAGGATGGAGATTAAGGATAGGGAGATATTAGAGCATATTACATAATATGTGATAGGATGGAGATTAAGGATAGGGAGATATTAGAGCATATTACATAATATGTGATAGGATGGAGATTAAGGATAGGGAGATATTAGAGCATATTACATAATATGTGATAGGATGGAGATTAAGGATAGGGAGATATTAGAGCATATTACATAATATGTGATAGGATGGAGATTAAGGATAGGGAGATATTAGAGCATATTACATAATATGTGATAGGATGGAGATTAAGGATAGGGAGATATTAGAGCATATTACATAATATGTGATCGGATGGAGATTAAGGATAGGGAGACGTTAGAGCGTGACATGGTGCTTAACATGCGATAGAAATGGATAAGAAATAACACAACAGGAGAAAGAGTATAGAGAAGAAGAGAAAGTTACAGAGAAGACAAGAATAGATATAATAAAATATAAAGAAAAGAAAAATAATACACTTATATGTAAGTCAGTGTCACTGTCTATAACCGCAGAAAAAGTTCGAATTTTGAGACACCATATAACAAACCACGTGACTCAAATGTGCAAAGTGTAGAAAGGCCAGAACATGGCTTACTGCGTTGCTAGCAAACTCCAAGAGGTCCGCGCAGACTTTAAGAAATGTTATGAGCGTTCAAATTCATAAAACAGACGGCATTTCAAAAACAAAAGTAAATACAACAATTGGTTGAATATACGAATGTGTGCCTGTGTGCCATATTCATGAATTTGCGATCAACCCAACATTTTTAGACTGAAGCGATTTTCTAGACAATATTATCTTGAGCTAATCCTTAATATGTGTGAGTTCGAACCAATAGTTAGGAAATAGAACACGAAGTAATACGTTTTGCAGTAACAAAACAAAAAAATGAACCACGTGAAGAAATATCGTTAATCATTCACCTCGGACTGAATCGACGTTTCGGCAGAATGTAATTTGAATCTGTCCATAAATTCTATCTATAATTGGGGTTGTTTTTTTTTGGGGGGGGGGGGAGGTTTCTGCAAATATTTGACAGATTAAAATAGAAACTAGCTTCATATAGCATAACAACAGAGGATTGATGCTCATATTCAATTAATAAAATATTTTATATGTTCCCACACGGGAGACTAAATTTTACGTTACAATACTGTTTTTATACACCAATTAAACTGTTTGAATTCAAAACACTTTTCTTAAAATGTGAAACAAATAATGTAATATTTTGTCATTTTTCTGCTAAAAATTAATTTAGCGAGGGAGGGGGCGGGAAATGTGTTTTAATCAGGGGTCTTGAATTCTTGATAGATGTTGATACTGGAGAGGGTGAGGTTGAAAAAATGTCCAAAAAATTCAGATGTAATTTATGGAGAAAATCTCAAGAAAAATCCCAACTAGCTGTAGTCAAATATAACTAATGTTGAAAAAGAACTAGACTAAATATTTAATAATGGGAAGAGCACATAAGCAATAGTGTTAAAAGATAGAAACTAATATATAAAAAATGGAGCATTAAGAACTGAACGAAACAACTAGGACTAGAATGACATGCTCTAAAATGGCCCGTATCATTCAAATGCATAGCAACTAGATTTGTGTTTATGGTTAATATCAAGAGGATGATGGCAGAAACGTTCCCAAAACCTCATGCTAATATCACATATATGGGCCATGTTACCTATTTTATACAACTCAGTGCCGGCAGCAAGTATAGACCGTGCCGTGCTGGACGGTGGTGTTGCTTCTCGCGGACAAATATGGGCCTTAACATTGTGTCTTTGGTACTAAAATTAACTTTATTTATAACGGAAACTATTTTATGAATTGCATACGAAGATCAATCTGAAGCGTGCTTGAATAGAACAATTGTAATTGTCTGTTCATATATGTGTTTCAAGCAAACAATCTGTTTTATATATTGAGCTATGCGCTTCATATAAACAATCTGACTTATTTATCATGTGTTTAAGGATTCAGATTCAGATATTGCTTATGTGTTTCATATAAATAATGTAATTTATCCGGTACCTTATCACTTGTTTCAGGTAAACCTCAGCATAAACTCCGATAGAGGTGACACAAGCAACTTCATCCCAAATAGCGAGTGGGAGCTTATCAGTCTTTTCGTGAAAAGAAATGTCCACATCTTCTCTTGTTGTGAAGAGCCATACCCAGATATTAATTTTTACATAGTCATTAAGGTATAGTCATGATGATAGTAATATACAACTACTGCATTCATCACATCCGTTCTCATCATCCATCCTTCATGCTCTGGGCTGAAATAGAGCATGCAGAAAATGTTGACAATTTTTAAAATCATTTGATGAGGAGCATTTGACAAAAATAACGTGTAGAAAATGTACGCAATTTCTAAAATAAGTTAATGACGAACATTTCAAATAGAAAATAAATGAGTGATTACGCACTGAACTAACTTAATTAATTATGTCCGATACTCTATTGTAGCTGTCAGTAAATCAATAAATTATTAAATTTTCATTGGGCCTCTCCAAGTAAAACAAGAGTAAAGAATCCTTATGGAAATAAAGTTAAGAAGATGGTCAAAATTGAAAAATAAAAATTGTTGTACAGTGAAACCTCTGTTTTCGTCGATAATCCGTCCGAGAGCAACCGGAGAAATCCGAAACCTGCGAAAACCGAGGCAATTATTTTCATATTCTTCTTCTTCAGTGTTCATTCTCAAACTCCCACTAGATCTCTCTTTGTAGCTGGATAATGGTCCTATTAGATTTCCAGCAGGATATAGTCAAGAGAATGGAAATGCGTTGTTTCGTCGTTTTATTTGCGCCAATGTCCTGACACATCCATCTTCTGCGGAATTTCCATGTGTCTCAATGTAAATCTATTTAATTCGTTCTAGACACTCCATAATATTTACGAAAAACACATTTTATAGAGAATAAATATAGTTTTAATACTAAAAACAATAAAAATGAATATAAAAGACTAATTTTAAAATTGAACATTTAACGTAGCATTTATTTTTCTGAAGGCACTTATTGGCGTATGGAAGACGGCGAAGAGGGAGATTTTATTGTTGGAATGGAAATTTCCCCTTCATTAGGACCTTATATATCAATGCACTATCTGTGGTCACTTTCCTTCTCGGTATTTTGGTACTAGGACCAGCTAAAATTCGACTAAATAAGAGGCATTCGACGAAAACCCAGACAATTTTTTTGCGGATAAATCTGCCAAAACCAAAAACGACGATAACCGATCTCAACGAAACCCGGGGTTTCATTGTATTCAATATGATTGCATATTTATTATCGCATCTTTAGTCAGTTAATTTCTCTTCGTTCACTGCGATTTTCTTAAAATATCTACTCAAGTGGTTCTCATCATGGGCAATATATCCTACAATGAGACATCGATTTGCTGGTGTTTTCACGAAGAACAAAATAAAGAATTGAGGGAGGGGACACAGATCCATCTAGGGAGACCACAGACCCATCTACGAAGGCCACATATCCATCTAGGGACGCCATAATTGGGGGGGGGGGGCACAAAAATAGAACTATTTAAACATTATTTAGTTTACAGAGATGACAATACGATTCCTGTTACCATCTGGGTAATTGAACAGAAACTAGAAAAAATATGATACCTTTAAATACTTAGGATCTTACATGAGGAGTGATGGAAGCCCTGACAAAGAAATAAAGATTAGACTTCAAATAACCTCTGCTGCAATGCCCAAATTAAATACCGTTAAATACCTATGGAAGAACATATTAAATGCATCAGTGAAGATAAAATTGTATAAATCTCTAATAATACATATTCTTTTGTTCGGATATGAGAGTTGGACAATTAAAGCGGAAATGGAGGAAGAATGCGTGCTTTTGAAAACAAATATTACAGATGAATATCGTTCATTCATTATATAGCAAGGGGTAGACCAAAATAAAAACTCAGAATAACAATACTTAGAGAAAGTAAAACAACCAATATTCATACTATTCAAGAACTGCACAGAATAGCTTTGAACAGACAGAATTGTAGAGACCTGACCTCTGCCCTATGCGCTAACTTCAGCGCAAAAGGAAAATGAATGAATGAATGAATTATACAGAACATAAAGTCAACATATACACAAGAACAAAAATAAATACTATTGTAGGCAATAAAAACATCACATGTAGTGGTGAAACGTCGAAAACTCGTGTGATAAGGCACGATTCCCTTTCCAAAGATATTCGAAACAGTTACGGGTGGAATACAAAGAGGATGACAAATAAAGTATGGATTGATAATATTAAAGATAGAACAGGATTAACATTCCCCATACTTAAACAAGGAATTGAAAACAGAGAGACGAAATTTTGTGTTTATGTTTCCAGATGGGTACACCTACTACCCTAAAGGGTTAAGGTTTGATGAGGATAGTAGCAAGTGATGAAGAAAGTCAACAAACTTCTTAATACTTTATAGGTGGGAGCGTACAGATGAAATTTTTCCTCGAAATGAGGCCAATGGACGAATACATTGTAAGAACCACTGGTCTACACAATACGTTCAAATCCGTTTAACTATGAGTCACTGCTGTGGAGATTTTATTAAAATCTCCATACA
This sequence comes from Meghimatium bilineatum, assembly GCA_034231615.1. Classification (NCBI taxonomy): domain Eukaryota; kingdom Metazoa; phylum Mollusca; class Gastropoda; order Stylommatophora; family Philomycidae; genus Meghimatium; species Meghimatium bilineatum. Next base: position 74,493,058 of record CM067299.1, on the reverse strand, counting down.
GCTTTACTCAAATCTTTTCAGCCACCGCCAAAGCTCGATTCGCAATTGATCAGGGACATGACACTGATGCAGTAATAAGTGTTGTTCGTGCTGCTTTTCTACTTAGGCAGACGGACTATGGGAGTCCCATTCTATGTATGTGATTGGTATCCTGCTGTGTGTTGTTCTGAAACAAAATCCTATCATGAGCTTTCAAGACAATGATAATCGTCGTTTTATCTTTCTAATGTATTTATTTAGGTGACATGTTATTTTCAGAACTTAGTCTTCGTATCGATTCAGAATTCAAATTAAATCAAGTAGATAAAGTCAAGTATCTTGGCACCATTTTAACATCACATGGCCGGTGATCCATTGAGATAAAGAGTCAGATAGCACACATCTAATCAGCGGTTCCAAAGATGAGAAACATTCTATGTGATTGAGTGCTGTCAAGGCATTTACGAATTCAAATGTTATGATGTTATATCGATCCAATTCTTCTTCATGAATGTGAAACATGGATGGTGTATTTTTTATTAAAGTCCCTAGTGAACTGGTGGTATTGAGATGTGGTTGTTTTTTTTTAGAATTATTATAATTTCCATGGTCAGTCAAGAAGACTCATCTAGACGTTCTCAGAAATGCTGGAATAAAGAAAAATTATAGCAAAAATTAGATGCAGTCACGATTGTTAGGTTATGTGATGAGATGAAAAACACTTGAAATTTAGTAACACCGAAAAGATCAAGAGTAGAAGAGATAGAGGAGAAAAAAGAAATTGCTATATGGGTTGTCACTGTGACATGAGAGATTGTTCCCAACTGAACTTCTTAACAACAAAAAGACAGAGTTGTGGAGAAACAATATCGACTACGCCACTCAGCATGCCACTTTGTTGAATTTCTCACAATTCTGGGCGAGTTGACTTGCCGCAGCCAAGGATATTTATAAGCTAAGATATCACATATTTATAGTCGTCTTGCATGTCCCCTGCAACCATACCTTTCATTGATCTACCTAATGGAGCTGATAATCTCATTTTCGAACAAAGTCTGGGAGATATCTTTTATCACATTCACTGAAATGTTATTAAAGAGTGATGATACCAGTGCCCAAAAAAAAATAATTGTGAAGAGTGAAAATAGCAGGTTCATTATATATAACATCTCTTAAAATATTAGTCAAAGACTATCGTAAAACATGTTCTGGGTCGAAAAGCGCACATATCTCAGCGTATACTATGAACTAGCAGCGCAACATAATGTCGTTCATATAGGGTAAAATCACATTAAAAATCTGGTCCATTTTATGTGGACGTCATCATATCTTCGCACACTAAACATGTCTATAGACGTTTAAATCTCTGCTCCTATACGTTCTTCGGGATTATGCGGCTAATGATTTTGATTGTCTTCTGTTTTTAACGGTTTTTCTGCTAGGTGTTCTTAGCTGGCAAACTTCATCCTTACTTTTCGCTCATTTTCGACACAGCCGCACGCCCATCATCCTGAAACACTTCTGATCATGCAGGAGCAAGTTGTCTGGTTATTCTAACGCACACACGAAAGACGAAGATTGCAGATATCATTAATCATTACATATAAGTAGATTTATTCTCTTACATACCAGAAACTTGAGCCACATGTCATGTCTAGAGCTTGTGTGTGTATATCATGCCACATTTTTGCAAATAATTGCATATTTCAGTCTAATTTAATCCATGGTATTTATATATAAAACAGCATGACTACAATAGATGAATTGCATTTTCCTTTAAAAAAATGTGATCCACTTCGCTATTGGGGGGGGGGGAGGGGGATGTTGGTTCTTATTCTATGGAAAAACCACTACAGAATAAGAGGCTTCAATTTTTTACTTATTTCTTAGTACTAAATATCATGTTCTATTTTCCTAAGAGTGGTGGAGAGATTTGATCACTGCAAGATGCCACGCCCGTATCTGCAGAATTGGGTTACAGCATATTTGAGGCCTCACCCTCGTCTCATGTGATTTTTAATGCATGTATTGTGAAAACCTCAGGTGCAAAATTCACGTTTGTTTTTAAACCTGGACTAATTTCCTTGTTCTGGAATATTTTCTTTCGATCAGGACTTTTAGCCATATAGAAAGAATGTGAAAAGGTAAGTGGACTGTACATACAGGTGACAAGGTGGGCTGCTTTAAAAAAATAAGTTAATCGCCTCAGTTATGTGGGATTTTTAATGAACTTTTTTTCTTGTTTCGTATCTACCATTATTTATGATTATGTATAAGAATTTTACAGCACACAACCAAACACAAAATCAGACATATAATCAAACTATCCGCGAAGTATTTCAGTTTATATTAAATAAATTTAAATTGTTCTTTTTTTTCCCTTAGAGACGACCACTGTTCTACATCTTCAATATGATTCTACCATGCATAATCATTACACTGGTAGCGCTTCTAGGATTCTACATTCCTTCAGAATCTGGAGAGAAAGTCACCATGGGTATCACAACTCTGCTCTCTATGACCGTCTTCATGATGCTTGTAACGGAGAACATGCCCCCTACCTCAGATGTTCTACCTCTTATTGGTTTGTACACACGCGTTATTTATAAGACGTGCGGGTATACGCGAAAATAAATCAAAGTGTCACCAATAATGACCACTACATACCAGCAATGAAACACGCCGCTGCTTGTTCCTTGGGTTTTGTATTAATTGAGTATATATAGTCTAAGTGCCGTCAGCTCGTGTGTTTCATTGCTAGTGTGTCTATCTATCTATCTATCTATCTATCCATCCATCCATCCATCCATCCATACATCTATCCACCCACCCATCCATCAATCCATCCATGTATCTATCTATCTATTCGCTAAACCCATTATTGTCTTTCAGCGTCAGGAGTATAAGAGTTCTCTGGAGATGTCCCTCGTGTTTACTAACTATATTGTGGAATTTTTCACCTCTTTTATTTCGGTGGTCCATCGTTTTCGTGGTCAGTCTCTAGATCTGTCTTCACTGAATCTTGGTATTTACAGGCGTCTTCTGAGAACTCATTATTTCCTACAAGCGATATTACTTAGTACTATTTCTACACTGTCGGGTAGTCACAGTGTCGTTTCAGTGACTCTAAATGGTTAAACGGTGTTCTAATCTATCCCTTAAAGAAAAAAAAGTCACATAGTCCATCTAGAAAAACACTGAAAAACAGAAGCTTTGCTTCCTTTTCGGCAAGCAGAGATGGCAAACCGCCATCTCCCGCCATTGACCGGAAGCTAGTGTGTCGTGCTCATTATTGTTAACACAATTGTATCTAATTCAGTTTATATTAGTATTTCCCTTGTGTTATGGTAGATCCTACATTTCGTGTACGTTATGTTGTTTCTGACACTGGTGATTTATCTCTTAGTTGTAAAGGGGCATCCCTGCTGTCGTAGTTAAAAGTCATTTGCCTTGTTTTCAAGAGGTCGCGGGTTTGACCCCAACTTGTGTCGTCTTTGTTTACAAGTTAATGTTTTTTAGAGACCCCTAGTGATTATCGCTTTTTAATGTATGGATTTGCGTACAGTAAGTGGAACTTTTGGTAAGCTATGCATTGCTTTGCCGAGAAGGACCAAGTACATATGGAGAAATATGTGTATAGGGATGCCAATCAACATCGCCATGCAGGACGAGTTACATATGGAGAAATCTGCATATGATGTTAATCAGCTTCGTCGAGAAAGGCGAAGTACATATGGAGAAATCAGTATACAGTGATGTCAATCATCTGCGCCTCTCAAGTCTTTAATGGACTATCCATAAATGACGTTAACAATTGGGGGATTCTGAAAATGTTTGATAGTTGTTGACAAGGAGTGAATGGGAGGGGTTAACAAATGTTGACATCAACAATACTGTTTATGCACACCAATTAAATTGCTTTATCTTGAAATATTTCTATAGAAATGTGAAACAAAGCACGTTGTTGGTTTTCTTACTTTTTCTAATTAAACAATAATTGCTTCAGGGGAGGGAAAAGGATTCGTTTTTATTAGTTTTTTAACATAATTTAACAGGTCGTGATGACTTCTTGACAGTTGAAAAGGGGAGGGGTTAAAAATTGTTTACGTAATTTATAGGCAGCCCTAGCCGTCTTATTTACAAATAGAAATACACTAATTGTAACCAAATATCTTACCGCGCAGAAATGTAGTTAAAGATTAGCAACGGTGCCTTCTACTGACGTACTCGGTATAACCACAATCTCAAACATTTTAAATATAAAAGCCGTGTTCTGTCAGTCTGAGAACGCGCTATAAATAGCTCATTTACGTCACGGAATTATGTGCGAAATTTAATCAAAATGATTGGTGTCGTGATGTTATTCAAAGCAGATGACATTGTTGTATACACATTTTATTAATGCACCAACAGGTAAACTTTTTTATCGGCTTGTGGTTAAAGTTATCTAAAATACTTTATATTTACAATATAAATATAATTTGCTTTAAATGATGGATGAAGATGATCCAATCGCAATAAATGCGTCAAAAAAAAGAGAGAAAATCTAGATGATTGAGTCGTCAAAGCCAAGAGTCACTCGTTCGGATTCCTGCCGCAAATGCTGCAGAGCATAGACATATAATTCAAAGAGGAATGCAAAAAAATTGATCAAGAAGCCCTTCAACAAAGACAAACATGCTAAGGATGCTGATTTGCATCGGCGTCGAGCTAACCTAGAATCACCAGCGCAAAGAGAAAATCGACAAGCTATGAATAGAGAATATCAAAGTCGTCACAGACAGCATGAAATGTTGAGCAAACGCTGAGACGTCGAGCTGCAAATGCTGAGTCTCCTCATTGTCACAAATACATCCAAATCAAGTAATTTCAAAAAAGCAGAATATTTTGCTGAAAATCGTGTTGCTGCACATGTAACAGTAACAAGCTCTGCACTTGGTGTGACAGAAAACAACTTGTTACCGAAACATATAGTTGACTGTCTGTCCTGGACAGACTAGTGTGAAAGAAAGAAGATCTGTAGCGTTACAATAATTTGCGACGGAAGAAAATGCCTTTTAGGACTTACTGGAATACTGGTGCTGTGACCAGGTCTAAATCTGTGTAATACTGCTCGACATCAATCAGTTAACCAAAGCACTCCTTCACAAGAATATGAGGTTTATTTACACAAGTGGATATACATCAATTAATAGCATCATACTCATAAGAGAGGCAAATAAACACAAGGCACAAGTCCCAATATAGTCTTATTCGAGTCCGTCCTCAACTCTTCAGACTAATTCTAAATTGTCTGCAACTGGTCAATAATATAATAATCGCCGATTACAAATTACGCTAGCACATCCAGGAATTGTTTCCCTCGGGTTATAAGCTAAGTCTTAGAGATTATACACCGACTGACTTTCTGGCCCTAACTCTTCGCCTCTCCTGGGAGACAGAAAACTGACTATCTCAGCTGTGAGACTAAACTAGGACTTGTCTCTCCTGGGAGACAAGCACTGACAGTCCGAGACAAGCCTGATAGAGACTTACGGAGACTGACCGTGCGGAGACTGACTCCGGAGACTACTCCGGGGACTACTGACCCTACAAGCTAAGTCTTTCTAACGTATCTCTCTCCTCCTAGAAGACTTCCGCCAATCAGAACTTATGGTTTTCTGTCTCCGCCTATCCTCTTCCGTTTCCCCCAGAGGAAAACCTCTAACCAATGAGGACTTGATCCCTCTGGTCATACACCAACACGCGTTGTCCATTCTCTGCGTGGGCAATACGCCCCTACGTCTGTCGTATACAAACTCCGCCTTCCTATTTATCCCTTGCACCTCTATGCTAAACATTTTTTCGTTCCCACGGAAAAACAGAGTGTCAACAAATCATTTCATCACTTCGTTCCTTCTGACCATCGGGTACTGCGTAATCGAAGTGTCAATAACACATGCGGGCCTGGATGTATTCATCGGTGGCGACCAATTATTCTTTTGACTGCTTTGTCAATGTAGACTTTGTGTCGTCTTCCTTTTTATTTGAGCGAGTGAGATGCAGACTTGTGATACTAATATTTGTCTTACCTAAAACGTACTAGCTTGTATCAGACTGGTCTCTGTGCAAACTATACTTCTTTGCTTGTAGCCATATCGTCTGGTGTTATTACAAACAATCCGTCTGCCACGCTAGTATTAGTACAACAAACCGTCTGCCACCACCAATACTATTACACACATAACTGTGAAATTTTCCATATTATATGTCACTTTTGTGGCGCTAAACTGTTTCTGGACTTACGTCCTAATGATGACATGTTTACAAGTTGTTGCTGAAAGGGAAATATCATGCTCCAAAAGCCACAAGACATCCATGGCAATAAGCTGAAGGAACCCAAGTTCCTGCGCTTGATGTTCTGATAATACACACATTTCCGCGAGAATATTCGCTCTTATAATAGCACTCTTTCTTTCACGCAAATGGGAGTAAAAACTACGGATTGCTAAGGTAGAAGTCCATATGTTTTAAAAGTTCATGGACAAACTTATCATCGATCTTCTCATATACAACCGCCATACAACAAAGTTCATCAGTTCGCTGGTTGCTGATCCAGCGGTCCATGGATTCATGCTCTTTGACCCAATGCCATTGTGTGATATATCCTTGTGTGTTTTTTTTTTTTTCATATACTGTGTTCCATTTATTTGGCCCTTATCTGTTCGCGCAGTTGTATGTTTTGAACAGTATTCAAACAACACACGTTCAAAAAGTGATGAATTCTTCATAAAATCGATCAATTTTTTTATTTATACAATAGACTAGCACATTCGTATCAGTTAATGCGTGATATCGAAATAAGAGAGATTCGGCATGCTGCTCAAACTGGAAAATAAATTCAAATAGTAATCATGGTCCTCAAGTGCGATCGTCAATTTGATCAACGTCGCTATAATGAATCAACATCTAACGAGGTTCCAATGGTTTTCGTCAACGAAGGTGGAGAACCACCCTTTCATCGCGACATTCGCATTTATTCATTCATAAAATATTGGTTATAGACTACATTCGATGAATTCGTTATGGACTGTATGATGACATACTCGTTTTCATACTCGCTGTCATTGTTGCTATATGGTGAGCCGGGTTGGCAAGCACATTGCAATGTGAGGCATATCAGGGTAAGCAACCCAATAAATTACGTTCAGACGGGACTCGTCGTCCCGATGGGATCCGAATGAATCTAGTTTTATATAACGCCCTACCGAGATAGGCTGACCATGTAGTATCATGCCTAGTATGCGCATCCCAAAATAGCTGATCTTTGGTGAGCTCTTTAAGGGCACGCTAATGATCCCTGGACAGAAGAAAAACTTCAAGAAATTTTCTCAAAATTATCACTAAAGAGCTTCAACGCCAACTTTACCTCCTGGGAATCCGTCGCTTAGAATCGTCCTTCTTCTTCTTTCACGTTCGCTCTCTGATAGCCAGCACTAAAGTTCGTGTGATTTCCACCATATAACATGAAGTACGTTGTGCTGCCTGTTTCACAGCAGTGCTGTGTAATTTGCACCTTCTATCCCAGCACATCCGATTTTAACATGACTTTAGTTCGAGTGTAATTCCCTATCCTGTGACAGTCTTCCGACCTCACTCCAGGCGACAGATGTGTATGGACTCTATGCCGTGGCGGTTTAACACACACTGTGCCCCTGGGCTAGTCAGGCCGAAACATGTCCCTGGGTGGCAGTCTCCGAGAAGGCGGTAACCAGGGTTTAGGTTTAGTCGACTACGTCTATCTCGCACGAGGTGTTCCGCTGCCAGTGAAATTGCCTCGCTTAAAGAGACGTATTATCCCTGTGCCCTTCGGGTCATGAATCTTTTCTCATCTGTGAGCGTGGTTCCAGTATAGAAATAACTCGACAGTAGAGTTGGGCCTGTATCATTAACATCATTAACCTCTGGTCAAAGGGCATTAACCCATGGACTGCTGGATCGGCAACCAACCCCTCGTCCGACTATCTAAACATATTTAGGAGCATTGGTGACTAGAAGATTGTTATCGGGCTGAATAGTAGTTTAGTTCCGATTACCATTACCGTTTCTTCATTCTATTTGCACGTTACGCTGCCCTCTGGCGATTCGCCACGCTCTCATTGTATTCAATATGTTATCTAAGTTTCGTACACGGAGACTTGCACACGGTTCTCGATATTATTGAGGACACCTACCCTTATCGGGACATCGATATTTACCGCACCTCCAATGTATCTGCATTTTCGCTTACCGAGCCAGAATGCATCGTGTCACTGTGTGTCGACAGTGCGGTTGTATGAGATGGCGCAGTATTAGAGATACTGCTTGCATTTTTTCAGTCAAATCTGAATCCATCTGCAGCCTTTACATCCATGGATATGATCCCTAAATGTGTAGACCAGGAACATAGCACGAGCCGCGGTATTTATTTTTCCAGGGTGCACCACGAACAGGTACGTTTAGGATTTTGGTAGGAAAGAAAGCAAAGATATCAATTGTCAGGAGAGAAAGCAAAGATATCGGTTGTCAGGAGAGAACGCACATATATCGGTTGTCAGGAGAGAAGAACAGATATTGATTGTCAGAAGAGAACGCATAGATATCGTTTGTCAGGAGAAAAAGCACAGACATCGGTTGCCAGGAGAGAAAGCATTTTAAAAGGATAGTTTTTCATGTTTTTGAGCCATACAGATTAGAGTATGCTAGAGTTACCATACGCGCTCTTTTTCCGAATATGTCATCATTTATTTTTAGGTCTAACAATTCGGACCGACCGCATTTTGAAATGTACAAGAATGTCCAGATTTTTACTTTCCACGCTTTTATTCAAATTTACTTATTAGTATGTGGTTTCAGTTTATATTCCAGTAAACAAAGATATAGGTATAACATTAAATTGTGCTCGTAATTCCTTTGACAAGTCTTCGTATATACTAAATTGGCATAGATTTTTTAGTTGCTGATAACTCTAGACTTATTGTACACGAGCATTTTTTTTTTTTAAATTATGATAGTTGTTACATACTTAGAGGTCATTACCTTGCAGTGGTTGCGAGGGAGGGCTGCTAGGTTTATATGAGACAGCAAGTAATGTAGACAGGTTCTAATAGAATCTCCTATCACAAACCTATGATTATTATTACTATTACTATTATATATATATATATATATATATATATATATATATATATATATATATATATATATATATATATATATATATATATATATATATATATATATATATATATATATATATATATATATATATAAAGTAGTTACAGATGCATTGATTTTCCATTGTATAGGTTTGTATTATGGGATGACAATATTTATCGTGTCGTTTGCTACTGCAATGACTGTGCTGACACTCAACATTCATCATATGGGTACCAGAGGAAAACCTGTGCCATCGTTGGTCAAGAAAATATGCTTTGAACTCCTGGCAAAGATATTCTGCATGACAGTAGACACCTGGAATGAAGAGCATGTAAACGTGGTAAGTTTTCTCGGTACCTGCAAAGCGATGTGAGTAGTGATGTTAATTTATTTTTCATTGCTACGTAACGTATTTTCCCCAGTAACAACATATTGTTGCTAGACTTGGCATTCTCGGGGAAAAGGAGAATATCAGAATTTGAAATGAAGTTCTATAAAAATGTAATAAGAATATTAGTGACAGAGAGAGAGAGAGAGAGAGGGGTGCAAGCTAACACAGACGTCAACAAAGACGTATCTATTTTCTAATATAAGAAGAAGACTGTCTTAACACAAAAAATGTCATAAAAGGAAAGCGAATTTATTTTGTACGTTTAAGAATATGAAACGGGTTTAACCAAATTAATCATGTAGAGAAAGAGTTTATGAACACGAGAAAGAGGCCGCCAAGACTTCGATGGGCACAAACTATCCGATGGCCTTTACAATATGCCACTGACAGAAAGACCTTTTGTAATCGAACTGAGAGTTTTACATAGTGGCAATAATGACAACGTTCAAAAGGGCACATCACATAGAAGTGACGAAGAGACACATTGAAATCAGAAACATTGAAGAAGCCGTGTGTTTTACAACGTTTAGAGAGAATGAAAAGAATATCGTTTTATCATCAAGAGGAAATTTTCAGCTACCATTTTCTGGGACTGCATCGGTGAAAAAGACGTTAGTGAGCTAATCTCACAAACTCAACTCACTCGAACTTGCTCGTTGCTTAAACGGCCGACAATTCAACTCTCATATTATATTGATCATGCGATTTGACGAATAGGAAGCACAAACAACTTCAAGAATAATTTTAAAACAAAGTCCGAAACTGGGTACACTCCAATTATATTATGTGAACTTCAGTGGCAGAAAGATTAATGAAAGTGTCTCACTATAAAAAACTCGCGTGATCTAGGTCAAGTGATCGGCGTCCATATATTATACTGGCAATGCATAAATATTCATCATTATTTGGACAGCGATGCATTACACAGGATATTCATCAACTATTATTTACCAGTTACAAGTGGAATTAGAGCAGGAGGATGACCAAGAGCGACATGTATCAGACAAAATAATGATACAACTCTAAGGGAGCAGAGTGTCACTCTTGTTCCCTGTGCCAAGCCATGAAAATTTTACTAAATTCTACGTACTTTCAACTCCAAATTAGTATTTCTGCTGACATTATTTCCGGAGTTGTGCAAGTTTCAGATTATTGATTTACTCAATCTGTCTATATGTTCTAGTGTCACGATCTGGACAGATTGTATACTAGACGGGAATTAGGAGTGATTATTTTTGTTGTTGCAATCTGGAGAGGCATACTGCGGGAAAACGGGCTGATTTTCTCCCAGCAGTCATGGTTTTTCAGTAGGCTTTATCACAGCGGAGATAGGATAGGGTAACCACTTCCTTTGTCGTCTCTTGCGAAATTATTGCCAGTTGATAATGTTATAATTCTTTGATTGTCTTTATAGCCCATGTAGAACAAGGGACATCAAACAGCGGTTTGGTAATAAAAAATGCAACAGACATAATAATCTCTATCTCTCTATCTGGCCCAGAAAAACAACGTTGGAAGAAAAATTCTACGAACATCTGTATGAGTTACAACGTTTGTAGAAGACGCACAACTGTATATACTTGTACAAGTATTTAGTCACTAGAGGCAAATGAGCGACGTATAACAACAACCTCTGCAATCCATTAAGTTTTATTATTTGTTAGTTTGCAAAAGAAAGCAGGACAAACTTTTTCTTGTGGCAATCATATTGATGTCTGTTTTAAAATGTCACTAGACACTTATTATTTTAGCTATGGTGCATTTTTATACGTTTTAAATTCATACACTTAGGCCTATAGATAAAATTCACTACAACACTTAGTAATTTATCCCATTCATTTCTAATTAAACACCTTGTACCGCTTAGCCTAGTTGATAGTGAGCTTGCTTTCTATGACTTAGTTACAGCGTGCCAGGCTCGAAACCAAGTCCGGAAAAAAAAAGTCGGTACCACTCCTCCAGTCGACTCAGCTGTAAATTAGTACCTGACGCATGAGTTAGACAGCAAGGAAGGGACCTGGACACCCCACCTAAACATGAAGAGGTATCTTCATCTCCGACGGCAGGTTGCTGCCATGAAACATACTTTGCATGATTTACTGCTTATTAATGTCCATTTTCTAATTGTCATGATCAGAAAAAACTGCTCTATGAAGAAGTCGTTATAGCTAAAACAAATCAATTTCGTAACTATTATTACAGGGGAAATTTAAACAGTTTGGCGACCCCGTATTCCAAGAAATATATCTTATATTTATCACCTACCTTCTTCAGATTGAATGATAACTGTAGAAATGTTCAATACCCTCTGTCGCGTCGCAGTGCACGCAGAAGATTTTTTTTTCATCATGTTTTCTTCCCACTTGTATCTCTTCTTGATGGTCTTCCCTCAACTTTTCCATTAAGTAAAGTCTTCAACAAGATGTGCGTTGAAGACCTTTTTTATATCTAAAATACTATAGAGGTGTATTAAAAATTGTAGAGGTGTTGAAAGAGTCAAATGCGAAACGGACCTTAATCAACAATATAAGAAAAAGGCAATCTCCCTTCTTTGGCCACTTCATGAGTCAGGCAGGTTTAGAGAACATAGTCACAACAGGCAAAATTGAAGACAACAGAGACAGAGGGCGACAACGTGAGAAAATATTAGACAGTTTGACAACTTGGCACGGCAAGGAAACAACAACGACCCTGATACATAATACTGTAGACAGAGAGCTGTGGAGAGCCATGACTGCCTACGCCAGCCGGCATAGCACCTGATGATGATGAAAATATTATATTTATTTGATCTAACACTCTAGAGTGCTGCTCACTGTTAGTTTGTGACTTGTTTGTATACAAGGTATTAGCAGATCTAAACACATAGAAGTAGTAACAATTATTGCTGCAAAGAATGAATGTAGTATGAATCAATCAAGTACACGATGTCTTTTTTTTTAAATTTTGTTCCCAGTTTACGCCGGACTGCAACGGTGCATCAAGTGGAACTTCCAGTTACTTTCGCTTAAAAATAGCAAGTGAGCAAGAGACAGATTTGATAAACCTGGTATGTCTTCATAAGAAAGTCATGCCATCAAAATAAGTTTACTATCTTCTGAACATGCTCTCATTCATCAGTTTCATTTTACTCAAATGAAATAGTTGGTAGTCATAGACAGTAAGTCAACTTATAAATGATGGCCACGTAATTTATACCTGCTACCTTAACCAATACGATTATTCTAAAGGGCTTCTGAAGTCAATGTGTCATTATTGAAACGGCCTAATATATGGTAGAAGCGTACATATACTATGACAGTCACCTAGATAGAGAAACACAGTAATAGAAGACAGTCAAAAGAGTTATTGCAAGAAAATATATAGAAATCTAAAGAAATTCCATAAAATACATAAATAAGTCTTTAATTAAACTGTTAAATGTTTGGACAGTGTGAGCAGAGGTTGTTATTTCTTTTGTACCAGGGTTTGGTTGTGGCTGTGGTGGGATATGCACTGGCAATTCTGAATCTGATAGAAAAATTAGCCAAACTCAGATAGAAAGACTGGATAGAATACAGAATGCAGCAATGCGTATCATACTGGGATGCACAAGAGACACATCGACAAGAGTTATGCGATACCTACTTGATTGCCCAACAGCTGAGCACAGATTACAGTATTGCCATGCACAGGCGTACCTTCAAATATATGCAGATAAGGAACATCCGTTGCATTCCGAAATACAGAAAGTCAAAGGCAGCAGACTCAAGAGGGGAAGGTCGTGGATGGGACGTGCTGAGGATGTCATACACAGCGTGTGCAGATTGCAGGATGTTGCAGCAGGTGCGGAATGGATAAGTCTACCCACAGATTTCGAAACTTGTTTGAGAGTAGTAATATCACTTAGCAGGTAATGCAGAGAATGGTGTCCCACAGCTGTGGAGAGAGAAGTGCAGGCTTTGGTCAGTGAGAATATCAAAGAGGGGGACACGATTATATACACTGATGGATCTGTGATTAGGCATGTTCACAGTGCTTGGGCCTTCACAACTCAGTGCGCAGGTAAAACGATCAAGGAGGAGAGTGGTGCCTTTGCGGTCACTACGAGTAGTATGACCATGGAGACTATGGCGGTGACCAGGGCATTTGAGTGGCTACGCACACATAAGGTAACACAGGTCTGCATCTTGAGTGACTCTATGAGTATGATTAAGAAGGTACAAGTGGGTCTCGTTCGTGAACAGTGGATTGAGGTCTTGAGAAAGGCGAGCCTGAAAGTGATTACATTTATTTTCGTGCCGGGACATGTGGGGATTCGAGGCAATGAAAGAGCGGATCAACTGGCATCATGCGCGATTGTGGCACAGGGCGATGGGGCAATAGATCGAGCTGACGTTTTGAATTCCTTAAGAGATATAACACGTGAGAGTGAGACTAATGTGGATGATGATTCCTTTTCAATGACTAGGATTAAAAATCAGGGATTGAAATGCGGTGTTGCTAGAAGTGAACATTTTGGAGAGCGCAGAAGAATGATGGTCAACCAGCATAGGACCGGTACTGTCAGCAGAAGTGTAATGGCGGATACACTCAAGGAGATATCGGAGCAACTATGGACGTGTCCAGTTTGCAGTGATGATGATCCCACGACTAACTATGGAATGGGATATCACCTCCCTCTCCTATAACATCCTTATTCGCCTCTTAGGGCATGCATGAAATGTGAACACTGTTATTATTCTTTGCTCTCCTTACAGATCCGGCACAATACGGTCGTAAATACATTATATGAATATAAACATAAAATTAATGTACATTTTCATTTTATTTTGTTCCACTTGACGGTGGATTATAAATTCCAATATCCTAACTGATTTTAGTTGAAGTTTCCGCACACGCAGTTAACGAATTATAGCAAGATTCTCGTTCTAGTTTATTTAATTCTTAAGCTGCTGCCTTGCAATCAATAGCTGGAAAGGTACAGTACTGCTAGACGGGACTAACGGGTATAACGTTTTATAAAACTCTACGCCAATCAGAAATTGTTTAATTTTGTGACGTCACTGGCTGCCTCCATTGTGCTAGATACATAATAGCTAACGGAATCAAGGGATAAATCAACCAGTGAAGGGTAACAACCCTAAACAGGAACGGCAATCATGAGTTTGTTGAGCTTACGTGCGCCCGATAAAGATGTAGTATTCTAACTGTAAACCAGACACTGTTCCCAATCTTTACCTACCCATACAACCTTCCTAAATAAATGTCTGCACCTCCACCACTGACTGGTAATTATAGCTATGGGAAATTATCGCTGGAACCAAAACTATTTCGTTTCGATTTTCGCAAAAGATGTAGTTCCGTCTAACGGCAGTGAACACAATTTGAGTGTGCTGCTCATAAGAAAATATATTAACATATAGTTATCGTAGTAACAAATTAGTACAAGAACAAAAGACGTATGGTTTCAAACATGTACAATCGTAGTTAGTACTCGACTAATGTTAAAATGAAGTTCAAAATTTAAAGAGAAATAATTTACAATTAAATAGTTAGTCGTCGGATCATCATCATTGCACTCAGAACACATTCATATGTGCCCTGTTCTCCACTTGAGTATATCCAACATTACAAGATGATTGACAGTTCCGTTTCTTTGTTGGTTGACAAACATCATTCTACGCTTACCACAGTAGAGTTCATTTCTGGCAACGATGCACTTCATGCCCAGTTCCTTTATTCTGAACATGGGAAAGGAATCAGGAATCATCATTGATTTCATTTTTCCATCTTGTTTCTCGTATGGAGTTCAAAGTGCCCACACCATCCATCGCTCTATCCACAGACACAGTAGCAGTTCAAGCCAATGGATTCATTCTCTCGTTGCATTGAACAGCCACGTGGCCAGACAGGCAATTACATGTGAAAGCAATCCAACTTCGACTTTTCCACTGCCTCAAGTCACTGTTCTCGAATTTAACCCATTTGTGTTTTTCTAATCATGATCATTGAGTCACTATGGGTGCAAACATGAATTGCCCTCTCTGCACTCACCCATTTCAAGGCCTTGGTCACTGCCGTAATCCCCATAGTTATGCTGCTTGTAGTCACAGGAAATGCGTCATTCTCCTCTTTGATGGTCTTCCCTACGGACTGATCTGTGAAGACCCAAGCACCACGCATGTATCTAACAATTGAATAATGTATGTATATAATCATGCTCCTTCCCTAAATGTCCACTGCAATGGGTAACCCTGTTTGAGTTGTCAAGAGTTATTATCACTCAGAAGGAGGTCTGGCAAATCCACAGGCATACTTAACCATTCCTCACCAAGTGCTACACCTGCCAACACTCACTCTTTATATGAGGTTCTCGGCACACTCCATTCTTAACGTTTCTCGTTTTAGACTACTACCTTTCACTTTCTGAATGCACTAGGTGTTTTTTGTTAGCTGTAATTTGGAGGTTGGCTCGTGCTCTGCATAGTTGTATTCTATGCTCTGTAGTTGGGCAGTCGAGCAGGAATCGCATGGCTCATACTGACGTATCTATAGTGTACCCATGTATGATACGCATCGCCCCATTCTGGATTGTTCACACTCTTTCGGTTTACGTATGACTGAATGTAATAATTATAAGTGCATATTCTAATACAGAAACAAGCAGGCCCTGTTATAGAAGGAATAATACCCTATGTTGATGCTGAGTAGCAGCCATAACTTTCATTGCTACAAGACGTCTGCCTGCCTTTAATTTATTGTATTTACAATATTTCCAGTGGAATTAATTCGAACAGAAAATGAGTTACATATTGATAGTCAACATTTTACAGCACTCCTAAATCAGCTCATCAAAATTATCTTTATGCTTGGGTCTAGAGACATAAACATCATGAACTAAGATCGCAATATTGAATACCGCATCATTTGCTGTGCCATAACGGCGCAAGCGACTATTTAGACAGTGGTTTACCAGAAACTAATGTAGTCTTCAGCACCTACAAATTAGAGACGATGTCATATCCCAACAATGGCACGGTATGCATGCATCATCATATCATTTTCACAAGTTGGCTGGGTCGATCACAGAAGTATTTGTGTAAACAGCAAGTTATCACACTTTCACATTCTATTGGTGTATCCTTAACGTTGTGGGGGACGATCTCCGACAAGTGTCTAGTAAACTTGAACTCAGAGGTCACTTGGTTGTAGGCAAACACGTAGATAATGGTTTATGGGAGAAATGGTTCAAACCTCCCCATTAAAAAAACTATATTATGAGATTTAGTGTTAAGAAGCAAGTAGAAAAATTGGGTGAATATCACACACTCCAAAGGATTACCGAAAAAAAATAATTTAAAAATGGAATTTTACTAATAGGAAACACCGCATGTTATCGGGGTCCAAAATCGGAGCACATAATAGCGACAGTGTAGCCTGCCATGCATGTCGTAAGAGGCGACTAATGAGATTCTGTGGGGGTAGAGTGGCGGCATTGGTTGTTCCATCTTATTAATTATCAAACTAGCCAAGCTGTATTCGAATACATCGGGCCCAAAGGTGAAGATATTGCATCCCAGCTGTAAACAATGACGCAACTAACTCCGTTCACCTGACTACATCCGAGGACATCTAGATACAAGGAAGGAGTAACTACCGATATCCCTCGTCATAGTAGCAGGCGGTTGTAAACACATTTTGCCGGGATTTCTTTTACATTACTATTAGTTTTCTATAAATTTTAGGATGTAAATTTGTACTGGGTATAACCTCAATGAACCAATTTTCACCAGTATAGATATGAAATACACCATATGTTATCGGACCGGAAGGGGGGGGGGGCAAAGAATGCCGATACTTTCATCTGCAAAGTATGTCGTAAGAGCGACTAATAAGGTTTTAGGGGTGGAGTTATCTGTCTCGTCCCATAGTCAAAATGACTCAGAAGCCATGCTGAATTCGGATGTATTGAGTCAAAAGACGCAGAGATCGCAGCAAAGATGTAAACCATGGCACACCGCATTCCGTTCTCCAGATTACAGTTTGAGAATGAATGAAAAAGAGGAAGATAAAAAATGTATGAGCTTTATATATACTGTAAAAAAAACATCACGGCTATGATTGGTAACCACCGCCTGCTACTGTGACGTGGCAGATTTGTGTAATTATGACTTGATTACATTTAGATGCCCGTGATACGACCTGCTGATCTGCATGAGTTTGAGAATAAACGCTAAATCAGGGGAAGACTAATTACAAAATTGTTGTTGATTAGTAAACGTTTCAATATGTTTTATTTTACAGGAGCTAAAGGACACACTCGACATATGCCACCCGAATCGTGTTCATATTCCATCCCTGGACAGTGAGTCTTTTCAGGGTAATGGAACATTGCCACAAACGTTCATCGGGTATAGACGCTCGCATGGCAACGGTTCGTCTTCAGATTCGAGCCCTGAAAATGCCGCTTTTGAAGCATACTTCACACGAGTTCTTCAAAAAGTGTGTCAGACTATAGAGAAGAATGATATCCGCCTAGCAGCGCAGGACAAGAAAGATGGTATAAAACTGGAATGGCAGCAAGTGGCGCAAATCACAGACAGACTATTGCTGACTTGTTTCGTTTGTTTTACGCTTACCATAACTGCTGTAGTGCTGCTGGTTTCACCTGCCTCTGTCAGTGTTTGAGGGTGGACGTTGTTTAGTAATGAGACGCATCTTCTTGCAACGTAGTACGTACAGGTATTGTTCAAATTTACGGAACGTTTCGCACTGAATAATGCAATAGGTACAGTAGACCCACAACCCCGTAGATAATAGTGCCCGTAGTGTTCACCCCTCCCCCCTTTCCACACCCACAGTTTTCAAGAAAATAATAGTCACAAATCTAAGAAACATGCTTTTTCTTTTAAAGTAAAACATGTTCCTTATCAAAGTCATTTCTAATGCTTTGATAGACCATTAGCAAACACAAACACACAAGCGATAAATAGACAATGATATAGGTCAGGAGGACATAAAAGGTTACGAAGATCACATAATCAGCATCTGGGACTTTGAGTCTGCATATTCTTGGGATACATTTTTTCGAATATTTAGAAGTGACTGGGAAAGTATATGAACTCAGAATATTACTAATATAATTACTCAATGTTTAGTAACATCCCATTGAGACGAATGGTGATTATTGTGCTAGACCAGTTTTTTTTCTGATCATCGACAGTGATTAGGGATGATGTTGTCAATTTCACATTTACACTCCACATGTGTTCTGACAACAATTTGTGAGACAAAGTTGACTGAAGATAATGTTGGTCTCAAAATGCACCGTAAACTTGAAATCAAAAACATCCATCGGGATAGAAAGATACTGTACTAAATACTGCGCCACCGAGGAATCATAAGTAACTATAATATTACAATATCCTTAATTCTTAACCTTGTTGGAACTCAGTGCAATGAATTGTTCATAAATTATGCATTTTTTGTATTTTATTGTTATTTATGTCTGTACTTAAAAATATATCAAAATAAATGTAAAAATATGAAGTTGATTTACTACTCTTTTTCTCCTTGGGGTATCCCCAAACCTTTAGGAATATATTTATAAATCACTATACTAAAATGTAGCATAGAAATGGCATCAGATTACAGACTAAGAGCTATGTAAAGACCAAGAACCAGCTGTAAAAGTGGAGCGTACATGATCGAAGTGGTTCAATGTACATAAAGGAGCAAGACAAGGCTGTACCTTTTCTGCATACTTGTTCAACAACTATGCGGAAAATATATTGAGAAAAGTGAGACAAGAAACATTGAAGCTTGATTTCAGACCCATAAATATAGGAGAGTTGCAGATACCATAAATTAGATATACAGACGACACAATGCTAATAACAAAAAACGAACACGACCTACTGAATATAATTAAGTCAAACCAAAAGTTCAGGGAACAGAAAAACATGTTCTTAAATATCAAAAAGACAAAAATAAAGCAACTGACAAAACTAAATCAAGACCCAAATTTAATATTGAGAACTGCAATTTATAAGAAGTGACAAATTTTGATTACTTAGGAACTAATATAAACAATGTGGGTGACTGCGCAGTAGAGATTAAGAAAAGAACAGCAATGGTGCTGTCAAAATTAAAACAGCTAAAGAAACTGTGGCAGACTACTAACATACGAACCAAGTTGTGTTTACTACGAACATGTGTGTTTCCTGTGGCGACATATGGATATGAAGCATGGACAGTGGCAGGAGAATAACATAATTTGAATTAAAGTGCTATAGAATAGTTCTGTGAATACCATGGACAGCAAGGAAAACAAACTAGAAGGTGTTAAGAACAATTAATGTCCAGGTAGTGTGGCTTCTGAACACCATATTAATGAAAACGTTTTTTTTCGTTCACATTAAGAGACACGACGGCATGGAGAGAGTATTACTGGAGGGGATGATAGAAGGCAACAGGGACAAAGGCCGCCCAAGACGCCATTGGACAAAAAAACATTCAAGAATGCCTGCGCATATCACTAAAAGAGGCAGGACATCTTGCTCAAGACCGCGGAGAATTTATAAGATATATAGGGAAGACAACGTTCTGGAAAGAATATGTCACCTGATGATGGTGATTACAGACTAACCTGAAGATGTATAGAGCACTGAAACTTCCAGTGTGATTACATGATAGCAAAACATGGACCACATATAGACGACACGTGAGGACGCTTATTCAATCACTTATTCACAATTTGTCTCAGAGAAGTAATGAACAACATATGACAAGACACGATTCCTGATACTACTGTCCTTGACAGAGCTGGTATCCTTGAATTGATACTATTCTGTTGCATTTACAGATTTGTTGGGTAGATCACGCGGCCTTATATTAGATCATTGCCTACAACAGATACCCCTCTATGGTGAGGTGCATACGAACATATATTCTCTATGCGGTCAAATGAAGCGCAACAATGACTCGCTCAAGACCTCATTAAAAAAGAGAAAAAGATGATGCGGCTATTTTAACAGCAGAGACTAGCTAGAAAGACACGGACAGATCAAACATCATCTAAAGTGATGATACTGTGCCCGGCCTGTCCAATTACATTTGCAACCAACAGAGTGATTATTAGTCATCAATGAACTCATACAGCAAGTCAACACACACAACATGTCAAAAAATCAACATGAATATTAATATTGAAAAAAAACCGAAATAATGGCAATAGCAAAGAAAGAAAGAAATATCATATCAAAGAAAGAAACCTCAAGGCCTGAGAACGGCATTCTAACCACATGGCCATGCGCTCATAATGAAACGAAATCATTTTAAGATGCAAAATGATTACATATTATTGGTTTGGGAAGCAGACATTGTTCAATAGTAATATTGTATGAGTCAGGCTTTATTGTATTTGTTTACAGCTAACTAAATATCTATATATCTATTCATCTTTCATCCCTCATATTTTGGGATGGCGTTGTGGTAAGAATATCTGAACTGTGACCTCCATATTATTTTGAATGGTCACACGCTTTGATGTAACCAATCTGAACCAGAGACTGCGGTTTAAATTGTGCTCCTAGCCACGAGATAAATGTATTATTTGTTTTAAAGCAAGTTCATTCCTGTAGCTTTCTGCAGGTGATTATCTTCTATGAACATCTTCTATTTTTTCCAGTCGCTATGAATTCGTTCTAGTTCTGTCTATATCTTATTCATCCCTCCTGTATCTGCATCTTAACTTTTCTCCAGAGTTGCTTCTCTGACTTTCTCTTTTCATCTTTCTCTTTAGGTTCAGACCAAGACTCGACTTGCAATGCCCTTTGCTGTTCTTCTTAATCCTACTCGTCCTATGCGTGCTTTCTTCTTAATCCTACTCGTCTTAGGCGTGCTTTCTTTTTAATCCTACTCGTCTTAGGCGTGCTTTCTTCTTAATCCTACTCATCTATGGCGTGCTTTCTTCTTAATCCTATTCGTCTTAGACGTGCTTTCTTCTTAATCCTACTCCTTAGGCGTGTTTTCTTCTTAATCCCACTCGTCTTAGGCGTGCTTTCTTCTTAATCCTACTCGTCCTAGGCGTGCTTTCTTCTTAATCCTACTCGTCCTAGGCGTGTTTTCTTCTTAATCCCACTCGTCTTAGGCGTTCTTTCTTCTTAATTCTACTCGTCTATGGCGTGCTTTCTAAAAATCTGTATCCTGTGGGTGTGTTGCCGGGGTCCGAAGGTAGAGTAAATAATTGCAGCACTATAAAATGACATGTATATTGTCAAAGGAGACTGAAAAGATTTGGGTTTGAGTCCAATCCCATAGGTCAAAGTGAGCCAAAAACCCTGCTGATATCGGATGTGTCAGGCCGATAGATGCATATCGCAGCCAAACTGGTTTCTGCGTATGCTCTCAATTAATCAGCACGAATATTCGTGTGATTTGAGCCGAAACGCGCGAAGTACATTGTGCGTCTAATATTACAGCAGTACTGCATTATTTGCGACTTTTGTCCCAGCATATCCCTCATCGGCATGTTTTTAATTCAGGTGGCCTTCCTATCTGTCGCTAGATGGCGACTGTGTATCAGATCTACACCGTGACGGTCTATCGCCTTCCGTGCTCTTGGACTTTACAGACCTAAACATGTCCCTGGGTGGGCAGCCAAAATGTAAACTATGTCAACACATTCTGTTCTCTCACTACATCTACTGACAGGAAGCAATTTAAAAACCAATCAATCAATCCTGTGCCATGCCGAATGGCGTAGGCGAACATGTTTCTCCACGACTCTCGCTATCTTGTGTTGTCAATAAGCTCGGTTGGTGAACTTCTGCCTCACCACAATACTAGTCCATCTAGCAACTTGTCTCTTTGTCGACGACTATCTCTTCTCCCCTTGATCTTTCCAGTGGTTATTATGTGTTCAAGCTGTGTCCTCCTCAACACATGCCCTAGAAACCTTGACTGTCTGTCCCTAATGTTTGATATGAGTGATCTTTTTACTCCAGCCTCAATGAGAAAATCTGCATTAGCTTTCTTAGCTGTCCATGGTATTTTCAGCATTCTTCTCAGAAACCACATCTCTGTAGCCTCCAGTTCGTTTTGAATATTTTATTTACAGTCCATGAACTAAACAGACAATGCACACGAGAGAGATAGAAAGAAGGATTTTATCTTCTGCATTTGTTTTTGAAAAATACAGAATATTAAATTATTCTTTCTATCTCGTGTGCATTGTCTTTTTAGTTAATCTATTGACCAAGCTGTACATAATTGTCTTAAAACAACCCATTTCCGTGCATAAATAGAATGATACGATTAATTAATATTTATATATAATGATTCATCCTCCATAAGATTATATATGGTTGTATGTGTGTTTTGGTATACTGATGTCATATTATATTTTGGTTGCATATCGTTGAACAAATGAACAAATGTGATGTATATGAAATTAACAGTTTGTTCTTATTATGCTTAATTTAACACAGTGGTTCTCAACTTATATTTTAAACCGTGGACCTCTCTTGAAACAATTCCTTGTCTCCCACCCTTTCCCCCTCCCCATGCCTTGCAACGAAAGGTCGTTGATTTTCTTTACAGATCACCAATGTTTTCTTTAAGGTTTTTTGCCATCAAAAAACCTGTTGCCTTCTTGTGGCCTCCATACACGGGTATGTGCCTCCCTCCATTTCAACATGTTTTTTTCGTGGCTCTAATTAAAGTATGTGTGACGGGGGGGGGGGGGGGATATGGCCCACGAGTTAAGAATCACTTAAACTAATCATATACCATTAGTTTCATCTCACGACATATAAATTACAAAATAGCAAGTATCCGCGTTGTTTTGTGTGTGTTTGCGCAGGTCAAGCTGAATGCGCTCTATGGAGAGCAACGGTATCATGGGCGCCTACAGCATAGGTCAATGTATGTCAGGTTACCCCCTTGAAATTGCTAACTAGTATTTAGAAAAAAAAATTAAATGAACACAATATAAAAAGGAAACTTAATAACTAACCTTCCCTTCCAGAACCCTTTCCCTTTCAGAAAATCATGCGGCAATCCATGATCGGTGTACTTGCGCCAGTGTGAATGGTTGTTTGTATATGAATATATCAGAATGTGTGGATTTATGCTAGTGATACTGTGATCTGTCATGCATGTTGTAAATAGAAACTAAATGGTGGTGCTAGCTCTCATTATCATCAAGTGCCGTGCCGAATGGCGTTAGCGATCATATTTCTCCATGTACATCGATCTCTCATATATGTCATCATTTCTGTTGGTGTCGTCAATCGAAGCCATTTAGTCAAACTGTCCAATATCTTTTCTCTGTGTCTTTCCCGTAATCTTTTCCCTTCTATCTTTCCTGTTGTCACTATATTGTCAATGCCTCCTCTTCTCATGATGTGCCCAATAAATGTTGACTGTCTTTTTCTTATATTATATACATCTTTTCAGGCAATCCTCCTAAGATATTCTTCCTTAGTAGCTTTGCTGTCCATGGAATGCGTAACATTCTTCGAATAAAACACATTTCCGCTGCCTCCAATGATTTTTGTGATGTCTTATTTATTGTCCATGCTTCACTTCCATAGAGTAACACTGGTTCTATGTAGCATTTGAGGGCACGTTTTCTAGTATCCAGTGATATGGAATTGCTGCATAGGATATTCTAGCTCTACTATCTCCTAAATCAAATGACCCTGAAACTATTTGAAGTCGAATGTGTCAAGCTTGAAAGGCGTTAATATTACAGCCATGTTGTAATCGATGACACACCGCATTCCATTCTCCGGACTACATCCTGAAATATGTAGGAGCATAATTGACACAGAAGAAGAAAGATGAGAAGGAGAAAAAGTCAAAGAAGATGCTATAGAGAAAAAGTCAAAGAAGTTGCTAAAGAGAAAAATATGATGCTACAGAGAAAAAGTCAAAGAAGATGCTATAGTGAAGCCTTGAATTAAAATCAAAGATACCGAAATAACCGATAATTTATATTGCAAGTATTTCAGCTTTTCTTCAAACTAGCAGCAGCACAATGTGCATACGCTAAACTTTATTCAAATCACGAAAAGTAATCTAAAGAACAGGGTGAAGAATAAGAAATAGACATTCGAGCACAATGACAAAGGACCGTTTTAAAACAAAATAAGTATAACTATGTGGAAAAGAAAGTTATGGATTAGCAAAAGATTTTTTTGTGAGGCCATCCATACGTTTTTATGATAATGATGAATGTATGTTAGTTTATATTTGCTATCTAAAAAGATAATCTACAAGGACAGATGCAATAATGAAACTAGATTGTGGCCACTAAAAGCAATAACCAGGGGCGCAAAAACCGAATTGAATTTAGTTTATGTACGGTTGGTGGCAAAGGTTGCACAGGATGTCATAATACCTAGCTTCAAACGATGGGCAGCTGGTTTTGAGGCCAGAAGTTTTCCATTCTTACACTAGGGGTTGATGCGGAGGTCTGGTGACTAGATTGCCAGAACCACAACCTTCACTGTTTTTAATGGTTGGGAAGTGTGATGATATTGCCGAGTGTGTTGATATATAGTTATCCACCAATTAAGTGCTGCAGTACCTCCCCACTATCTCCATCCTCATGCTAGGCGTGACAGTGGAGCATGCAGAAAATTTCTCAACCAAATTCACACTGTTTCTGTAGGCAATACAAAAACCCAACCGTTTTTATTTGTATTTCTGTTAACTAAGCCATCTGTTTATATAATTATGTAATGTGGTTTCGAGTGTAGCTGGACGAGTTCATCCACTGTAATCTGGGCCCTGAAACCCGTCTTTTTCGACACGCTTTATTTAGTTGTATTATTACTTTAGTCAGTGATTTCTTCTCAGTTCTTACCTCCACCCATTCACTGCCATTTCCTATTTCTTCAAGTTCACGTACTCTTCGCAGTACTGACTGCGAGGAAGACTGCGAGGGAGAGGAGATGGCTACCGCCCTCATTTGCAGAGCCTGTGAAATGTGAGATCGCTAACATCTCACACCCCTACGGCATTAATAAATGCTATGGGTTACTTTACTTACTACTACTCTTCGCAGTGTGTCTTCATCCTCTGCCATCCATGGTCTGCCACGCTTGACTGGTTTTCCTTTTCATTCATCTAGACGTTGGTATAATGGATGGTGGTTATATTCTGTTACTTTAAGGTACGAATTAACCTGTGCTACCTGATGTTGCACTCTAATACTGGTTTTCTGGTACCCCTAATTTTATTTACCCCTATGCCTCTTCCTTGAATATGACGTGTGGCAACCGGAGCCTGGACTTTATGTTCAAGGTGTAGGGCCACTTCTTATTTCTGGACATGTCGTTGTAGGAGGCGAATAAGGATAGCTGAGTGATAGGCTGACAACTTGCCAATAGTGATGGGGGAAAAGCATCATTATTACTGCATGTCTCATTTGGATTTCTTAATTTTTTTGGTTTTCTGTCTAATAGTACTCGTAAATGACCGAAGAGATACAGGTCAGATTTAATCTTTGTGCTGTTTTAACAGACGCCTTGGTGGCGGGAATGCTGAATGTTGAATCTCTTCAGATAGGTCAACTAATTTGACAGAAAAATTGTTAACTATTTGTTCCAGAAGTGTATGCTGCGCATATGGCAAGATGTGCAAATCCTGAGATATTGTCGTACTAGAATTCCTACCTTCGGAGACTTAAGTTAGCATCCATAAATCTTCCAATCCCAGCCATGTCTTAGAAAAAGCATACCTTATACGAATCCGGGTGTTACCTCAGTTACACACTGAAAAAAGCCTGTTAATTTTTCAGAAAAGCTATGGGCTAATAGCAACCTGCAGTGAAGACACAGCTAAAAGAATTACTTCATCATCCGCAGCATTCTCTTTATTGAGTATTTTCTCGACTGTTGCCACCGACACTTTTGTCCTCTCCGGTCTAATGTCATCCAAGACACCTTTCTTTTTATTATCATCCTCGTGATATCGGTGATGCTCCTGTCCAACAATGTGCTTTTCTTTTGCAACGATGATAAATATGTTAGCATATATAACAGAAAAGCTACGCTCAAACTCAACAATATTATCATTCAACTATACAGATCAGAATGCTAAAAGATAAACAAAACCATTTTTATTAAATAAATTATTTACCTTTCATCATTAGTATGATCACAGACAATATAAACATTTAATTATAAAAAAATATCCAACAGGCACCTTCTTCAAGACACTAGTCAGAAAATCATTAATACCGGTAATGCCCTAAAACAAGAAGAAATTGAAAAAGACATATGAAAATGAATTCTAAAATTCCTCCACTTTGGACACCATAAGAAAGTGGGACTAACAGTTACAACATGGGAGGAACATGGTCTAAGATGAACTTATTTTTGTATCTTTGACATTGGAAAATGCACTACAAGCGACATATGAGATTGGATCACTGAAAGTATTTACTACAATAACGTGTGCTACTGCTTTCACACAAGTGCATACACAACAGACGACGTTAACTCACATTGTTTTTAAAATGTTAAAATATTTGTTTTAGAACTAAGAGATGTCTTTACTTACTCGTGACTTCCTTGGCGGTAGCGCTCATCCAGCGAGAATGTCACACGCAATCACGTAATTTGAGTAATATCATTCTGGTTATATTACTGTTCAATTATAATTGAATTTATTATTAATTATAATTATAATTATAATCAATTGAAATATAATTGATAATTATCGGTCAATTCTGAATTCATCTGATGGTAATATCCCAGTGAACTGTATTACTAAGGATAACGGTATCTGGCTCTTGATTCCCCACGGTTGTTATGACATTTTGCAGAACTGACTAAACCAGCGTAATTGTGACTATATCACTCTGCTATGTCACTCTCTATATCACCTATGCTAAGCAGGCAAAATACCAGACAATGGACAACACATAATGAATGATCTAGCGTCACGTTGACTAATAAATCCATAATTTGTAATATTCCTCCTTCAAATATCAACATGACAGTGGAAGGTCAATACGGTTTGGTTGTTGTGAAAACCAGATTGAGTAGAGTCCAATCTGAACTCTGAAATAGACTGTTGCAGTATGAACAGAAATGGGAAAGATAATATGAGATGGGGGAAACCAAGTACTTGGGATATTGCTGAAGTAAATCCACTGTTAATTATCTAGACCAGGGGTCGGGAACCTTTTTGTCTGTGAGAGCCATGGACACCACATATTTTGAGAGCCATACATTTGATAGCCATACATTATGTTTAAAACTAAAAATTCAAGAAAATGGTGTGCATTTTGTGTAATTTCAACACTAAAAGTACACTAATTATGTCTCTGAATTCTTTTTAATAACATTGTTATGCTGTTGCTAATCAATAATGAGTATTTCTTACCATTAATGCGACTTCTGATTTTGAGTTACAGTAGACTTTAGCTCATTTGTAGAATGAAACTTTGATATGCAATTAATATGTAGATCAAAGGAGTCTAATAAAGAAACATTTTTTTTATAATCGATCATTTGTCTGCGTGCCAGATGCAGCCATCAATAGAGCCACATCTGGCTCGCGAGCCATGGGTTCCCGACCCCTGATCTAGACAATATCACAAGATTTGAAATTGGCTTTGTTCACTTGATTGTAGTCACTCAGGAGATGAATGTTTCTTTTATCCGGTACACATTTTTAATAGATGGTTTAAGCCATTTTCTCAGGGTCATGTGTCTCTATAGTCTTAAGAACGGTATTATCAATTTGACATTAGCAGTTTTCTCAAGTAAAGCTTAAAACTTATAAGAAGGAATATTCATCGTATTATTATAAGATGAGAAAGGTAATATTTGTATACAAGAACCTGTTACCGAGCCGTGCAAACCTCTAAGATACCTTTGTGTCCAGAGATTCACGCAATGCCACACCAGTTCCCTCCAAATTCTTATTACGTCGTTCTTGAACACTCTTTAACATTCGTTTTCAAACTTCTAAATAATCTCTCTTATCAATTCAATGGTCCTAATAGAGTTCCAGCAGGATGTAGTCTAGAGAAAGGAGATGCGTTGTGTCGTCCTTTTATTTGCATCAATAGCCCGACGCATTCACTTCGAGGTGGGTAACTAATACGCCCAGTGTTTATACAAAATTCCACTGAAAGGTGGGCGTCTGTATCCATATCGCTAGTAGGTCACCGCTACCGTACAATATGTCTATAAGCAGTGTATGTACTGAATGATGGTCACTTCCTCGGTGCTAACCTTGGTCAAACGTGCTTGACCCTGTGCCACTGTCACTATCACCCTGGCAACAGACCCCCTCTTACTTCTTAAACACTTTAAAACGTGTTTATACTATGACATAATCAACAAACATATACCTTTCTTGGAGTAAAACGATCTTTGAATAGAAATTGTGCTTAATACTTGTATTTCCATTATCTTATGTGTATGAAGATCATATACACATATCTGTCTTTGTCATATTATCTCACGAGATGATGTTGTATGATGCAAAATAAAACAATTTTGTTTTAACGGAAGAGTGTATTATGTGGTTCTGTAATTTGTGATCAAGCAATGAATAAAAGCACATATTACCTGTAACATCACAAATATAATTACAAACCAACGCAAAAAAAAGAAAGAAAGTACATTAAATTATATATGCCGCCCAATTTAGATGTATGCGGTCAATGATGCAAATGAAACGGCAACACCACACAACTCAGTTTTTTAGATTACATCCTGCTGGAAATCTAGTAGGACCTTTGTTCTGCTACAAGAGAGATTCAGCAGGAGTTGACAGTGAACGCTAGCAAATAAACAAGCAAGTAAACAATTTATAAATAAAGTTAGTGATGATGATGATGATGCTGAAATAATTACTTTAGCTGTGAGCAGGTAGCTCTTGACAGTCCATGACCTTTCTGATTTTCTTCTTTTTTCGTTCGCTAATAATGTCTATACCTGCAGTGTTGTTTCTTGTATGAATTGGACAGTGTTTTTCATTTTTTGTTTTGTACCATAGAGTCTATCGTTCGTAGTTATATCAGAAGGCCAGTATGTGCTCCTTAATGTGTTATAATTTGCACATTCTTGAAGGATATGTTCTGAAGTCTGGTTGGCCTGCCCACATGTACACTTTGCTGTTGTGCCAATTTTAACTTTTGTATACATATGGTTGTTCAGTCTATTGTGTCCAGTTCTGAGTCGAAATATGATGACCTGTTCTTGTCTGTTAAGTAGGTGGTAGTCGTCCCGTGGAGATAAGTTAGGCTTTCGTTGTGCCTTTATCGTGGATTTCTTTTGGTGATAACTGATTGGTACATCCTGCTGCTGCATGTTAGAACCTTCCTTGGTGAGTTGATCAGCTCTCTCATTTTCTGCTATTCCACAGTGTGATGGTATCCATTGCAGTATAATTCTACACCTATTTTGCAATATGTACAATACCTCTTTTAACTATGGTAGTTTATTGGGTTGTAGTGCCTCTAGTACTGATCTTGCATCTGTAAGTATTACAATAGGGTGTGAGGTCCTGTCCGATGTTAACAGTTTCTCTGCAGCTGCAGAAATAGCTTTGACTTCAGATTCATAGTTGTTACAGGAATTCCCTGTTGGTATACATGTTGGTATCAGTGTTGCCATCTGGGTATTCCACATTTACACCACTTCCCTCATTTCTTACTGCATTCTGTGCTGATCCATACGTATACACTCTGGTCCATAGATCACTTGGGTAAGCGTCATCGAGGAAGCTGAGAGCTGCTACCTTTTTCTGCAGATTATTTTGCTGTTCATATATAGTGTTTTTATAAGATTTATGTTTTATCCTTTCATACAGTAATATTGTAGATCAGCTGTTTTTAAACTGTGGTACTCAGACCTCTGATAGTTTTTCGAAGTGCTCTAAGAGGATCAGCGAAGACTTGAAAACATATTATGAATCTTTACATTTACAGCAACAACAAAAAAGTAAGTTGACAGATATAGTAAAAGATACAGAAACAAGGATATACAAGGAACATACTCTAAAAATTGTTTATTTAAGACTTCACATAATTGGATAAACGCCGATTTCATAGTGGCGCTGTAAAATTTGAACGGGTAAGATTGTAGGGGACATCAAAGCAAGTCCGGATAATGAACGCAGACCACCATGTATTCGAATAACAAAGGGAGCCGACAAGACAAAATCTACGTTATCGACCGCTCAGAAAAAAATTTAAAATCATATTTTATTGTTTATTAGCAACACATTAATATTACATTTTAAATAGCAGACATTATTTATTATCGTTAGCACAGATAATTAATTCCTCAACATTTTCAAATATAGAATATTTTAGGGATCCACGGTAGAAAATAAAATTATTTCAACGGAGTCCACGACAACAAAATGTTTAAGAACCGCAGTTGTAGAGGATTGAGGAAGAATCTATTATTTCAATCATTAATGAGAAAGATGAAAGTAGTTTTAATTATATCCGCCAATGAGCTAATCGATGGCCTTCTCCATTGGGAAATGAATTGGGTTCTCTAGTTGGCATAAGCTAGTTGGTCGTCGGATCATCATCACTGCAAACTGGACACGTCCATAGTTGATCCGATCTCTCCCTGGGTGTGTCCGCCATTACACTTCTACTGATAATACTGGTCCTATGCTGGTTGACTATCATTCTTCTGCGCCCTCTAAAGAAAGAACATTAAATTATATATGCATAATATATAATTTTATATAAGTATGATTAGGAAGGTACAATCATACAAGATGCAACTCAGGTCACTTATTTGGACTAAGTGTATAATTTAAGTATTATTCTGTTAAAAATATTCATCAGAGTTTGTGATTTCTACGACTCACAGTGTTGTTTATAGTCACAGCTCTGATGTACCACTCTTGGATTCCCATCCGCGGTTGAAAGGAGCATACAACACCCTTTGATGTACTTTTATTTGATTTTATGAGCAATTCGTTTTAAGGAAGTAGTGAAAATGTGATTTATTCGAAGAATGTTACGCATTAATTGAACAGCAAAGATTACTAATGAAGAATGTCTTAGAAGAATGGATGTGAAAAGAGGCATTATTGATAATATAAGAAAAAAATAGTCAACATTTATTGGGCACATAATGAGAAGAGGAGGCATTGAGAATATAGTGACAACAGGAAAGATAGAAGGGAAAAATCAAGGGAAGACCTAGAGAAAAGATATTGGATAGTTTGACTAAATGGCTTCGATTGACGACACCAATAGAGATGATGACATATATGAGAGATCGATGTACATGGAGAAATATGATCGCCAACGCCATTTGGCACTTGATGATGATGATGGCTCGTTTTAGTATTATGTAAAAGAAACAAAATCCCCCAGCATGCAAGATCAAAGCAAATGCCCCAATACTGAATTGGTTCATCAATTCAAAGGTTTAGGAACAATGAAGAACAAATCAGATATTCAAGAATTATTAAATTAAAACATTTTTCAGACTAAACATTGCCTTCATCAACCAAGAAAAACTATTTGACAGAGACAAGTTATAGCTAATATTAGAGGACTAAGGAATACATGGAAAATTACTAGACACCTATAAAAAATGTATACTTGTTGAATTATTTCATTCAACAAGCATATCACGAATATGATTCAGAAGGCAAAGAGAGGGATCAGTGTCATCAAAGTTTTAGTGACATCAACGTTTGTCAACTCCCCTTACAAAACTAATGTAAAAACGCAAACTGTATCAGCAACCCCCTTCCTGACATTGTTGACGTAATTTAAGGACATCTTGCAAAACAAATGTGGAATGGAAATAGGTCGAATTCTGAAAGTTTCGATGCGAATAGGTAGCCCACCGGCTGAACGAATGTAGTAAAAAAAAATCCAAGTTAATGTTCGCAGGTCGTGGTTACTGAATTACCAGAACCGTGATGCCATTATATTTGTATGGTTAAAGGATTTGAAACTTTGATATAACCAAATTGGACTAACGTCCACAGTTTAAAAAAAACATAGCCTACCTCACCATAAGAGATAGAACCTATATTTTACTTTTACAAAATGGTTCACACAGGACCACGCGGTAGATTTTCTTTGTATGTTACAAGTCTTTGAAATGCCGCCCCTTAAATGGTTTTTTTTAATTCAAATTAAGATTAACAATTTTGTTTTCTAAATTGACCATAGTTGGACAGACTGAGGCAAAATTGTCCCGGTATCACCAGCAAGAGAAAATACACTTTTATTATAGAACTGAGACAAAGATTAGTAATATTCCCGTGGAAAAAACTCATTGTACAAGTATATTCTGTTTTTTTCGTACACAAATTCCTTCATATTAGCAAAATGTAGTCTGACGAACACATGGATATCCAAGACTTTCTAGATGACATGTTACTGTCCTTTATATTTCGGCCAACATTCATCTTGCATGGAAACGATGATGATAATAATAATGATTATTATATTGATAATACAATCCTGAGAGAGTGAGAGTTTATCATTCATGTTTCCTTTATTTGACAGTGAAGTCAAATTATTCGACAGTAAAAGACAACAGATCAAGTGGTTTTCACACGCTTCCAGACTATCGACAGATAGCATGCCACAAATTCTATGACACATAGACATAACGGTTATAAAGCCAGAGGGACCATGTAAAAGATGGATCACAGAAATTAAAGAAGCCACAGGAACAAGCTTATAAACAGCACACAAGAAGACCATCTCCAGAGAACTCTTCCACCCCTAACGCCGCAAGGCAAACAAGGGCCACAGCGTATAGATAGACAGTGAAGTTTTACTCTCAACATCAGATGATGTGCTCTGAGATTCTTTACAAACTAATTTTCCTTAGAGTATGTATATTTACTATTGTAATATTATAAATGTGAACCTTCTGTAATCACCATTATTCAAGGTCACTTTCAACAACCAATTTCAAAATATGACTTATAATGAAAATATGCATGATTCTAGTTAATTTTAAATTTAAAAAAAAACTGATTTAAAGTTATTCATTTTTCATTGTTACTGTTACTTGTTGTTACCCTCTTATGTACTTATCTATTCAGTGTTTCAGTAACTGTCTTCCATAGTTACTTAGTGATTGTGTTACTCTGTCTGAATCTCTTATGTCCCTAGCTATTCAGTGTCTCTGTAAATCGGTGGTACTCTCTTCCTTGGCTACTTTGTGTTTGTGTCATTCTTCATATTCTCTTCTGAAATTGTATTCATTTTAATTTTATTCCCATTAGCACAGCCTCACAATGTCTGCACATTTGTCAATCACATTTTATAAAACATCTCTGTCTCCTGCAATCTACATCTTTCCACCATCTATAGAATATATTCCTACCCCTTAATAGAGGGCATGTTTTTTTTCCAGAAATTAGGTAAGCAGATGACACTGATCTAATATCATGAAGCCTCATATAGCTACAATACATGATTATGTCAGTCAAAGATTAGCAAGTGTCAAAATATTTTCCTCAAAGA
Source organism: Meghimatium bilineatum (assembly GCA_034231615.1). Classification (NCBI taxonomy): domain Eukaryota; kingdom Metazoa; phylum Mollusca; class Gastropoda; order Stylommatophora; family Philomycidae; genus Meghimatium; species Meghimatium bilineatum. Next base: position 74,459,027 of record CM067299.1, on the reverse strand, counting down.
AAAAAGAAACATATGTCACATCAATAGATGAACTTATACCTGTAATTGTCATTGACACAGAACAACTACAATATGACAACTTTAAATCTCTAGGGTAAATTAACACAAGTAATTGCCTCAATGCTAGTGATTAGCAATGGCTCTACAAAACACATCATAGATGAAACATCAATGACTCTTGGACTATGACATCCGCAATTTTAAAAGACAATATCATTTAAAATGCAATACTATAGATATGTCCTAAGAATCTTTCATGGATTCTAACGCAGTCAAACTAACGTTAGTCAAACTAACGCAGACGAGATCTGGACATAGAAGATTAATTGTTGAGAAAATGCTCCAGTAAAGAGAACACAGGGAATAATGTGCTGGATTACTAGAAATCGAATATGGCAATGGTGGAGAATTGACTGTTTATACAGAACTGATTTACTTACAAAGTGATAGAACAACGATCTATAAAAGCATGTCATGTATAAATATAGAATACATCAGCAAAAACAAAAATCTGCCGAGGTTTCGTTTCTATTTTTAATAACAACAGACTATCGGTAATGCTCATCATCATTAAGTGCCGTCTCCGCAACGAAGGTTGGCTGCAACGTATCTCCAACATCTCCTGTCTTGGTGGTGCACTCTGCTAGACTGTAACCTGTCCATCGTGTGATGTTACTCTCCCACTTGTATCTCTGCCTACCTCTTGCTCGCTTCCCTTTGACTTTACCCTCAAGTAAGGTCTTCTTCGGTAATGCTAGATATTATCATATTGCTCCCATTAACACAGGCCCGTAGATAAGGACGTAGTTTGTGGTGTTCAAAGCCCTCCATTAGCAACTCTAAACATGACGTTTAGTACTAGGAACTAGCCAAAATGTTCGTAAACTAGCAGTGTCTCAGTATTTTGTGGAAATTCAATCCTGACTATTTGACCTGAGAGAAGTGCTACCTCGCCCTCTCCGCATACACTCTGTACAAGACACAAGTTCATGGGTCCATATGAATCATATTATGATATGATGATTATAATTTATTATGCTTACTCTTCTTCTTCTTCTGTGTTCATTCTCAAACTCCTGCAGGCTAGCAGGATGTAGTCCGGAGAACGTTGTGTCATGGTTTACAGCATTGCTGCGATATCTGCGCCGTGTGGTCTGATACATCCGACTTCAGCATGGCTTTGGGTCACTGACCATATATGGGATGGGACAGTCAACTCCATCCCATAATTTCCTTAGTCGCCTTTTACGACATGTGTGGAAGGTAAACAGTGTTGCTATTCTTTGCTCCCAATTCGGGCCCCGGCAACACACGGGCGATTATACTTACTAATTATAGATCTTTGTTTCTATAATTTTTATATCAACTTTTATTCAGTATTCTTTCACTATTCCCCCCTTTAGCGATGTATGATGTATCACAAAATGGTCTTTAAATTGCTCGTCAAATAGTGTAATTTACTGCAGAAAAACAATTAATAAAAATTGCGGTGAAACCCCCTCTTTGCGGTAATCATATCTACGGTGTCATGTCTGCATGACTTTCTGTCATGCTTCTATCTTCAGTAGACAACTTTTCTCATTACTTTATTTTTGTTTCGTATATAGAATATGTATCTTAAAAACTAGTGCCGCGGTTAAAATGTACACAATTACATATCTACTTATGTTATATGATATTATTACATTTTTTCAGGGCACATTGCTATTGCATGTTAGCGACATGTGTTTCCGAGCTATATAAAACCATAGAAACTAACGTAACCCCCCTTACCCTCATGAGGCGTCGTTACCAACGTCATAACCAAAATCAAAGAGAGATAACTAAATTTTCAGTGTAGTCCTATTATAAACGGAAGTGCTTTTTTACAAAAAATACGAATGATGTCCCCATGCTTTAGTCAATGACAGCGACCTGTACATTCGTTTAATATGTTTATGCCTATATAATAATATATAGTATAATAATATTATATAAAACAAAGGTATTAACTTGCAACTAACAGGAACTTGTGGCAAATTGTTTAAGCTGTAAACAAGGATATAATAATTGAATGTTAGTTTACTTTTACTTAAATTCAGAATTCATCTTTCGATGATTTTATCATTATGAATCATAATGATAAATCATAATATGATATTATTATCATAATAATTATGCAATGATTCATGATAGTTAATGATGATAATCATTGATAGTATTGATAATAGATATGATTAATCTGATTAATATTATGATGATTATAATTTATAATTTATTATATATAGTATAATAATTATACTTACTAATTATAGATCTTTGTTTCTAGAATTTTTCTATCAACTTGTGTTCAGTATTCTTTTCAATTTTCTGATCTCAGTATAGTATCATTGTTATTCATAAAGATATTATATTATCTCAGCATCTCATATTCAGAACATTCTTGAAGTAGGCTTATGTTCTGCAGCTCCTGTTCACAGTTACACATTGCAGCCTGGGGTTGCCAATTTAGAAACTGAATAGGCAGAAATGATTTGTTAAATAATTGTGCACAGGCAATGTAGCCTACATCAACTACATGTTATTGTTACTGCAGCTGTGGATTCAGTTGTGTTATCAAACATGTAAGTGCAACATGCTCTGGTCTGTTCATAATTTGATAAATTATAGACACCTGGTGCTTGTGGCTTACTGATTGATTTGATCATTTATTTTTTATGGTAATTAGTAGGCCAACTGATTGGTTGTCAGTAGTCCCCTTCTTAACTAGTGGAACAGTGAGATTATATGTTCAGTTGGTAGTGTTTGTAGGTCTTGTAGTTTTTCAAATTGGAAAATTTTGAAATACTGATTTTGTATCTGTCAGAAATACCACAAACTGTGGACTAATGTTGGATTTCAACTCAACAGCTGACATGCAAACTCTTGCATTTGCAATGTTTGTTTAATCAAATTGCAATCTTGTAATCAATGTTACTATTGTACAGTGTTTTGATTCATCTGTATCTCTCTGCAAACCACTTTATTGAGCTGGAATTCATAATCCAATAGTACATGAAGTGGGTAGCATCCACTAGAACAATCTTTGTGTGTTGTAAAAATGTTCCACTTCAGATCTCCATGTATTGCTTGTGATGGCAACCAGTTGTATTAAAAACTTGAAGGCTGATTATAAATGATTGAAAACAAGAAATTAGTATATTAAAAAAGTGAAACTTCCAGGAATGTACAGTTTAAAATATGCATAGTTAAAATTGCACCAACCAATGAGTCATGTCATACTTGGTCAGCTATGTCAGTTGAGAAATAGTACTGTACTGAGACTTCAGTGTTCCTAATGTTAGTCAAAAAGAACAAATGGCAAGGTGTACAATGTATTAGTAACAATGCCCATCACTTAACATCTATTCTATATTAATGTATGGCACAGAAACAAGTAAAAGTCTAGCAGATTGCACTAAAGCAAGAGCCCCCAAAGTTGGAGGTCCATTGCAATCAACCTTTGTTATGGAGATGATACTTGACAATGATGGATTGCACACAAAAAACTCTTGTTTGAACTCAACCACCAAGAAATGTGTATTGGACATGCTCTTGAAAGGTTCAGGAATGGCACAATTTTTATGAAGTTTAAATTGCCAAAGAAATATGAATGAACGGATAGGGAACTCTAGAAGAGAGGTGCTCAGACATATGGACAAGATAAACCCTAATGGTAACTCTCAAAGAGTGATCAAAATACCATTTTTCAACACTGGACCTAATGCTTACCACTTAATAATCATATGAACAAGAGTCTAACCACAACACACTCTAGAGTGCCAGCTATATAAATACTACCATGTAACTGTTTATCACTACATCTGTGCTCTATAGCTGCTGTGCATGAATTTACTTGTTCCTCTGTCTTACTTCTATTGACAATTTAACCTGTTTCTGTTATATCCCCTAAATGTTAATAACAATTTCACTCTGAAATTGCAAGCAGTAGTATGCTAATCCCATTAATGAGGTATATATTTTCTGATGACAATAAAAAGTCAGTACCGTGGAAACTCTTGTATTTTTAGCTCTCAAGAAAAATAATTAGCACAGGGAGAAAGGATTTAGTGCAGCTGACGTTCAGTTATTAAGAACAATGTAGCAATCTCAAGGTTAAAATTAATGAGCTGAATTATATCAGGAAGTCTTTTTTCTTGCAAGACGAGACAAAAGAAATACACTACATTAAAAAAGCAACAACTGACAAACACTTGTGGATAGTACTATATGGCATTCGGCTATATGGCAAGTGCACAGGACCATTGAATCATTGCAAAGTGCTGAAGGTGATACTAGTCAACCATGTGTGCTATGACTGATTCATAACACATATTACTTTAGTCAAGTAAATAATATAATAAATTAATCATATTAGTTAAACTATTGTTTTATTCAAAGTTGTCACTGTTGTTATATATCAATCAACACTTTCTATCATGTTAGTATAGACAATTGTTATGTCAATGTTTTCACTGTTATATTTATCAGCCAATACTTTCTAGCATGTTAGTATAGATAATTGGTATGTTCATTGTTGTTATATATCAGCCAACACTTTCTATCATGTTTTTTCCATGAGATATGTTTTACTCATTATGTACATGTATTATGTTGCATTATGATTTTATCATTTACTTATCAAATATTTTAACATAATGTGTTTTACAGATAACACTGCCATAATGCATGAACAAGTGCTGCGTTTGATGAATGCAGTAGGTAGGAGGAGCCGGCATAATAAATCCTTAGTTTTTCCTCTATTATCTCCTTGGATTAAAAAACCCAACCCCAGCTTGTGTTTCTACTATTCTGTCTTAAAGAATAAGAAAGAGTTAATGATAAAAAAAGCAGAATTTCCAAGGACGGTTATGGTTGAAAAAGAAGTACCTCAGGAACTGTCTTGGCTGGCAAAGAAAATTCTGGAAGAATCTGAACAGCATATAGTGTCTGGTAATAATAACCATTTAACTTTAGGGAATGAAGAATGCGTGGATCATCATGTGAATGACTCTTATTCAGTGGATAAACTCAAGACAAAATTGAATGCTTTAGCAATTGATGTTGATGAAGCATTAAAAAATCCACTTAACGATGTTCCTCTTGATGAGAATTCATCGTTTAGTAATTCTACCAACACAAATCAGGATGACTCTGTTGAGTCTATAATATTTCTAAATGATCTGAGAACTAGTTCAATAATTAAACCATCTCCCCTCCTGGGAACAGAAGACCCTAGTGTTCCACCAAGCAAAGTTCCTTGTGTAGGATGTGGAGCTCTGCTGCAATGTCAACACAACACTTTTCCAGGTTTCTTACCAAGTGAGCATTTCAAACTTCTCTCACAAAATGAACTGAAAGTTTCACTTTGTCAACGGTGTCATTACATCCGTGATACTAATGCTTTTGTTGAAGTCACTGCTAAACCAGAGGAATTTGCAGAAATGATTTCCAAGATTAGACCCACAAAATCCATAGTTGTAATGGTGGTTGATCTTATGGATATACAAGGAAGCATTATTCCCAACCTGATGGAGTATATAGGGCATAAGCATCCACTTATCATTGCTGGTAACAAGGTAAGTGAATAGTTTGAAAAACATTTGTATGGTGGCTCGTTCATTTATTAGGTTCTGTTTTATATATTTTGAATTATTGAGGGCCTGTTCTCCAGAGGCAGTTATTATTTTTTATTCCATTTTTATTGACATTCCAAAGCTCTAAATCTTTTCTGTACCAGATTTTTTTGCATACCTGTTCAATAGTATTGTATCTAAACTAACCTCTAGATAATTTTTAATAATTAAATTATCCACTTCATTTGTTTCATTTCTTAAGCAGAGGAGTCTGGGTTATGACTGGAACATCTAAATTCTGACTGGTAAATTTTCACTGTGAGACCATACTGCAATTATTCATATAGTAATCAACATTTCCATTTTTTTCTTTTCCTTATTATTGTTCGAGCAGTTTTTTTTCTGCTTGAGCAAAGCATTTTCAGAAACATTTGTGATTTTAAATTGTAACTACTGATTACATGTATGTATATTCCCCGCTCTTTAACTGAGAGATATTTGTTTTTAATTTTCACATGAGTCTTTCACTTGGTCTGATTTGACATAATGATTCCTTTTCTTGCAGCATTTCTCTTACCTCGTCCTATTTCTATTTCTGCTTATCAATAGGTTGTAGGTGTTTGGTACGCACCTAAGTTAGCATCCACTAAACATGCATGTTTTTTTGTATGGAGATGGTTTGGTGAGAACTATCTCTGCTTTTATAATTTAATAATTTTGTGTGTTGTTTCCTGTTATGCGTTTCCTGACAAAGGTCCCTGTTGGACCGTAACATGGAAAAAGTCCTTGTTCCTTTTTTATTATTTCTTTGTTAGTTAGATCATATAGTATTACTTGAACTTAGTATTTATCATTCCTGTAGCTCGGATAGCACAACATGTTCTAATTCAATTGCTGGCATTTGAGCTTGTCAGTTCATTTATTTGCAATGAGAATTTACTGAATATAAATGTTGTCTAAAAATTACCAAAACCAAAAATTTTGAGATTGTTTGCTATATCCTGAATAGGATATGCCGAAAACTTGACATAATTAATTGTATTAACTTAATGTTGGCAAGAGAGAACATTGGTATTGAAAGTGATTGATAGCACATGAAACAGAAGTATTTGGAAATGCATGATAACCAATGGCACACATCATGAACCATAAAAATAACTTCAGAGAAAGTTCAGAAATCATGTACCTACATGCTTTTTTTCTCTTCCAGTTCATTTGTTAATTTTTAATATAATAAATATATGTTTCACTTTTAGGCTGACTTGTTAGCCCCAGATTGTCCAGAATACTTAAAGAAAGTTAAAATTGAGTTGGAGAAGGCATGTTACAATGCAGGACTAAGTAACATTCATAAATGCACACTTATTAGTGCAAAGAGTGGATTCGGAATTGAAAAACTGATTACTCAGCTGTTTTCATTTTATCGAAAACAAGGTTTGTGATTTATTTATTTATTTAGTCATTATGCATCAATACAGATTACATTTCATTCCTAAATGTTATTGATTTTCATTAATCAGTATGTGGTAGCCTAGTTGGTAGTGAGCTTGATTGCTATCACCGGTTTACGGCGTGTCAGGTTTGAAACCACATCCGGACACACAAAAATGGTTGTGATTTCTTACTTGACATGAGTACCGGACGCATGAGTTAGGAGAGGAAAGACAGCAAGGAAAATTAAGATAAAATATCAACAAAGCATATGATATATTTCCTTAAGAACACAATCACAGTTATATCACACAAAAATTAAGTTCCTGATTGATTTAGGTTCAGGTTTGAAAGATTAATTAAACTTTACTCAGAGAAATATACTCTAATATTTGGGTGATAGACTGAAAATTTGACTAAAATGTAAGCATGTACTAGCAAGTTCAGTTTAAAAACTAAATGTAACGGTTATTATTTTACAATTTTTAAATGAATATTTGTTTTATTTCATTATTAAATCAGTGGATGTGTACATTGTCGGAACAGCTAATGCAGGAAAATCATCTCTATTTAACACATTACTTGCCTCAGACTATTGCAAACATACAGCCAGAGATCTAATTCAGAGAGCAACGATCTCAGTGTGGCCAGGTAAATTGTTGCAAAATATTTTGTCATATCTCCTTTTCTTTTTTCATTTTTCTTTTTTTATGGCCAAAAACTAATGAAGTAATAACGTTGGTCATTATGTTTGGAATTGCATTGTATGACAGCAATAAACTTTCAGTGGAAAATGCATTGGTACTCAATTTCCTAAAACAGATGACGAAGGGTATGTCTGCTGATTGTTGCTGTGGCTCCCTGGTTGAACATCCTCTCCATTGTACCCTGCAGGAGTCCAGTTCTTCTACCAACACCATTTTTAATATGCAGGATCTTAGCCTAGATGTGTCATCAATAGCAGTATTTGAATGAAGTAGGTGCTCATAAAACAGTTTCAGGACGATGGGGAAATTTACTTTCTCTGTGCAGACATCAATCTTGGTCAGATTTGCTGGTATTAAAGCCATTGTCATATTTCTGGGTGCTAGTTGACTCATGGGGTCAAACAATGACAACATAAAGACAATTTTTGACAAGTGTCAATTCTGTAGCAACATTTATGTTTTGACTGTGATTTCTACATTGCTTCTGTTAGCACAGATTAAATGTTATCCTTTGCAAATTGCACAAGTGTCACTCTTTCTGTTTCTTGATACGGTAAGACCTACTAAAGTTTGACAATCTGTATGACATTCTTATTTTGCCTTTCAATTTAGTTCCAAGATTACTATGTATATGTGTGTAACTGTGAGATGTCTAAGAAAAGCACAAGCAGAACAAGAAGTAACCATGTAAAGAATGAAGAGATTACAAGAACTGTTGGATCAATGTCTGTGGTCAAATGTATTGAAAAAACAGACAGAAATGGCTATGTCATTTAATGATAATTATTCCATATTGGCCAACAGCAAGAGCATACAACATGAAAATGGAAAAAACAAGAGGCAGAAAAAGACCAAGAAGAAGGTAGATTTATTGTTACTGACATCTTAAGACATCACAATATTAATGCATATCAAGCGACCAAATGTGCCAATCATACCTAGCCTAATTACTTAGTCACTTCAACCAGGCATGTCTGCTGGTGAGGTATAGTATTATTGCCTTTATACTCAAAGTACCTAATGCAATCAATCAAGTGCCATGCCGACTGGTGTAGGCGATCATATTTCTCCGGTACTCTCTGTCTCTTGTGTTGTCAATAAGCTCGGTTGGTGATCTTCTTCCATGCCACGATACAAGCCCATCTAGTACCTTTTCTCTTTGTCGTCCCCTATCTCTTCTCCCTTTGATCTTTCCAGTGGTTATTAAGTGTTCAAGTTGTGTTCTTCTCAGCACATGCCCTAGAGACCTTGACTGAATGCCCCTAATGCAGTTGCTGATAAAATGAGACACTTTCCAGGCATGATATGGTGAGAAATTAGATGATTCTGATGTTCCCAATGAAATATCTGAAATGTTCAGTAAGAACATGATAGTTTAGAGGTTTAGTTTTATGAATCGACATTGAAAAACTCTGGGTAAACATTAGCTGGTCAGTCTCTCCCAGCACATGATGAAAAGTATCTCTCCCAGCACATGATGAAAAGTATGTATGCTGATGTTTCCTGTAGCTCAATGTTGCACCTACACTTTAGTCAAGCACATGAACAAAGTAAAATTGACTAGACACTCAAACAATTATGCATGTTGTAATAACTGTTTTAAAATTACTTATTGTAGGATGTAGAAATATTTACCATTATTTTAATCCTAAATATTCAGGTACTACACTGAATCTTCTGAAGTTCCCAATTATGAGACCATCAACTCGTACTAATACACTTCGACAATTGAGGTTAAAACAGGAAGTTGCCCAGAAAAAGGCACAGAAAAAACTTGATCAAATGAGAAAAAATGAGAAAGCTTTGTCTTGGGAACTGAAAGGTAAAGTTTAGAGCATACAAACTGTAATGTGTAGATTAATTGACCACATTCTTGTATTAAATAATTATTCTCTTTTCTAGCCAAATAATGCAAGTAAAACATTGAATGCTCATGTTCTCATTTGGTCAAGCAGAAGACAATAGAGGCTGTTCATGCAGGTGTCATATGTTTTGTATATTGTCTATCAGCCTCTTAGCCTTCCTTGCACAAAGTGAAAATTGTTCTGTTTCACAATAATATTAGCATAAATGTAGAACTACGGTTTTATATGACATCAAGTGTTTAAAAGTGTGTGTGTCATGTGATGTAGTCTTCCTTATAAATCTGAAATCCCCACAGTCTTTAGCAAGTTCTCCTGCTTCCTCTAGCAACATGTGCATGCACTCCTGAATATCTCTTTTCCAATGACATCTTGGTCAGCCTCTGCCTCTAGTGCCTTCTATTGCATCCTCCAACAACACTCTTTTCATGCTATCGTGTCTCTTGACATGGCCGGGAAAAAAACCTAACATTCTTCTTAACCTTCACCAAGCCTATATCAACCCCGGCCGCCGAGAAACAAAATGGCCGCGCGCGCTTTTGGCGGCCCGGCCCACCCAACAATAATATCGTGAGATTTACACGTACCACAGTCTGTGCACATAGCTGGGGACATGCGCAATCGAAGCCGGTACATCCCCCACTTCCGAAATGATCGTTTTTGAGAATGGCTAGCTATTCGTAAAAGTTTAAGAGCAATTAATCTGACCACATCTGTACATCGGTACGATGCCATGATGATGGATCGGTTTTATAGACCTTTATTTCATCGTATTTTGAATAAAATAACATTAAATCGTGGCTTGAATCATGGATTATTAGGTTATTTAGTTTCACAGCAGTGAATATACAGAATGCCGAGTTGGTTTGGGGACTTGTACGTTTGATATCGAATATTTTGAAGTGGCAGAAAAAATAACTCTAGGCCTAAGCTCAAAGAACGATTTTACTGCAAATCTACATGTTTTATACAGTTCCCCCGGCTATATTTTGATAATTTCGCAGTGAAAGAACATAAATACAACAGATTTGCGTGATTTAGTTTACAGTGTTGCCAAGGAATTCGATATGTAAGGTAAGTTATTTTTATTTCTTATTTTTTTTCCTCTTTATTTGTTAAAAAATATATGTTTTTTGTGAAAAACGTCTTTACCACTTTCTCATACGTCTGGTATCACACACACACGTACATAAATTACACCAATATATGCATAATTCAATTCTTTATTTATATGTGCAAATATTATTTAAATATCTCTAACAACCCAAAAATTATCACATTTTCAAAACAGTCACCATCAATAACGTTAATTTTCAAAAACGAATCCGGTGGCAGGGAGACATTTCGTATTTTTTAATCTGGCTTGCTAAAGGTTAATATGGTGTTTAAAAGCCAGCCTTCTTGAACATTGATTGTTATTAGCATGTCTTCATTGGTCATTCGTACTCTCAGGACTCTTCTATAGCACTTCATTTCAAAAGCCTCTATTTTCTTGGGTGTAGTTTTATCACTGTTTATGTTAGCTCCTAGATATTTGAAATTTGTCACTTCTTCTAAAACATTGTTATCAATATTAATTCCAGATCTTGTTCTCACTTTGTTGGTTTTCATAATTAGAGCAGGTTTTGTTGTTCGTTAAAGCATTTTATTATGTTCATTACGTCTTTCTTGTTTTTGATGTTAATAACACTGTGCCATCTGCGTATCTAATTTCTGGAATCTGTAGACCTCCAATGTTTATGGGGCTGAATTCTTGCTGCATTGTTTCGTGTATCAAATTGCTCATTATGTAGAAAATGTTTATTTTTCATTTTGTTTAAAAGTAGAGAAGTTAATTTTTTGCTTTCATAATTTGTATTAGCCATAACAATTTTAAGCATTTCTTCCTTCCTATTTCTTGTGTTATTGGGAGGGTTGAACTCTTACATGCTCAGAAGACTCCAGCTCTTCAAAATGGGCTCTCTTTTGAGGAAAAAGTGTGCTGCTCAGCTGAGAGAAAGGGAGGGGGGATGGTACTATAACATAAAGAAATATTTGCATCTTTTACTTTTATGCTCAGGTAAAGTTAACTGTCAGAAAATAGTCTTCAGTCAGGTGATAGTCCTATAGATTGTTGTTTCACTTTCGTCTAGGTTTACCATCATGGGGGATTGAAAACTATTCTTATCCATTCCTGACCATTAGGTTAACATAAGCACCTGTGGCTTGATGGACTCTTTCGAAGATAAAGACCCAGTTCCTCATGGATGTTGCTGATAGCTGTGATCTGTTGCAGTAAATCAAAGCGTGACATGATCACATTTCATTAGTTGTGTAGATATTATATTTCCTGGTTATTGGTTACAAGCTCTCATCATTTCACTCTGAGCAAACCCATAGGCACTCAACTCAATCTCCCCCAGCAGAGGATGGATGTCTGTAGTTCCTGTGGCCTGCTAGTTAAACACAATCCTCTCTCTACCACACATGAATACAGTCTTACTTTCCTGGTTTCCTAGCAGTAGCATACTCCTCCTTCTGTAGACTGGAGTGTGTTCTTCTTTGTGAGTTATCTCCATAGAATGTTAGATATGTCATCACTGTGGATGTGTCAACAAATGTGACAGAAGAATGATGAAATAGAATAGGCTTATATTATGCATAGAATGTACAGAGAGACAACAAATACAATGGCTTGGTCATCATATGAGAATGGAACAAATAGCGCAGACGGCAGAACATATCCATCCTGCAAGATTGCATTACACTAAGCCAGTTTAGGGAGGAGAACTGGTCCACGAAGACATATATCCACATAAAGCTGTATGGGAGCACTGAGGAGCTTTTAAATACAGCAGCATTTATCAAGAAAACAAGATTTGCTGTATATTAAACTGCAAACAAGTCAAAGCAGAAGATGAGAATGGAACACACTCACAAAATTTAGTGGCATCTCAAAACTTCAACAATAATTGAATAGCAATGTCATCTACATGATAAAGTTGAATTATATTTTATTATTATTGCTTGTATTTGTTTCTGAAACTTATCAAATATTCTGCTATATAGAAAATGTGAATATGACTGATGTGCGCACGGATACACAGAGAAAAGCAGATGAAACTGGTAGTGCATGGGGTCAACAAGTTTATGGATTTGAAACTAATAGGGATGGTTCAATACAATATACTTTGCCCGAACCTACTCCTTTTGAACCAGAAGATTATGATGTTAGCTACTGGGCCTATGATACTCCTGGCATTATCAATCCTAACCAGGTAGGAATATCTTTTGTTATTGTGATTATTGGTTAATAAGCTGATATTGCACATCAGACATCAGGGCTTAGTTTACCCCAGTAGATATCTAAGTGTATGCATACTGATGGCACTTGTGGCTCGCTGGTTAAATTCATTTTGCCCCTAAGAATCCCATTTCTACTTGTAGTACACTTAATAGTAAATTCTCCCAACTTCATCCTAGAAGCACCATCTATTTGCAGTGTTGACATCAAACAGCTGTACGCCAAGCAACGTTCAAGTGGCTTTCTTAACCATTCTCAATTCATCAACTATAAATACATTCGATGCAAGATTATCTTCTCTTTAAGATTAAAAGCTACCTAGAGTTGCCATATTAGCCATTTAATTTTTGAAAATTTTGCCATTTTTAAAGGCTATTGGCCATGAAATATCTTTTTGCCATTTGTATGTTTTTGGCTATGAGATATGGATATATAAAAGAATAGGGAGAACCTCTCAAAAAGAAAAGGAATGAAGAGGTTCTAACAACACTTTGTATGAAGTAAGGACTATTAAAAGAAATAAAGATCGCACAAATAAAATATTTTGGATATATTTACTTACTTGAGTGTAGTCGAGATGAGGCAGAGATACAAGTGGGACAGAAAGCAAGAGACTAGATTTTGGAGGTCTGTTGCAACCAACCTTTGTTACGGAGACGATATTTGATGATGTTTCTGGTATTTTTTTTTAAAAAAACCATCTTTCACATATTTTGTTGTTTAAATCTTGCTAAAAATGGGCTGCATGGTATTTTGTAGAAATGAACTAATTTTAAACTATAGAGAATAGTAACACTGCTACCTGCATGTATACAGTAAGAGGAGACTAAGGGGATTTTGGGAGATGGAGTTAGGTGTCCCATCCCATAGAGAATCAAAGTGGCACTGAAGTCATATCTGTCAGGATAAATAGCAGGTATATTACAGGCAGACTGTAAACCATGACAACACATTCCTTTCTCAAGCTACAGTCTGCAGGAGTTTCAGATCACAAAAGAAGGAAACAGTTCAACAACTCTAGTTTGCAAAAATAAAAATCAGTTTACATGCAGATACTTCTAATATTTTTGTGACAAAATGCAGTGTATACATTAAAAAATTTTTTTTTCAGATTATGAATTTGTTAACACCTGAAGAAGCTCCTTATATAACACCTGCCTCCATGGTGATCCCTCAATGTTTGTTTATGAAGCCTGGTGACACCATATTTGTGTCTGGACTAGCTAGAATAGACTACATACAGGTAAGAGCTGGTAAGATATGTCAGACAATAAGTGGCAGATATTACATCCAAGCTGTAAACCATAACAATTTATTTCATTCTCCAGACCATCTGATAATCTGCAGGAGTTTGAGAATAAACACAGAAAACTCAGATGAAATGATGTGAGAGTGTAGTGGCTAAATTACATGCTGGCCATGTGACCTGGCTCTTCTTCAGCGTTCATTCTCAAACTCCCATTGGATCTCTCTTGCAGCAGGACAATGGCCATACTAGATTTCCAGCAGGATATAGTCTAGAGAATGGAAATGCGTTGTGTCTCCATTTTATTTGCGCCAATGGCCTGATACATCCGTCTTCGGCAGAGACCTGGTTCAAGTTCACTCATCACATGTAGTTCCTTCAGTGCTGAATGTAGTGCAGAAACCAGTGCTCTCCAATTTGAGTGATGTAATGATGTTGCATGTAGTTCTTGAAAGTTGTTAGACCCATAGTCATACCCTTTTTGATGGTTGTTCTGCAAAGAGTTTCTTTTGCCATCTGGTACTAATTTTAATACTTGTCATGGAAAAGACAAAAGTAATGGCAGCTGACAAAACTAAATCAAGATCCAAAATTAATATTGAGAATTGCAATTTGCAAGAAGTGACACATTTTGATTATTTAGGAATTAGTATAAACAATGCAGGTGACTGCACAGTTGAGATTAAAAGAACAACAATGGCTCTGGCAAAATTAAAACAGCTAAAGGAACTGTGGCAGGTTACTAACATAAGAACAAAGTTGTGTTTACTACGACCATGTGTGTTTCCTGTGGTGACATATGGATGTGAAGCATGGACACTAACCTTAGGCATGCTGTGTTTACAATTATGCAATTTCTTGACTCCCGCGGAATTAGTTTTTGGAAATGTTACGCAAGCGTCGGTGGCTGCTTTGAAATCGTGATAACATTTTTGTTGTTAAAGATATTTAAATAATATTTGCACATATAAATAAATAATTAAATTCTCTGCATATATTGGTTTAAGTTTTGTTTGTGTGTGATGTGAGAAAGTGATAAAGATAGATTTAGACCTATCTATTGATCGAAAGCTGTTGAATATTATATATTTTACATAGTGAGAACCTTGTAGAACCTCGTGGTCTATTTTAATTAAACAAATTGAAGTACTTACCTCTCAAGATTTCCACATTGTATTCGGAATAAATAATGATTTCACTGAATATATGATGATAGAAAAGTATAATAAACTCGATTCATTGTCATGTCGCTTCGCCGCAAAGCCAATGCTTAAAGATTGCTTGGATTTCCATTCCATAATCAAACACTATTATCTATCGCTATTTTGACAATAGAAACAGGAAGTTAGATAAATTCTCTTCTCAATGTTGGCAAAACATACTGTCAAAAAAGTTACCGATCTCAATTTTTTCGTTCGGTTTCGGGTTTAGCGAACCAGGCGGTGAATTTCACCTTCCAAAATCAAAACATGACACAATTCCGGTGGAATGCACCACCTGAATTGTAAACACAGTGTGTTAAAGGTTAAATAAAACAGTGGCCAAGAAAGATAATAACATCATTTGAATTAAAGTGCTATAGATGAATTCTGAGAATACCATGGACAGCAAGGAAAACAAACCAGGAGGTGTTATGAACAATTAACGTCCAGGAAGGCTGGCTTCTGAACACCATATTAAAGAAAAAAACTAGTTTTATCCTCACATTAAGAAACCTAACAGCATGGAGAGAGTGTTGTTGGAGGGAATGATAGAAGACAACAGGGGCAAAGGCCACCCAAGATGGATAAAGCTGCTCCTTTTCAGTCGTCCCATTGCTAGATTTTGGAATCTTTCCTTCATTGGATGACTTGGCATACACTGAAACTTTTCTGCTTGAATTAGTACTTTTGTGTCTCTGCGTTCGCCAAGTGTTTGCATTCTTCCCATTTTCTGCATCTCTGCTATGGGTGTTGATTTCATTGCTCCCAACATTATTCTAAGTGCCTGGTTTTGTACTTTATCTAGATCTTGTAATGTGGTGTTTGATGCAGGACACCACACAGCTGAACCATATTCCAGGTGTGGTCTTATGCCGTGCTGGTAAACTTTACTGAATATATTTCCACTGGCTCCCCATGTGGTTCCACTTAGTTTTCTCAGGATAGCTAACTTCCTTCTGGCTTTTGTTGTTGCTTTGTTTATGTGCTGCTTCCATGTCAGCTTATCATCAAAAGTAACTCCGAGGTATGTGGGTTGTTTGTCTTCTTTCAAGAGCTCTCCATCTATCTTGATATGACCAGCTTTTTGTTTTAATCAACACCTGACTAGGACTTTGAGTCTACATACACTTGAATGGCTGCTGGAATAGAGAGCAGAGCACTTATTGGAATTTCCCTTGTGCTATGATTCTAGTTTCTAATCAAGAACATGAAGTATTTTGTGTTCTAATTTTTTTTTGTGCCATGTAGATTTAGCACATCCATTTCAACATGCTTTTAATTTGGGTGAGCTTCCCTAGCCTGTATCAGCGGTCTAATATGATGCCAAGTGTAAGTGTGTGTCTTTAGCATAACAGTTTATTACCAACTTTGCCCTTGGTTGCAGGCCAAAACATGTCCCCGTGTAGTAGCCTCTGAGGTAGAGACGTAAACAGGGATCTGGACTTGGTTTGAGTATATCTTATCTTTTATACGGTGTTTTGCTGCCAGTGAACTTGTCTAATTTAATTAGAGGTCCATTGCTTACTCTGCCCTAGGGTGCAGAACATTTCTTATCTGTGAGCCTTGTTTCGGTATAGAAAATGCTTAAAAATACAGCAGCATTCATTAAGAAAACCGGACTTTCTGTGTAGGCATATAAAACTGTGAACAAGAATATGATGATGATGATGTTCCTCCTTCGCAAGCGAAGATGAGCATGGCATGAAAAACATTAAATGCGATTGAAAAAAATAATAATAATTAAAATTGCTAATTAACTCATTTGGTTTGTGAGTTCGTAGATGTCCGATTCGTGCATGGAAAGTTCTATTGCAGTGCATGCAGGAGTGCTGAAGGTTCGGGGTAGGAGAATTTACGGATTTGTCCTTCTGATTCTTGTGCTTGTGGATTGTCCACAGTGTTCTTTCTTTTTCAAATTTCGTGATGCGAGCAGTGATCTGGGTATGCCAGGCTGAGCGATCAAGTGCTGTAGTCTCCCAGGAGCTAGGATTGATGCTGCAGTGCTTGAAAGAGCTTTTTATGTGATCCTTGAAAAGCTTTTTCTGCCCTCCACTTGAACGCTTACCTTCGCACAGCTCCCCATAGAATAATCTCTTTGGGAGGCGCTTGTCTGGCATAATGGACAATGTGGCCAGTCCAGCGGAGTTGGGACTTAGTCAGCATTGCATGGATGCTTTGCATACGGGACTTCTGAAGAATTTCTGTATCTGGTATATGATCCTGCCAATGTACCCCCATGAGGTTTCATAGGCACTGAAGATGAAAAGAGTTAGGCTGTCGAGCGTGTCTCGCATAGACAGTCCAGGATGATGCAGTATAAAGCAGTGTTGGTAGAACCACTGCGCGGTACACGTTCAACTTTTACAAGAAGAAGAAGAGAACACTTGACAGTAGAGTTGGACTAGGTTTGGTGTGCCCTCTTAGGCAAAGTTTTGTTCACCGATGTCATGTATACCTCTTCCACGTCTGAGCTACTACACAATTTTTCTTTGTTTACAGTATATAATTTCTAACATAACTTTAAATGAAACAATTCCGAACAATCTCTATGTCGCAGGGATCAGATTTGGTTTTCATAACAGTTCACACTGGACCAAACATTCCAATTGAGATAGTTACAACTACGGAAGCAGATCAGTTTTATCAAGCAAATATTGGGACTCCAACATTAGGGGTAAGTTGTCGATATCCAAATGCTAATGAGTAACTACTATTGTCAGCACAATGCCATTCTTAAAAAAGTGCAGGTCTTCTGAAGTAGGGGTAAGTAAATCTCTCTTAGTGTAATGTAGTAGAGAAGAACTCTGTAAGAATAGAGGAAAGAAGTGTATAACCAGAACCATCTGTTAAGAGGACAGAACGTATTAGTTTGTTTTAATTATCTGGGGTATTGTCAAACTCTTTATTTGCTTCTTTTCTGCAGTTATTCTCAAACTCTTGCAGATTGGCAGGATCTAGTCAAGAGAGCGAAATGTGTTGTGTTTTCCAGCTTGGCTGTGAAATGTGCACATTTTGACCTGACACTCCTGGCTTCAAGGTCACAAGAATTGACCATCAACCCCACCACCGAAACCTACTTAGTCATCTCTTACAATATGCGTGGTGGGTAACAGTGTCACTTTTCTTTGCTCTCCTGTCCCCAGCAGCATACAAAATCTTCATTCTCTTTACAAGTAATATTTCAATATTTCTAGTAATGAAACCAATCATTTCAAGACTCCCAGCATTCTTTCTTATAGAGCAAAATATATGCCAAATGCTACTCCATTGATCTGAAAATTGTACATGTTATTGTTCATCATCATCAAGTGCCATCTCAGCTTCCAAGCATGGCTGCAGTGAGCTTCCAAAATACTCAAACTTGTGCTTTGTTGACGCACTCTGAAAAACTTTATCTTTTAATGTTTCTTTCCCATTTTGTATCTGTCTGCTTCTTGCTCTGAGCCCCTCAACTCAACAAGGTGTCATGTCTTTTAATTATTGCAAAGTTTTATTTTCTTTAATAGTTCATTTTTTATATGTAGTGTTGCTAGAACCTTCATACTGAAGTGGCAATTTCTGGCTGAAAGACACATATATTGAGCATGCGATTGCATCTGTGGGTCTCACCAATGACTCACTAGACAAACCAACCATGCAACAGAAAACCTTAGTAGATGACATGCCTTTATATTGAGGTTATCTTCTTATAGAAGCTTCATGGCACATCATCTATACAATCCCGTAGTTGTAACCTTCGATAACAGTTACCATGTTGTTCTAACAGGCAGACGTTGTGCTTGAACTAGTTACGGGCATTGCGTGGGTGGGTGGAACAACAAAGAAACCTGTCGCAAAGGCCAGAGTTGTGCCCTGATGGCGACGTCTGTTTCGGCGGCATTAGACTCAAAACACAGAGTCGAATGGCTGCTGGAACAGAGGACAGAGAACTTATGGGAATGGCCCACGTGCTGTGAGGCCAGTTTCTAATCAAGAATCAGGACACATATATTGCAGCCAAGCTGTAAAACATGACACAATGCATTCCATTCTTCGAGCTACAGCCTATTGATCAGTAGGAGTTTGAGAACTGATACAAAAGAAGAATCTCTACTGTAATATTATTGTCACTTTAATTTTACACATTCTTATCTAGTGATCCAGAATTGGTTGGATCTTACTTGCATAATGGTTAGACCATTCACTTTATGCTCAAGAGGTAGCGGCTTGAAATCTCGCCTGTGACATCTTGTTTATGAAGTGAATTTAATTTAGATCTCTAGGGATTATAACTTGGAGCTATGGGGTTACATGCTATGAGTGATACTCTCAACAGGCAGAGTGCAGCTTTGTTGAAAGGGATGGGGAAACCCAAGTACAACGGAGTCAGTCCTCAGTCAATTTTAAGAAACACTGTCGATATAAAAGTACATGTAAGATAAAAATGTTAAATGTGTTGGATTCTTATGATGTTACATACACAATTAATAAAATAAAAAAACATTAGACCAAGTTTCATTGTTGTTTATGACAAATGATGGTTATTGTAATCATTCATTTGTAATATAAACTGATAAATTAAACACAATGTTTCTCTCACTAGTATAGCAGCTTATTCAACTACAGATATCTTATAAAATATGACCATGTAACAACTAGGGCCTGGACTTCTAGTTCAATGTGCAAAGAATAAGACCACTGACTTGTTTCCATAGAAAGGTGACTAGGGGAAAGTTGGCGAAAGTGTGCTCACTTGACATGACCACTCTTCAGCTGACTCAACTTTAAATGAGCACCTGACGACGCATGAGTTAGAAGAGGTAAAGACAGCAAGGAATGGAACTGGCCACCCCACCTAATAGTTTCTGTGGCTTAGTACATGAAGTACATTCTCTGTGGCAGGTTGCTGCCATGGCACCTACCTTTACCTGTATTCTTCTCTCAATTTATGCTGTAATTGCCAACTTTCCCATCTATACAAAACATGCATTATTAAAGATTTATATATATATTGATCTTCACTCCTGTACTTATTCTGCTTTTCCAATATGGTGCTCAATCTAGACATTGCAGCAAAGGCTATTTCAAGTATAGTTGTGATATCTTTGTTATTGCTTCCATCGCTGCTCATATGAGGCCCTAGTTATTTAAAGTTATTAACTTTTAAATTGTGTATATTAAACAAAGTATATTCTATTATCCTATCATTGTTTTGCTTTTCTTAATGTTAATTACCATGCCATAACTTTGTAGTTTTTTCCTAGTTCCAAATAATTTCGGTTGCAGAGACACCACTGTGGGTCAGACTTGCTCTATGAGTAGTGAAGCTGGGACAGTCCTGTAGCATTGTTTGTTTTGTGGCCATGATCTTGAATGACATTTTAATGGCTTACCATTTCAGGCATTTGGTACATAGATTTGATTGTATAGTGTGAACACCCTGTCTCAAGCCCCGGGCCCTAAGCCAGTATTTTCTGACTGATGGTAGGGTAGTGTGATACTTGCCTAAAAGCTGGCTTTTATGGAACTTTCTGCAGATTTACTTTATTTTGAAGAATGTTTGTTAAAGTCAAATATATATATCGCTATCCTGTATATGGGTGACACAAAAATTCAGTTAGCTACAAGAAAACATTTATTAACTTTTGAAATGCCTTATCAAAATGCACAAAATATCTATATAGTCATGATGTTATGATAATGAAATAATCCCTTTAATTGAGATCAAGCTGCTCTTAGCAGCCAATAGCCTTTCTGACAAAAACATACCCACAGGTCCTCAGTTGAGAAGCCAAGGTGACCCTCAAATGCATAAGATTTGCTGTCTCAAAGGCATGATTGTGGATGGTTTATGGATGTATTTTTGTCCCTGATGGGAGGCATTTCAGTGTGGAGGCTCATCACACCCTGCCAGGAGTGCAGCATATTTGCCTGGGTCAACTAGTTCCTAATTCTTCCATCAGATTTATTGAGTGCAATGATGGCACACCTAGAATTTCGTGCCACCTAGCAGTCAGTCATCCCCCAACTTTCCTTAGTTGGCATGCCTGGAAAGAAGACAGTGGCCCTATTCTGTGCACCCTGAACTAGAAGTCCAGGCCTTGGTTGCCACATGAGTGACGACTTGGTGATAAAATGCACAAAATATCTTTACACTTATTAACTTTATGATCAAATACAAGAACTTGCAGACAAAGTTGGATGTGATTTTAAGTTTTGAGTTGAAGTTTTCATGTTATGAAAATATGATTAGATTATGTCTTGATCTTCCTTATCTGCAGATACCTATAGGAAATGAAGATAGACTCAGGAAGCTTCCATCCCTGGTTGGGAAGGAATTCACAGTGACAGCTGTAGATGATGACATTGCTGCAGCTGATATCCAGTTGTCATCTATAGGTACTATTTGTTATATCTGCTTTCTCTAACAGCATCAGTAATCAATGTCTAGATAAACTATCAAATATAAAAAGTGCCAGAATTTAAATATTTTGATGGCTTGTTCGCATTAATGAAAGACATGACTGAAAATGACACCTGGTCAACCAAGTCAACAAAGTTATTTCTCAGCTATCTTTAACAAAAAGAGGAAAGTTGTGGATAGAGTGAGGTGAGGTCGTCATACAAAGTGTGTACATGTTGGAGGATAGGGCACCTTGTATATCTACCTGTTCGGTTCACCTCAACTTTACCTTCATGTGTGGTCCAACAAGGTGTTATGCTTTTTTATGTGTCCAAAATATTTTATTTTTATTTCTTTTTATAGTTCTTGTTTTCATACACAGTGTTGTATAACATCTTCGTTTTCTTCTATTTCCATGAAGTTCTCCCTTTTTTAAAAATAAATCCACATCTCAAAAGCATCAATTCTGTCATCTAGCTGTTTGTCCATTGTCCATGTTTCCAAACTATACATCAACATAGAATTTATCCAGCACTTTATATTACCTAGTTTTTTATTTTTATGATGTGTTTTATTATAAGCAGTTTCTTCTATCATTGAAAGTTCTTTGAGCCATTCCTATTCTCCTTTTTTTTCAGAAATGTGCTTATGTCTGACACATTGTATCTTCTATAAACTTAACTGTATTTTTTAATTTGTACAGATGTCCATAGAGTTTTAATTTCAGTTGTTTCTCTGGTGCAATGTATTTGCCTCAGCATTTTATATTCCAGGCATTCTTGAAGAATATGCTCTGCTGTCTGATGTGCTTGTTCACATGGCCATGTTGCCAATCTGGAACTTTGTATACATGTGGTTGAGGAGTCAGTTGTGTCCTGTTCTGAGACGAAGAATGACTTGTTCTGGTTTGTTCATAATTTGGTAGTCATCATTTGTTAGTGTTGGCTTTCTTATTGCTGTGATCATCCATTTCTTTTGATGGTACATTGTTAGCACATTTATTCTTTTAACTTCTGTCCTTTTCACATCTACCATCATTTGTGATTATGTGGCAAAGATAAAAGAAATTCAATTCTTTTTTTTGTGTGGACAATCTCAACTCAGTTTAATATCTTTTGATGTAGTTTTATGTTTAGAATTGTTTTAACATCTGCTCTGTTGATTATCATAGATTTGCTTTCCAATGTTAATATATAATCCATAGGTCCTACTTGGTTGGTTTTCTACTTTTTCTACTATATATTGTAGCTACTTGTTCTACTAGACATTGTAACTAATTTTTTGTACTCAGCTTTGTAATTACTTGTTCTGCTGGGCATTGTAGCTACTTGTTCTATTAGGCATTGTAACTAATTTTTGTACTCAGTTTTGTAATTACTTGTTCTACTAGGCATTGCTGCTACTTATTCTAGACTTTGTAACTCTTATTTTCTCTCTGCTAATAGAACATGTGTAATTTGCATATTAATATTATTTTCGTATTTAATGCCCTCATGTTCCTTTGATCTGTTTGCATTTGTTCTTTACTGGCCGTGTGTTGGGGGAGCAAAGAATAGCAAAACTGATGTGCGTTGTACGACTTATCTATATTTAACCCTGCCGTGTGAATTTCAATAGTGTCATTCTTACTCATTATTTTTTGGTGTGAATGTTCTTGATACATACCTTTTGGTGGAAACATTGATTTGTGTTTATTATTGTGTGTGTTTCAAGGGATTAGCAAAACTTCATTACTCTGCTGCAAAATTCACCTATATTGCTAATACCTCCTGAAAATTCCATACTGACTACCACATAAAACATCAATGCCTGTAGTACTAGTGTTTTGGCAGTTGAGTAATATACAATTAGATGTTGTCAAATTCTTTTATGTTATAGTTGAGAGAGCAGAAATTCTTGCTATTCCACAGCATTGTTATATCTGCGTAATTTTATCAGACAGATGTAATTTCATCCTGACATTTGTAGGTCACTTACTTATTACAGGGTTGGGTATCCAAACAGATGGCAGTGCTACTAATCTCTGTTTCCCCCTTTTAATATTAGAGAAATATGGCCATTTATCAGAGTCATGGGTGAAGAAAAATATGTACTCAAGCTTTGAATCTGAATGTGATAGTCACTCAAAACTAGCAACCATCTATACTACTACTATTAAAACTTCCTGTTATCCAACAAGATTTTGTAGTAATATAGATCAGGGGTCGCAACCTTTTGCTAACTGTGTGCCAACTTACGGTTTCAAATTATTCAGAGTGCCATCATCACATATGATTTTATACAAGTCGAGGTCAATATTCTTATTTTACCATATATTTTATTTTTATATTTTAATTAATTACTATATAGTAATATTCAATAATATGTAAAGCTGTAAACAACATTAAAAGAAATAGAGTTTCTTGAAAGATTTTTTTTAAAACTTTTTTATTGTTAATGGGACCCTTGCATGGTCTTGGCCAGTTGCTCAATATCGACAACATACTTTGTCACTTTGAGTTTGACACAATTTTCTGAATGTTTAGGCGTTATGTGAGTGCTGAAATGAGCGAGGAAACCCTGCTAATCAATTAATAATCAACTTTATACAGGTGAAGAGTCTGCCGACCCCTGATATAGATGGTAACTAGTTTACAATTTTATAGTTGGTGGGTTTTTTCAATTACTTCAAAATTTTCCATGATAGTAAACGCATTATCTATTAATTTGTCATTACTGAAGTTTTAATTAATTATGAAAGCTAAATCTTAATTTCTTCACAGGCTGGGTTTCTGTAGCACCAAAAAGTGATAAAGAAGTCGTCCTTAAAGCCTATACACCTGGAATGAAGGGACTCAACCTGCGTATTCCAGCTCTGATATCTAAATTTAAACAGTTTAAAGGCAAGAGAAAAAGAAATACACAGTTCTTTCACACACTGCCTGCTGGATCAGCACTAGCTAATAGTGATGTAGAAGTGAGAGAGGATAGATAGACATGTTTGGATACATTTGAAACCAGTTTGATCACTTTCCTGTACCAAAGTTTGTAATTGATGAAGTGTTTGTCGGGAAGATGAGACATGATAGCTTGTTGAGTTTGGACACACCAAACTAAGGTGTACGAATCATCAAAAATATATTTAACCTTTAGCATTCTATGTTAAACTTGAGTAATTTCCGTCTGACACTGAATTTTCTTTTTGCCCTTATGCGCTATTTATTGAGGGTATTTGGAAAATGCAATAACTTGTTTGTTTTTAAAGCTGTGTGTATAATTTTTTTTTGTGGAAATAAAGGAATGGTTACTGAATGTAATGATATATGTTGTTTTTGGTGTATGTGTGATATCTGAGATAAACTGTAAACTAACATCTCTGACTAGGCCTAGAATTTTGGTGAAAACTTTCAATCTTGGATAGATGCTGCTTACTAGGCCTAGATTACTCCAATGTTATTTTATAATCATACTACTTGTTCATATAACATTCAACTTTGTAAATAAACAAACCATTTTCATCAAACTAAAATTATCGGCTACACAAAAAAACTGAATTTAGAAAAAAAAATTCCCCAAAAATGGTTGAAAATTGCGAAATGTTCTGACAGATTATGTCGGTAGCTGAACACAGTCACTGCTGATCTATAACTCGTTCTATTTAATTGAAGCTAGAGAAAACGGAGGCTATTTACGTCTACTTTCATTTCCTCGGTTAGCTGGGTGAATAATGTATGTTTATAATCGCGATATTTTTGTTAACAAGGGTATGTCCTTTACGGGCGCCTATAGTCGCGGACAGCTTCAGACAATAAATATTATCTTTCGATTATAGTTGCAGAGATGCGGTAAAGGTTAAAAAGGTCTTCTTACAAGGGAGGCTATATTTTGTTTGTGTGCTACAGTGAAGCTGGTGGCTGGTTGGTTAAATGAAATGGTTGCACAATGAGATAACTTTTAGTAGGACATAATTGTGTTGGTTCATACATGTAGGACATAATTGTGTTGGTTCATACATGTGACAAAGAGTGAATAAACAAAGATAATTTAAATAATGCCACATCAAAACCTGTTTCCTAGTCCAATAATGATAGTTTCAGACACCAGAAATACTCAAATTATTCCTGATTGGGGTTGAGACACAGTGATGGCACCTCTTATGTCCAAATTGCCTGGTTCAATTTTAGCTGGAGGCAGTTTTGGCATCTGAACCATTCAGGAATGAATGGCAACCTACTAAACATAAATATTGCCTAAACATTGACCACAGGCAAAAAATTCTGAGTGGATCATTGTGGCGAAAATAGGATATATGCTACAAATATCTCCAAATGTATGAGCTAACAGTATGTATGCATACTTGCTTTTTGTGGATGGCTATCCTTAGCAGACTTCTCAAATGTCAGCTCACAACCATGCATTGATAGTCAATGGAGAAATATATTATTTTATAGTAGTTGGAGCATGTTGTCAATTAGTTACAGCGCTGATGTCACAATTGTGACAGCAAAGGTTTAAATCACATTAAGGACTGAATTTGTCTTTTGGAGGTAACATAAAAAGCAAATTTAAATGCTGTGGTGACTGCTATGGCAAACAACTTTTATTACTGCAGCTAAAATAATCTTTTATTACTGCAGCTAAAATTAATTTTTATTACTACAACTAAAATGAACTTTTATTAAGAAAAAGTCTTGCCTTGTCCTATCCATGTGTGTTGCTAGGTTCATGGGTAGCCTAAGTCTTCTTTCTTTAGCTATCTGTGATCCTGCTGCCATAGTGCAATCTTGGTGTTCTAGTATTTCTCTGATGTCATCTATCCATCTTCATCTGGGTCTTCCCGTTTCTCTTTTCAGATGATCTTTTATTGAAGGCTATCAATGGAATGTGATCTGGTTCCATTCAATCAGGTGGTCGAACTATATCTTTTGTGTGTCTATCTATTCTTTGCACAATATTTTTTTCATCAGATTTATTTTAGTGTCATTGTTTATTCTATTTCTTTTTATTACCCTCAGTGCTGTTCTCAGACACTTAATTTCACAAATGGCAAGTTTTTGTTCTAGTTTCAGCGTCAAGGTCTGACATTGGTAACACAGTGTCAGCATGAACACTGTTTATTAATGTTCTTTTGGAGATTATGTCGATGTTCTGGTGTTTCAGCGGTGGTGCTAATTGATATAAAACTGCATTTGCTGTTGTCTTGTCTCTATTTCTCCCTTAAATTCCTTTACTTTGATGAGTTTTGTGCCATCTATGTATATTTCTAGTGGGGATTGATTTCTACATATTTTCAGTGTTTCTGATTTTGGTATTTTGATTCTCATGTTGTTGGTTTCACGATAGGTATTTAGTGCGTTTAGGTATTTTTCAGCTCAAATATATCATTATATATCATGCCCGATCATTTGCGAATAGCAATTTGTTAATGATGTTACTGTCTAAGAATGAGTACTGTATCCTATTCAGGATGTAACCATTAACCCATCATTTTTGGCTGTAGTGATTTTCTAGGCATTGTAAATATGTTCGGCATTTTGCCATTGTTATCTGAACAGTCCAGATGCACAATTGTCTGTGGCAGGATTCAAACCCTGTACCTTGGCCATCAACAGGTAGTTGCTCTTAAATCAATAGAGCAGAAATTCTCAAAATACGAGGCGTGTTCAAATGAAAACGGGACTTGTGGATTTATTTAAAAAGTATCATACGCAATTTAATATTTTCAACGGAATTGAACAAAGCAACCACTTGTGAATAAGAATGCACCTGGGTTCATCAGAAAAAATCTCCGTATGCATTTAGGCAAGCATCCCACTGTTTAGGTAGACGTCGAATGCCGTCCGAGAAAAAGTTGCGTGGCTGTTCTCTGAACCATGTGGTCACCGCTGTCTTCACGTCTGCGTCGCTGTTGAATCGCTGTCCCTTTAGTGCTTTCTTCAACGGTCCGAACAAATGGAAATCACACGGGGATAAATCGGGACTATAGGCTGGGTGATGAAGAACTTCCCAATTCTTCTTTGCCAATGTTTCCTGCACAATTTTTGCGACGTGCGGACGAGCGTTGTCGTGGAGAAGAATCACACCTTGAGAAAGTCTGCCTGGTCGCTTAGCCTTGATGGCCTTATGCAGCTTGTCTAAAGTGTCTTTATAATGGGCGGCATTGATGTTGACACCAGGTTCCTTAAAATCAGTCAACAAAAGCCCTTCATGGTCAAAAAATGCAGTCACCATAACCTTCCCAGCAGAAACCTGTGTCTTGAATTTTTGGGGTTTTGGTGAACCTGGATGTTTCCATTGCATGCTGTCAATTTTGCTGCTCGGTTCATAGTGGTGGCACCACGATTCATCACCTGCCACAATGCTCAACAGAAATGCATCACCCTCTGCCCTGTAACGCATCAGGTGGTTCAAACTCCACCCCATCCGTTCTTCCTTATGGTGGTCAGTCAACATCCGTGGGACCCACTGTGAACACACCTTCCGATAGTTCAATTTCTTCCGAACAACCATGTGGGCTGTCCCAATTGACATATGGAATTCTTCTGCAAGCGAACGAATGCTCCGACGACGGTCAGTCAGTACTGCTTTATCAAGCACGGCTATGGCTTCTTCTGTTGCAACAATATGCGCCTGACCTGGCCGTGCAAGATCTGCCGTTAACTCACGTCCGTCTTTAAACATACGCACCCACTCCATCACTCTGGTCCTCGACAAACATTTGTCACCATATGCTGCCTTCATTCTCCGATGAATGTCTACTGCTTGACATCCTTCAAATGAAAGAAACTGGATCACAGCACGCTGATTCACTTTGGACGGGTTCGGAATCACACCCGCCATATTGTTAACAGTCTTCTGCAGCACATATGCATGCTGGGAAGATGAACATGTGACCGTATGTAAATTATTGGATACTCATTACTAGTGCAAAATGTCATCAATATCAGTGCGCTCTATCACGCGTGGTGTAACAAGTCCCGTTTTCATTTGAACACGCCTCGTACCACATCATTGCTATGATATCTGCATAATTTTATCAGACAAATACAACTTCATCCTAAAATTTTTAGGTCACTTACCTGTTACAGAATTAGCATCCAAGCAGATGGCAGTGCTACTAATCTCTGTTTCCCCCTTTTAATTTTAGAAAAAAATGATCATTTCATCAGAATCATGGGTGGGGGGGGGGGGGGGAAATCAACTTTTATAATTTAAAAAATTGGTAGCGTATCCTATTCAGGGCATAGCAGTGAACCCAGCATTTTTGGGCTGTGGTGATTTTCTAGGCAATGTAAATACTTTCAGTAGTTTGCCATTGCTTTCTGAATTATCTAGATGCACAATTGCCTGTGGCAAGGTTTGAACTTGACTATCCCAAGTGAGCTCTGTACCACTCGGCCACAGAGTTGAAACAACTTTTATTACTACAGCTAAAGTCAACTTTGCACCTCCATAGCCATGACAGTAAAACATGTAGTAACAAAAGCTTGTTTTTTGGTATTATCAACACTGATCAAGTCAATACATGTCAATGCTGCAGTATTTTGACTTAGAACTGGGCAATGCACACTACAGGGCCACCTATACCAGAGCATGATGGCCCACTCAAATGAAACTATGTGGATATATGTCCATGTGGAACAGAAAATCATACTCCTGAATATATACTTAAGACTGACCACACTTCAATGAACTGTGAGGCAAAACATGGCCACACTGAACTAAGCTGAGTCAAAAGTTGTGAGGCTGTCACTTTGACCTAGAGAAGACTGATTTTTTACCTGAAGATCTAGCAATATCAAAAGAACCCTCCAACTGTAGAAGATGCTGTAATCAATTTATTTTCACAGAAAAGTCTAAGCAGTATATAATCACTGTGCAGATCATTTGTTCTTGTGATGGTGTATATCTTATTTTATTATTTTGTAGAGATTGTTTCATTTCTTCTTTCTCTTTTTTTTTTTTGGTTCTCAAACTCCCACTTGATCTCTCTTAACTGACATGACCTTTTTGGCCATTTAAAATAATAATTCCAGAGTTATTTTAGTAAAAAAAATTGTTAACAATTTAAATTAAATATTTCTGTTCAGAACACAATGCTCTCTCTATTTATCCTTATCACAAATGTGATTTCTAAATGAAGAGTTAGTCCACAGTTTAATTTTTAATGCAAATTCATTAATTAGATGAATGGCACAATGACAAAGAACTAAAAAAAAATGCATATGAAAGGCAAATCATATAGAAGTTTTTTTTTGTTGTACCTAGTGCATTTATGCAAAACATAGCAGAAAATTACTCCAATAGAGCGAGAAATGTAAGTACGGTACAACACATATAAAGAATTGTATGTGCAATGAGATTAATTTTTATAAATTAAATAAACTTTTGGTTGTTTAGTGTTTCATTTTGCAATCAGTACATAATATTAAAGTAAATTCAAGTAGGAAGTATGAGGATAAATTAAAAATTCTTGAGACCAGCTGGAATTGAACCAATCTGTTCTAAGGGCACTGATCTAATCACCTGATAACTACAGTAAACAGGTTTTTCCATACTTGAATAACCGCATTTCCAAAAAAAGATGCAATTTTGTCAAGACATTCAAACTGTGTACTCAAGTCACTGAAAACGGAATGTTGTTGTTGTAATAATCCATTCTCAGTGACTTGAGTACACAGTTTGAATATCTTGACAAAATTGCATCTTTTTTTTAATAATATTAAAGGTTCAATTAAAATACTGGTGAGTATATTCCTATTATTTTTTCTGTATTATTCATATTTTTCTGATTATTAAATGCTCAGTCGAAAATCATAGATTTAAATGTCCTTATTCATTTTATTATAATTGCATTTATCGGTATATTCTTAGTAAACTGACCATTTTTTACGAAATACAAAATGAAATAATTTACAAGGGTTTTGCAAATCTGTGTTTAGGAAGGTTGTATGAGTGGGAAAAGACTGATTTTTAGGAGTGTATGGGTGAGAAATGACGTGTTAGAAAATTGGCCAGTATCTGCTCATTTCTTCTAGTATGGCATAGAATATGTTGACCTTGACCTGCAGCCTAGATCACCACATGAACTCTGTCAAGTAGCTTTTCATGTGGTTCCATGCTATTACGTGGTGCTGCCACAAAGCCGGCTCTCTCAATCTTGGTTATTTGGTGCCCTCTCCAGCAGTGGGAGTATATGGACCCTGACTTCACTTTGTCAGTATATAAATAACCAAATGGTTTTGCATTACTACTTCACTTTGTCAACTATTTCCCTCAGTAGGCTTATGTTCTCCATCGGCAACACCACTGCTGAAATAAAACCTTGGCTCACATTTGTCTTTTGCTTAGTGAATAGGCTCTCTAGACAATCTCCACAATATTGCCCTTTTCTCCGATGTGGCATCATAGCAGTTGTGTTATGCTATAAACGCACACCTCATGCATAAAAGCACTCCACTACATTACTCAACAGAAGTCATCTGAAAAACCCAGGCATAGCAGAATTGGCATACCATCACGACTGCAAATTTGGTGAAATGTAGACGTGTCTCGATCTACAACTTAATCCAGCGAATCTTCCCCTACTGCAGTAATATAAATTCATAGGATGGCCCTGCAAGCATATCTGTGCTTCCGGGAGCAGTCCTCGAGCCTGTAACATACAGCATCTCTATCTGTCGCAGAAAGCTGATCATATTTACAGTAGCTATTTTGTATCTAGAACTGAGCCGACAGTCAATGTCACAAAGTTTCGGACTGACACAAATTTTATAAATCGTTAAATGGTACCATTTACCAGATATATTTTTATTAGTTATAGGTAACACATGTTTACTAATTCACTAAAATCAGTTTTTACTAGTTGTTCATTATAACAAAAAGCTGGGGTTTTCTGGACATATGAAAACATGTGACAGCATAGATAAATTAATAATGCCCAGTATGGTTATTGGTAAAGGGTAGTGCCGCCCAATACAATGTATTAGAGATGTCTCAGATTGTTAAGCATGATCTTTGCTGTTGCAGGTCAACTTGCCCAGTATATCGATGAGTTTAAAACATCAATAAAAAAGACTTCTGGAAAGAAAATGTCAGCTGAATTGCTGAGTAATACTAATAGTTCATGACTGTCTTATTGTTATGTCTTTCTCTGACAGTTTAATCTGGTGATGCTTCATGTTCAAGGATGTGGTCTCATGTTAAAATATTTCCTTGAAGAGCTCATGTATTATCACAGGAAATAGATGAAGGCATTATTTCTTATAGATTTTGTCCAGTCTTGTATTTATACTTTGACTTTGGTCTCAAGTGACAGAACTAGTCAACTAAAAATAATAAATTTTCCTACTGTTTGGCTCACTGGCTGCAAGATAATGTGCATATCTCAGATAACAAAAGGATGTAATTAAATTTCTACCAGAGGCAATTAGACATCTCATCTCAACTATTAAGGAATGCAATGGCAACCTACAAATGTAAATTTTACCATGAAAATCACTACAACCCAAAGACATATGCATTAAACACTAAGTCCTGAGTAGTAGATTGATATTTCTGCTGACACAGATATGTCAGGCCTTTGACACAAATAAAACGGTGACACAACACATTTCCATTTTCTGGACTACATCCTGCTGGAAATCTAGTAGGAGCATGGTCCTGCTAGAAGAGAAATCCAGCTGGAGTTTGAGAATGAACGCTGAGGAAGGAAAAAACATATGATATTGTATCCCTTTTGTAGAGTAAAACACAGCGAGGAAAAGCAATAATGTGTTATGGTACCTTAATATTTTTTTAAAAATTACAGATGTAGTGTTTATGTATAGATAATATTACATGATGGTAACTAGAAATATAGAATTGAACTTTGATGTGTTAATTATTTTAGTGGTAACTGCTGTTTCAATGTCCTCGTTCTTGTTAATGCTATCAACTTTTGCATACATTCTCAAAATCCTGTAGATTAATTAACAAGATGTAGTCTTGAGACCGGAATGCATTGTGTCATGGTTTACAACTTGACTATGATTTCTACACCTTTTGGCCTGACACATCCAACTTCAGCATGACATGTGGGCTAAGGTAAAGGTAGGTCCCATGGCATCTGCCATCGGGGATGAAGATAACTCTTCATGTACTAAGCCGCAGCAACTATTAGGTGGGGTGGCCAGTTCCCTTCCTTGCTGTTTTTTTTTTACCTTCCCTAACCCTTGCGTCAGGTACTCATTTACAGCTGAGTCGACTGGAGGAGTGGTCGTGTCAAGTGAGAAATCACAACCCGGACATTTTTTTTTAATATCCGGACGTGGTTTCGAACCCGGCACGCTGTAACCAGATGATAGCAAGCAAGCTCACTATCCACTAGGCTACCGCGCTCCTCGACATGTGGGCTATTTGGCCCTCAATGGGACAGCCAGCCACACCCCCAAAACCTCCTCAGTCACCTCTTGCGATGATATGGCAAGTAACCAGTCACTTTTCTTTACTCTCCTTTCGGGCCCCTGCAACACACGGATGACTATCCTCTTATTCTACTAAATAATAATGTTCTTTCTCCAAGCCAGTATAGCTGATTATGGAAGTGGAAATCATTCACTGGTGTACTGGCTTATCATCCAAAGTTTCTGTAAATTTTATAATAATAAGCCCATAACCAGTCATGATCATAACGGTGTCACAATGGAGATATCAACACAAAAAGCTCTTAAAACACCTCAGTCATATCCCAATGTAGAAAAATAATACCCAGGCCCTTCTTTGATGCTGTTAATTCAATATTTTCTTTGACATCTCTTCTCCTTCATACCTCAACTGTTTCTTGCATAATAGTTTTAGAAAGTGTGTTCTTCTTCTGCGTTCGTTCTCAAACTCCTGCAGGATGTAGTCTGGAGAACGGAATGTGTTGTGTCATGGTTTACAGCATTGCTGCGATATCTGTGCTTTTGGCCTGACACATCCGACTTCAACATGGCTTTGGGTCCCTTACCCTATATGGGATGGGACAGCCAACTCCATCCCATAACCTCCTTAGTTGCCTTTTACGACATGCGTGGAAGGTAAACAGTGTTGCTATTCTTTGTTCCCCTTTCAGGCTTCTGCAACACAAGGGCGAGAAAGTGTGTTGTGTCTCGTTACATGTGCAACTGAATCAGCTGTATAAATGAGTATCTGAATTGAACAGTTTGGAAGAGTAAAACAAGCAAGGAAAAGCACTGGTCCCACACCTCAAAGAAAGCTACGGCTCAGTAAGTTACAATACATCTCACACACTACTTACACATCTCACGCACTACTTACACATCTCACGCTACTATGCATGCAGTGTTAGGATACCTTTATTGTCTTTAACTATAGATTTAGTGTGTATGTACTGACAACATTTCTTGATGTTGAAAATGGAATATAACTTTGATGTGTTAATTCTTTTAGTAGTAACTGTTTCTGTACCATAGTTCCTGCTAATCTTGAAAATGTCTGATACCTTCACAAGTTTTTTTCACTGAAGTCAAACTCACCATTAAGCTCAGGCTAAAATAAAAAGTTGTTTATTTAGTTGCTATGGTGAGAGCTGTTGTATTGGTTAGCATGAGATTTGCTCATTTCCATTTGAAAGGGTTTGTTTTAATGTTATTTTTTCTGAGTTATTGTTGTCAAGACCTTTGAAATTTTTAATTTTTTTTAATTTAGACCTTGTAATAGCTGGTTGTGTAGGCTAAATCTCATTGGGGGAAAATGTTGTATGGAAATGGAAGTCTATATATGT
Organism: Meghimatium bilineatum; assembly: GCA_034231615.1. Taxonomy (NCBI): domain Eukaryota; kingdom Metazoa; phylum Mollusca; class Gastropoda; order Stylommatophora; family Philomycidae; genus Meghimatium; species Meghimatium bilineatum. Next base: position 74,424,575 of record CM067299.1, on the reverse strand, counting down.
CTACATTATTTATAGAATTCTAATAATAGAGAGTATTGATCGGAGCCAGTGTTCAGACTATGAACCAGTTAATAACTTCTAAGTGAAAGTGATCGATTCTAAAGCTGGTATTGAAAGATACCCGCGTGTTGCCGTGACGACTAAGGGGGATTGGCTTGGCTGTCCCATCGCTTAGAGGGTCAAAGTACCACTAGGCTTAAGCTGAAGTCGTATGTGCTCAAATATCGCAGCTAAGCTGTAAACTGAATTCCGCTCTTGTCATTAAGCTACACTGAAGAAATTTGTGAATAAGAACGCTGAAGAAGGAGGAAAAAACTCGAGAAGCGGAAAACTAGACTGCACTTAGACGACAGGAAAAGTCGACACAAAGTAACATAACAAAATAACTAGAATTGAAAGGACAGATAATGGCACGGAGAAAACCCGATAATAGAAATTAAGCAGGCGATCGATGATAGCTCAGAAATTACACAATCTTCTCATTGTCGCTTCTCAAATACTGCGCCAATGAATTAACGTTTCATTTCAGTGTGCATTAATGGATTTCTGGAGTGCGTAAAAACACTGGCAAAGGTTGTTGGTTTACACTGAAAGGTGCAAATTCATGCTACCCAGTCACGGTTGTAGATACATACGTCTCGGGTATGGATATGGTCGGGAGGGGGGAAAATTCTTGTTAAAAATTATATCACCTCGTTTTTGTGGGGTGTATGGAATAATGGGGAAGGTGGGGCGTACAAATGAAAGATCCGCTTCTGTTTGTTTCCTAGTAATAAATACAAGCCCGTAGGTAAAGGGGGGGGGGCGTGTCAAACACCCTTATGAAACATGAACATTACATTTAGTGCTAGAAAGAAAGCAAAAAAAGGAGGTAGAACTCCTGCTGGTGGTTGTCCCAAAAAAATCTTGCCGAAAACGGGGAATTATTTTTATGGTTAATCAAATCTTCCATCCAGCCCCACACCCCTTTTTTACCACAGACGTATTTATCGTCCCGAAAAATGTCATTGTTTTAATTTCCTAAACAAGGGTGGGGGGAGGGGGTCCCTGAACCCTTCAGAAAACGTGTACCTAATATTATGTACAATGACCAGTATTATTATTTTAAAATATATTTTCTTCTCCGAATGTACATAGTGACACTTCTGAGTTCGTTCTCAAACTCCTGCAGATTAGCAGGATGTAGTCCGGAAAACGGAATGCGTTGTCGCATGATTTACAGCTGTGCTGCGTTATCTGCACCTTTCGGAATGGCCCATCCAAGTTCAACATGGCTTCTGAATTAATTTTTACCTATATGGGATGGGACATCCAAGTCTACCCCATAAAACCATTGTCACGTCATAGGCTATGACATGTATGGAAGGTAAACAATGTTGCTATTCTTTGCTCCCCTTTCGGGCTTAGGCAACACGCTGACATTTCTTAAATTAAATAATACGTGTAAGACAGGTAATGAAGTCCTACTGAATGACGACTAAAACACTACACACTATCACTAACGGATGTAAATATGGTACATATAACAAAACAAAACACAGAATATAATCTACAGATGACAATACACAGGACTAGTATCCGTTAGTGATAGTGTGTAGTGTTTTAGTCGTCATTCAGTAGGACTTCATTACCTGTCTTACACGTGAGTATTATTTTCCATTATGTTCTACTAGCAGTACCACCTTCTATTGATTACCATTTTAAATTAAATAATGATGTCATGCCAGTATGACATGAGAGTGTACTAAAACACAAATACAACATTTGTTCTCTCTCTTTCTCTCTATCACTCTCTCAAACAAAAGAAAACCTGTTATAACGATATCACTCACTGACAGTGAAGAAAAGTTATGACGGAAGTAGTACATTGTATGCTTGTATCGGATGGCAACTTAATCATGTTGTCACATCAATTGAGAACAGGGTTGCCATGTGTTTAAATTGTTTAGCCAAACAAAATTTCAAAATGGTTCTAAACTACTAAAAACATGCAGAATAGACAATAATTCTGCCTTTCTATAAACTTATAAAATAGACCCCTTCCCCCTTCTCATATTATCAAGATTCCTTCATTGCACAGTAACAACTAAATACAGTACTTTTGCACACTTAATGTTACTTCTTTTAATGTTATTTTGTGAGTATAATCTTTATTTAGACATGAAAGTAATGAGGGTACTTACAAATATTGCACATAGTTAAATTATACATTTTGCTTTATACTATCAAATAGCTGAATATAGGGCCTACGGTTAAATTATTGTCCATACTATTATCTAGTGCTGTTGCTGCCATAGAAACTACTGTTGTCATCGTTTGTTGTACCACGTCTCACTGTCGTATCAAAGCTTCCACTAAGACATCCTGGAAACATTAGTTCCTATTATCGAATACAGGTTTAAAACATGTATTATTTATTCTACATGTATACATGACTAGAACAGGATGCTTATAATGTTGTGGATATTACTTAATATCCACACAAAAAGCATGCCACATAATTTTTATCCAAATATTAAGCAAGAAAATATGTGAAAGTATATATGTTTTCAAAAAATGGGCAAAATATGTAAAAATTGCCAATATGGCAACCGTGATTGAGAAACCAAATTAAACAGTGTATAACACTACTCGCTAACTCCAATGTCGGGAAACAGCTCGAAATTGGACATGTAGGGGGTCGGGTAACACAAGACAAATGTTAATGAGGACCAAATCTTACTAAACCCACATGTGTGAAACTGTCCAGGCATGAGAGGTATCTTTCGTAAAATGTAGTCCTACTGGCTCATCTGGAATCACCCTTCAAAGTGACACATTAGACTTCAACCGTGATTTGATTGGTAACTTTGTGTCGACATCCAATGAAAATCACTAGGAAAATAGGCAAATGCGTCACGATAGAAGGATGATTTCCATGGGTCTTATAATGTTGATGAGGCGTGGGATTTAACTATAATAGTGTTATTTGCAACGTATTTTTATTTATAGCGCTTAAGTAAGTAGGTACACGATCCCATTGGATATCTGAAAATGTCATCCTCATAGTACGTGCACACTATCTCATACGACGTTGTAATATTGTTACCAACCATGATGCCACTTTTCGAAAGTTATCAGACCTTTTGCATTGTATGTGGCCTTTTGGTCGAAACGTCGATGTGTGTGTGTTTCTAGTGATTAGTAGAACTTAATTACCATGTTCCAAGTTTCGACAAATATAGGACCTACTAGCTTATTTGGAATCTTCTATGACACATTTGACTTTTCCTGTGATTTCCATTGGCTGTCAACACAAAGTGACCAGTGAAAATTGCGGAAAAGTCAAATGTGTAACTTTTGAAGAACGAGCCAGTATGTTATATATCAGTCAATGGTCACGCTTGAACTATAGAGCTATGTGCACTCTGGACATAAGGGAGCCGCGTTAGCGCAGTGGTTAGCAAACTGGCTTCGCATATTTTGTTTTTCAGATCGCAACCGCTCCCAGGTCGACCCAGCCATAAATGGGTACCGGATTAATCCGGGAAGTAAAGATTTCGAGGGAGAGGAGATGACTACCACCCTCATTTGTAGAGCCTCTGAAATGTGAGATCGCTAACATCTCACACCCCTACGGCATTAATAAATGCTATGGTTACTTTACTTTTTTTTTCCTCTGGACATGCAGTGAGCCACTTAGATGAGGGAAATAAAGTTCATATGACACACAGGAAGTCAATTACCTACACACATCAAGCCCTTTTTGAGTTTGGTATTAGAATGGTGTTGATGGTTTCAGAAATGACGCAGCAATATGTTAGTAATTGTAACTACATCACAATAGTATGTGACCACATCATGCTACCGCCACAATGATGTCCTCTTTTTCTTCTTCTTTAGTTCTTCTTTTAAACGCCTGCTGGTTAGCAGGATGTAGTCCAGAGAATGAAATGTGTTGTCAATTTACAAATTTGTTGCGATAGCTGTGCCTTTTGGCCTGACACACCCGACTTCAACATGGCTATTACGATGTGAAAGAGCACATCACAGTACCGGTATAGTAACTGGCTGGTATTGACACTCACATAGTACATAGGAATGTAAGCAGAACCTATATGCATCTTTAGTTAAGGGATGGGGGAGGTTACCTTTTTTAAAAAAAAACATCTTTTCGCTCATTTTCATGTGTAATCCTTCTTTGTCGTGAGATTTATAGTATTGGGGGAGGGGGGGTGAATGTAAGTTATGTACTAACATTTCTATGTACGATTTGAGTTTAGTTCTGTACTAACATTTCTATGTGCGATTTGAGTTTAGTTCTGTATGCTCTGATTTATGGGACAATTGACATATTTTGCCCATTAGAACCGAACTAAGACATGAGTTCTGTTGATGACGCAGTATTATTAGGCGACCAGTGAATATCTGCAAGAAATAACTGACGTGTTGGTCACAGAAAGTGCGAACCCATGTCTAAAACTAAATAGTAAGAAAACAGCAGTGATTGTCATCTTTACAAAGTTATTCTTCTGCTAGTTATTATGATGTAGTCCAGAAAACGGATTGAGTTGTGTCATGGCTTACAGCTTAGCTGAGTATTTACGCGGACACAGCCGTATTTAAAATGGCTTCTGTGTCACTTTGAACCTCTATAGGATGTAACAAACAACTTTATTCTGAAACCTCATTAGTTGCTTGCCACGAAATGTGTGGTCGGTAAGAGAGCTGCTATTATTTGCTCCGGTCCCGGCACCACATCGACGATCTAAGAAAAGTGTAGAAATGTTTATCAAGATTTATAATTGCATATAAAAGCAAGTTTATAAATTGAGATGAGTGATGGGCACCAAACGGCACAGGGGCAAATCCTTCCCACCAAGTAAATTTTTTTCTGGCTTGTTAGATTGATATCAAAGTACTGTATGCGCTGGTACCATAGCTGAGTAAATACTAATTGTGACTTCAAAGGACTATAAAGAAAACTGTTTGGCCCATACCACACATAAAAACGCTCAATCCGGCCCACCAACCCAAACAGGTTGCCCACATCTGATTTAGATGTTTGACTTTTATGATCATACATACAAAAATCAAGTTGTGATTCTTATATTGAATACAGGTTATGTAAGACCAGCTTTGGAATATGGAATGTCAGCATGTGGGACTGCAGCCAAGAGTAACACTCAAAAGATCTCAAAGATACAAAACCGCAATCTCAGAATTATAACAGGAGGTATGAATACTACCCCAATCACAGAAATGGAAACATGCACAGGTTTGCCATCAATGGAAGAAAGAAGAAATGAAAAAACCCTCACACAGTATGCAAAGTTCAAATGTTTGGAGAGTCATCAAATGAACCAAAGACTAAGCAGACCTACAAAAGAGCGACTCAAAAGAGGTAGCTTTCTACACTCCGCTAAACAGCTCCAGAAATCACTCACAGATACAGACCTACAAAACCTAAAACCACTAAACACCTTAAACACATACCCAACATGGGACAGGAAAAACTTCCCAAGAATTATGGACAATATACCAAGCATCATTTCGAAAACAGAAACTACTATACAAGTACTAAAGGAGACAACTAAGAATCACATACAGAAAGCATACCCAAAGGATATATGGACACATGTATATACAGATGGATCAGCGAAAGAGGCAGTATTAGATGGAGGATCAGGAATATATATAGTAACACCAGATGGAAAAGAAATAGAGAAATCCATACCCACAGGCAAACATTCCACAAATTTTAAAGCAGAAATGGAAGCCATAATAGAGGCAGCCAAAATGCTCATGAATTGCTTGCCGAGTCACAACAGACATGTAGTATTTCTAACGGATGCAAAATCAGTATTGCAGGCATTGAAAGATCCAAAGAACACGAGCATGAATGAACTTACGGCCTGCTTACTACACCTCAGCAGTACCACCAAAGAAACAGTACTGCAGTGGATCCCAGGTCACTGTGGCATACCTGTAAATGAAAAAGCTGATCTCCTGGCAAGGAAAGGGGGATCACTGGAACAAATAGAAAATGATAATACGTACTATGAAAGTAAGACCGTGTTAAAAGCAGAATATAAGAAAAAGTGGAAGCAAATGCACCCAACTGCAGAACCAAATGACCCCTACCACCAAATGTCACGCAAGGAACAAACCATCATTTTCAGACTACGAACTGGTCACAACAGACTGAGAAGTCACATGTTTCGAAAGCTGAAGATTGGTGAGACAGACCTGTGCAACTGTGGACTGAGCCCAGAGACTGCAGAACACATTCTTCATGCCTGTCAACTCTACCAAGAAGAGAGGGAGAAAATATGGCCTACTGAGACGACACTGCTTCCAGACTTGAGGGGTTCCATGGATGACCTGAAGCGAATCACACAATTCATTGAAGCTATTGGGGCTGTAACCTGATATCTGACTGAAGAAAGATGAAGAAGAAGAAGATATTGAATTAGAATTATATTTAACAGTCAGAAAATACACTCAACCATCGCAGGTAAGCACCAGTGTTAGATGCCCTATATTCTAGAGGTATGTGGATCAATGCAGTACATATTTCAAGGCTAGGCGGGACGACCTCCATAACTAGTGAAGTTGAAAATTAGGTACATGTATTACATTGATCGTCAGGTAACCGCGCCAACTCCTGGCGCCTCGTCTAACCGTTGATCTCAAACAGCTGCTGCACGTTTTCTGTTAACTTGGACATGTTTTTCCCCACTTGTATTAACTTGATAGCTGTGTTTATATCACGATTATAAAATTATGATAAAAATAGAATATAATGAATAGTAGAAGCAGGCGCATCTGTACGATCGAAATATTCCTTTCCTAGCACGTCTCCGCATATAAAAAGTCACTTTTCGAACGAACAGACAGAAGTTACGTGCATAGAATGCTGAACTGAAGAATACGTTTTTATGCGTGTCTGTTTTATAGTGAAATGAAATAACATCTTCATATCAAAACGTCGTTACATCCAAATCGGAGAGGCACCATTTATAAAGCTTTTGTGATCGAAATGTTCACTTATTCTAATTGTACTGTTAGATCAGTGGTGGGCAAAATACGACCCGCAGACCAAACTATGCCGTTGAGTCATGTTTTTCTGGTCCGTTATGTTGATTTAGAAGCACTATATGCTGGCTCCATAGCTCGGAAAGTTGGATCTCCGGATGACTATTTTAAGAATGTTTGTTGACTCCTTACCACACGAAAAAAGCTCAATCCGACCCACAAAGGTTGTCCACTTCTGTGTTAGATGATAACAGATTGAAGAACGATGAGAATTTCACAAATGGTTGAATGGCTTGGGCCTTGAAAGGTCAGTGTGAAGGGAGGATCATCAAAGAGGAGAGTGATGCTTTTGATGTGACTGCAAGTAGCATGATTATGGAGATTATTACAATGACCAACAAGGCTTTGATCTTGGTGAATGCACAGAGGGCACTTATGTCTGCATCATCAGTGACTCGATGAGCATTATCAGAAAAAAAAACAAATGGGTCGTGTTCATGAGCAGTGGTTTCAGGGAGGAGGGAGGTAGAAGTTGGAATGCGTCACGTTCATTTTCGTGCCCGAAAGTGGGTGTTCAGAGGAATGAGAGAACAGAGCAGGATGACTGCCAATGTCTTGGAATGTATGACATTCGATCGTGCTCATATGTTGAACGCATTACTAGGAGAAGTGCTGATAAATTAAATTAATTATTCATTTTCCTTGTAAAGAATAAAGTGAACCAGAGTTCACCGAACAAAGCTGAAAAACTGCTGAAAAAGACGTTTCTCAATCTACTATGAGAGTATGTAGAAGCAAAGAGAAGTCAATCTCAGATCAGATGCCTAACTGCTTATTTTAGGGATAATTAATATAGGCTAAATATCAATAATTAATTTAAATATTAATTTATTTACGGTTAAAAGAATTGTGTTTTACATAAAAAAGTAAAGTAACCCATAGCATTTATTAATGCCGTAGGAGTGTGAGATGTTAGCGATCTCACATTTAGAGGCTCTGTAAATGAGGGCGGTAGCCATCTCCTCTCCCTCGCAGTCTTTACTTCCCGGATTAATCTGGTACCCATTTAAGGCTGGGTCGACCTGGGAGCCGTTGCGATCTGAAAAACATTTGGGGAATGAACCCAGGACCACTCCTATGCGAAGCAAGTGCGCCAACCACTGCGCTACGCGGTTCTTGTAATCTTTACATAAGTAATCCTAAATAAATTAATATGTAAATTAATAAATCATAAACATAAACTTATCAAGATAACCAAGGGAAATAATCAAACGAGGTAGGCATCTGAATTGCGATTGGACTGAAAACTGCGTTAAAATAAATATTGTTTATTTTCCTATTTTAGCCAAAGACCCCCATAGAAATCCCTACGGATCCCATGAATTGGGAGAACATATTCTTTTATTTTGTAAATGTACTTTAGCTATGTAAGTCAAACAATTCTTTTAAAAGACAGCAAACTATTTTTGTCATTTTAATATATTTTTATTTAAATGTGCAGCTTACATTTGCTTTGAGGTTAACAAAAACAATAAACCTGAAAAAATACATCTCTGAAACATAGTAGACCCTAAACGGATTTATCAAATAAGACCTATATTATGTAATAGCTGTAAACTCTTGAAACATTGTTTTTCTTAAGAATCTTATATGACATTAAATCAATAATATCATAAAAGAAACAAAAAATTAATGTGAAAATTCTGTGCAACTGACGTCATTACATGCAATTGTTTAACCCATTCACTCACAATGTCTTTCAGCAGATTTTTACTATAAGCTTGACACTTGCCAACGTCTTTATAGCGCAAGCAGCGATTCTCAATTTATTGTCAAATCACTATGTTGTAATAGACGACACATGATGTTTTGATGGTAGTGTTAGCTTTTCGATACCACAGAAGGTCCAAGTGACCCAAAAGTCATGCAGAAAATTATGTTCCGAAAAATTTTTTTATGCTGTACCATAAAATATAATAAATACATATATATCAACAATTTACGTCAGTTTATGCAATAACATTTGAATCGTTAAAAAAAAAAGAACAAGAAAATGTTTACTCTCATGACAACGCCAAAAAGGCATTACAACAGAACTTACTCGTGATGCATCCAAGTAGTAGTTTCCCTTATTCACACCGTGTTAGACCCGTATTTGTCATTGATAAACGGATGGTATAGTCAGCATCACTCCAGCCGCCACTACATTCAGACAATGATGAAAGTATTGCATGAATATTGCATGAAAGAAGAGATAATCAGGTACTTATTTCATTAACAGGGTAGAAATATGACTTAGATATTAAAAAAAGTCTTCTTGTATTTGAAATTGAACATTGGATCACACGATTAGAAAGCCAGTGCACTACAGTACTAAGTTAAAAACACATATTCTAGAACATGGGTGTCCAGTCCATGAAGAATTTTATATGTGCTGGCTTTGGGTACCCGCCCATGAAGAATTTTCTATGTGTTGGCTGAAACTGTGAACTAACGAAAAAATATGGATTTTAGCGCAATTTTCATTTTTAATATGCGTCTTAAAGCTTCATATCCAAATGTCATCGTGTTTGTGTTCCGAGGTTACTCCCCTTTGCATCTGCTTTTGTCTTTGTGAATAGATTTTTCAGCGCATCTTTCTTTTTTTTTTTTAAATTAAACTACAGCAGGAAACAACTTAGTTTTTTTTTTTTTAATAATTTGGTTAGGAAATGTTGTGAAATTAAATATTAGTCTTTTAATATAACAAAATATTTTGTTTGATTTTTATTTCTTTTAATTGCTAGCTTTTCATCCGAATGGTTGTCCGAACCTCTTTATTTATTTTCTTCATATGCCATACAGTTCTCCCTATTCTTATATATATTCATATCACAAAGGCATCGTCTCCTTTGTGTGCGTTCGTTCTCAAGATCCTGCAGATTAGCAGAATGTAGTCCAGAGAACTGAATGTGTTGTGTCATGGTTTACAGATTCTACCGAGATAGATACGATATCTGCGCTTTTCGGCCTGACACATCCGACTTCAGCACATCAAAGGCATCAATTCTGTCTTCTGGTTGTTTGTTCATTATCCATGTTTCCCAGCCACACAATAATACAGAGTCATCATCATCATCAGGTGCCATGCCGACTGACGTAGGCGGTCATGGCTCTCCACAGCTCTGTCCACAGTATTATGTATCAAGGTCGTTGTTGTTTCCTTGCCGTGCCATGTTGTCAAACTGTCTAATATTTTCTCACGTTGTCGCCCTCTGTCGCCTTCAATTTTGCGTGTTGTGACTATGTTCTCCAAATCTGCCTGTCTAATGAAGTGGCCAAAAAAGGAAGATTGCCTTTTTCTTATATTGTTGATTATGGTCCGTTTCGCATTTGACTCTTTCAACACCTCTACATTAGTTTTTCTGGCAGTCCATGGTATTCTCAGCATTCTTCTGTAGAACCACATCTCTGTTGCCTCTACTTTCCCACTTTGCAGTTTGTTTATTGTCCAAGACTCGCAGAACTCTCTTTCTCACCTCTAATGACAAGGTCATATTACACAATATATTTTTCATTTTTCTAAATAATGTTTTTGCCTGTCATATAGAGTACTGTAGAGTAAGTAGACAATAAAATTGTATATTTTTGTGTATTAGAAATAAAACATTTCACACTTCTCACTCTTAATTTATTTCTGATTTGTTTGGATCTTCTTCTTCTCATTTGCAGTTTCAGATGCCTACACAGCAAATCCGGGTTTTTAAAAAAAAAGTTAATGCTGCTGTATTTGAAAGTCCCTCAGTCCATACAGCTTTATGTATATGTTTGTCTCTGTTGTCAGTGCTCTGCCCTCAACTGGTGTAGTTTACTACAGTCTTGCAGAATATATTCCATGAATAGGGTAATTAAGTTTTGCTAATCACCAAAGACACACATAATAACACACACAAATCGTGTTTCGACCAAAAGGCCTTTATCAAGACAAAAATTAAAATATACAACAGAAAACGAACAGTAAGGATTATGGACGTTCACATTGGCATGTGTAATATTGATTTATCGGAATCGGTGAAAAGACACTAGACAAGGAATAAGCAAAATGTGCTACATACATGTGACACGAAACAAACAGAAACTATGGGACAACTAGAATCATACATGAGATAGGCGCTTATTGATGCCGTCGGGTTTAAGAGCGCTATATTGGTAAATGTAGCAGTTCTCGAGCGCAATACGGGTCCGCTCGTCAGAGAAGCACGACTTAATGGCCGTAACCTGAATGTCCTGTGCGCCCCGATGACCCGTGCATTCAAGTGGACGTCTACATATAACCCAAATATTTTTTTATGCTATACAGATGTTCACAGAAATCAATCCGCGAGCCTCCTTCCAGTTTCACCAATATATGTCATCGCGCATTGCTTGCATATGATTGCATAGATGCCGTTGCGGGACACACATGTGAAGCTCTCCTCAATGGTGAAGGTGGCTTTAGGGAATGTGACAGATCGGGTCTGGGTGACAAAGGCACAGGTGTAGCATTTGCTGCGTTTGCAGCTGATGGTGCCGAAATGATTAGGAACGTCAGGCTGGAGGTGACTCCGGACCAGTAGATCCCTGAGGTTCTCTTCACGTCTGTAAGCAACAAGAAGGGGGTCACAGAACAATTCCCGCGTTCCGGAATCATACTAGAGAAAAGGAAGGTGACGAAGCAGGACATGACTAATGGCAGCGTTATGGGGGTGGAAAGAGAACAAGCTTGATCCTGTCAGAAGAGGAAGACTTCCGAGTGTTTAAGAGGGTATGGCTGACGGAAGAGACTGCACACTCGAAGAGGGGAACACCTGAGTACTCTCTTGGAGTATAGGCGACATCGGAAGAAATCTGTCGTCTCGTAGGGTTTCCTTGAGGAAGTCGTCCTCGCAATTACACAAGCGCCGGAGATGCAGAAATTGGGAGATTGGAAGGGAATCTCGACATGCAGAGTTATGAGAAAATGTGTACAGAAGAAAGCTATGGGCATCAGTCGGTTTGTAGTGTACCGATGTAGTGAGACAGAAGGGTTGAATAGTGATGGATATGTCCACGAAGTTCACATGGGAGGTGGAGATCTCCGATGTGAATTTGATGGCCGAGTGAAAATTGTGAAAGAATTGTATGAAACGTGCTAGGTCAGCCTCAGACATGCTAGGGATGCCGATCCCATCAGCGATATAGGATTCCCATATCTGGTGCTCAAGATGGCCCATGAACAAGCAGGAATAGCTTGTTCCCATCTTAGTGCCCATAGCGATCCCTCTAATTTGGTCAGAGAAGTGCCCATCAAACTCGAAGGAATTGAGAGTGAGCACGAGTTCTGCAAGATGGATAAGGGTAGAAGTAGATACAGAGATATAAAGGTGCTGGTCGAGGAAGAACTTCACGGCCTTTAGACCCTCTAGGTGTGGTATGGAGGTGTAAAGGGAGCAGACATCCAGCAGAAAGAGACGATAGGTGTGAGAGGGGATAGTGAAAAAGAGGCAAAAATGGACAGTGCATGGTTAGTATTTCAGGAATGTGGAGAGTTGCTCCACTAATGGTTGGAAGACACTATCCAGAAAGTCAGAAATGTGTTCAGTAGGGCAGGAACACGCAGAGACAATCGGTCTGTCCGGGTTGAAAGGCTTGTGGAATTTGGACAGCATATAGAATGCAGGCCTACACACACTGCTAACCTTGAGGCATAGAGCGGCCAGCTGAAGTGGACAGGAGGTTGGCAGTTATTAAACACGTAATAATGGTAGAGACTGTCACTGTGGGCAACAACCGGGTCTCTCTTGCACGTGTTGACCCTGTATAACAAGGGATTATATAGCTGAGCATGGCCCTCTGCTAGATAGAATACAGAATGTAGTCCGCAGTCTGTCCTGCCTGTCCACATGAGCACAAAGGTAATGGAACAAGTCTTAGTTTATTTAAGTGTGTGTTTAGTCTGTTCCTCCAAAGCCTATTCTCCCTTTAACTTATGCTTTGCATCAACCATAATTTGTGATTATGTGTCCAAGATACAAATACTGGGTTACTTGTTACAGTATATATGTGTACGTTTATCATTTGTTCTTCTTTAACTGTGCTGATTATCATGAATTTTTCTTTATGGAATTAATATTAACTTTTTAATATAATTTATTATTCTTAAAATATAAATTGTACATAATTGTGTTTACGAAAAATAGATACAAATAAAATCATTTCAGTCTGCATGAAATACCAAATATGCACAAAATGTAAGCCATAGGCTGTAAAGGGAGTGTCCTTTATATCACTCATGAAAACCTAATTCGTGCCGGGCCCAAAAGGGGAGCAAAGAATTGCGAATTATTATGTTATACACACCTATTATGCGATGATGTTGAAGACGAATAAAGAGGTTGTAGGTTGGAGTTTGATGTCCCATCCCATTGGAAGTACAAGAGACCCGTAAGCCATACTGTAGTCAGATATGTCAGGACCAAAGGCGAAGAACTAAGCTGTGAATCGTGGAGCAGTACAATCTCGTATGTGGTGAGATGTGTATGTATTTTGTTTATGTAACTATGCATTTTGTTATATTTTTTAACGTCCAGATTTATATTCATAACCATTATATTAAAAAATCAAGAATACAATCTCATTATAAAATAATCGTGACGGTTTTACAAAAAAAAAAACACATAAAAATTGGCGGAATTATCCGTTATATATCTGTTATATCTTCTGTGATGTCCAATAATAAATTATGTGAGTATTGTAATGTATTTATATTGTGATTTTCACCTATCATTTCTCAAAATGTATATGATACATTGATGTTATAGCATTAAATATATATCGTGCATTATAGCTAAATAGCAAGCGTTATAACAATTTCAAACGTATTATTTCCAGATATATATCTGCAAGTCTATTATTCATAAATTCAAAGTGCCAATTGAAAAACACTCTTGTTGTGACATTTTCTATTGCAAATAGAGTACAAGATATTAACACCATGTGCGACATATTTTGAATATGTTATGTTATGTTCCTCCAGGGCCATAGGCGGCGCATAGGGCAGAAACCATAGCTTTCCATTTCTGTCTTTGTGTTGCCAGGTCTTTCAATTCTTGCGTGTTTGTTTAGGTTCATTGACATGCCTTCTCTATTAATGGTTCTTCGTAGAGTTTCTCTAGGTCTCCCTCTTCTTCTTACTCCAGGTGGCACCCAATATAGTGACTGCTGGAGAATTCTTAGGCTGTTCATTCTGAGAACATGGCCGATGTAAGTTCAACGCCTTTGTCTAATGAAGGAATATATATAAGTTATATTATGTATACTCAGAAGATAATTATTCGAATTTTTTTATTTTTACAAATATATAATTCAAATATCAATAATACCACACAAAAAGCGGCCTTCTTTTGGAAAGTATTCTCCCACTAAAAGAGAGTACAAACATACAAATCATACGCAACAGAAAGTGAGCGAATCGAAGACTAGAGACGGATCATAAAATGTTTGTTGCGCCAAAAGCAACGCGAAACAAGACTTCAGGAAGATTGTAAAAATGCATGCTGCTTAAAGGCTGCAATATATTGTTGACCAAAGCAGCAACAGACTACATGTGGATGGTGAAAGACGCTGCTCAAAGGAAAAGAGGAAACCGGTGTAGTACACAATTTACGTCATCTAGATCAGAACTAGAGATCAAAGTCAATCTGCTAGACAGTTGAATTTAATTGCTTTTATCTATAACTCACGTTGTGATTATAGATGTCACACACCACTACTATTGGATTCATATCCAAGACACGATAAATATCATGCTAAATATAGAATAGGGAATCTGCGGGAAGGTTTTGCTGTAACAGCGACGTTATATTGTCAACGATTTCAGAACCAACAGAACCTTTGATATTTTCACTGAAGACAGTACTTCAGAATCAGGGCCGGATTAAGCCATCTTGGTGCCCTATGCACAAACCCACATGGGTGCCTCTTTCTGCTCCGGGCCCCCGATCCTCTACTGACCGCTGGTATGTTCAATATTATGCAAAAAACTAACAAAGAAAAACAGTTGTTAACACATATGGTTGTACTACTATCACTCATATAAAACCTACAATAAGGTATTTCTGTATTAAAATTAATAGTTAATTAATTTTGTAATAATAATCCACAAAAATACTGTCACTTTTTTAATAGATGAGAAAGTCAGATAGAGCACACATTTACATTTTAAAGTTCTTTTTTCTAGATTTACATCTGGCAAAGGTTTTGAGTACACCATCAA
Source organism: Meghimatium bilineatum (assembly GCA_034231615.1). Taxonomy (NCBI): domain Eukaryota; kingdom Metazoa; phylum Mollusca; class Gastropoda; order Stylommatophora; family Philomycidae; genus Meghimatium; species Meghimatium bilineatum. The sequence continues at coordinate 74,409,286 of CM067299.1, read as the reverse complement.
AGTTAATTTTGCGCAACAAGTATGCCTCAATCATCAGCAGAGATAAGGAATCAAGCCTTTTCTTGTTTCATTGTCGTTCTACTTGGGTTTTTTTTTACGTTTCAACTGAGAAAAAGAGTGCTCAGTTGAACAGTTCGTAGTCAATAATGTTAAAAATATGCGCAAGACGATTTATACATTTGGAAAAGCACACTCGATGTTGTCTCTAACAATTACTTTGTACAATTCTGCATGACTGAACGTGTTATTTTCATATTTTGCTGCATGAAACTTGTGGCGAATATATAAGTGGAACTATTGTAGTTCAGTATATAAATTATTGTTCAGATCTTCAGGATAAGCATTTATTGTTCCTTCACAATACTGAGATGTTTGTGGTACATTGACCAAACAAGAAAATCAAACTGCTATATTATTATATACTTGTCCTCGTCTATTCATCTCTGCCTCAAGTGTGTCAACAATGGCGTAGAAAACAGATATACGAAATTTGTCTCAATGGGTCAAAGTTGACTTATAATCCACACCTGGTGTTATTTATTTTGCAGCTTCTTCAAATCTTTCAGATTCATTCCTAAATTCATGCAAGTGATCTACTAGTGAAGAATACAAATCAGCACACATTTTCAAGTTCACGTGCTCATTTTGTAGAGTTTGATTGACCCTTAGAGAATGTTGTAACACTTCTTCCCAAAAGACAAGCATGAGCGCAAATGCTAATTCTTACATTTTCTTTGCAATGTTTTCTGCTTCTCTTCTGATGTCCCCCTTCTGTGACTGTTGTTCTTGTAAACATTCTAACGCTTCTATAATCTGATGATGAGACTTTAGAATAGCTTTAGTTGCAACAGCATGTGCTTCCCATCTGGTATCGGAAAGAGACTTTACCAGCGTTTCATTCACAAAGCATTCTGAATCTTCCATCTGTTGATTGAAGCTGAGAAAAAAGTATAGATCAGTTGCACTGTATGGAAGAAGTTTACTGCCTCTAAACAAAAGTCAACGGCACTTCTGCCTACCAGATTTAGTGAATGGGCGGCACAGGGTATGTATATAGCAAACCCATTTTCCTCTAGATTTTTTTCTGCATCCCCTTGTAGCACCCAGATATATTAGCGTATTATGTTATCGTAGGACTGACTTCTGCATTTCGAAAAATCAATATTGCAAACTTCACATAAGTACTCCAACACTTGCTTAGCCATTCCTTCACCGGTGTGACTTTGCAGCTCCAAGAAAGTAAAAAAGCGCTCAATGGGCTCTCCATCTAGCACATATCGAAGAACAACGCTTAACTAATCCATATGTGAAATATTGGGTGTTGAGTCTACTGACAAGTTGAAATAACCGGAAGCCTTTACTTCATCTACAATTACTTCATGGACTTTTTGCTAATACTATGTCGATTACGTGCAGCTACCGGGACAATATAAACATTTTTTTAGGACTTGTGGTGGCCCCCAAACTCTTGGTGCCCTAGCTAAGTGCCGTGTTTGCCTAATGGTTAATCCAGGCCTGTTCAGAATTAATACATTTCTTAAAATAATATGCCATCCTATAATTCGTCTTTTTTCATGACTTCAAGTTGGAACAAATTTACTTACAGTATGTGGATTCATGTCACATACAAAATTTGGGGTCAAAAATATCATAGAAGTGATCTGTTACGGCCCTTTCATAATCTAGTTTCCAAAAAATACCTTCCGATATATTTTATTGGAGACATGAAGCATAAAATAGATGTTGTATAAGTCCAGCTTCAAAATTTGAAGTACATACATAAACTGAGATTGTCATTGATGCTGAGATACAACTTTTTGAACATACAGTGCTGTTTAATCTCGATGAACGAAATCAAGTTGTTGTGATAATTACTGGTCAAGAGCATGGCAAAAGAAATATTTTTGTTAAAAGGCAAAGACCACACTCTACAGTTCATAGATGAAACTCATAGATCTTATGACCCTTTGCAATATCATTTGATATTCGTCTATGATGGAGATGATACCACTTTCATGTATCCTAAGCTGTGCTGGAGTTCCGATTGATTATGGTCAGTTTTTTGTGTGTAAAATATGGAAAATATAAAATACAAGCATGATAAAAAGTGTATCGAAATGTTATCACATCAAAAATTGACAAAATATTTTGAAAGATCTAAAAGCATGGATTTGACAGAATTGTTAAAAGTTGTATAATTCTTCCTTTCTATCTGTCTTCACAATGGAAATGTGGAGCGACTTTCCATTTATGTTGGCTTAATTGGAACATTAGAGAAACAATCTATTGTATATGTCAGGTGTCTCTTATTTGTGTTATATAACTTCACAGACATATCTTGTCAACATTTTCATAATTACTTACAAAGCAATAAAAAATTGCTAAAACACATTCAATTTTCAGAGAAGAATAACGCTTGTGTGTTGCCAAATTCTAAAGGGGAGCAAGGAATATCAATACTGTTTACCTTCCATTCATGTCATTCTTCTTCTTCTTCTTCTTCAGCGTTCATTCTCAAACTCCCGCTGAATCTCCCTTACAGAAGGATCACAGTCCTGCTAGATTTCCAGCAGGATGTATTCCAGAGAATGGAAATGCGTTGTGTCGCCGTTTTATTTGCGCCAATGGCCCGACACATCCGTCTTCGGCGGGGCATGTCATAAGAATCAATACTAAGGAGATTATGGGGTCGAAATCCCATATAGGGGCAAAATGATCCAAATCCATGCAGCAGCCGGATGTGTCAATCTAAAATGCGCAGATATCGCATCAAAGTTGTAAATCATGACATGATACATTACGTTATGTGGACTACATCCGGAGGAGTTTGAGAGCGAACACAGAAGAAAATTAGTATAAGAATAACGTCGAGGAAGAAAAGAAATAATGAGAGCTAAATTATTTATGTAGATGTGCAGTAGTAGTAGATGTGGTTTTTTTTCCTTTTAATTTAATGAAAGGAAAAATATTAAAGCTTCTCTTTTGTTATTGATTTTCGAAAGCTTTCAACAAAATAATCTATTAAAATGTATATATTTTAATATTAGTAAATTAATAGTATAATCAAGAAGCATCGAGGATTTATAGAAAAATCAGTAGGTGGAAAACGGGATTTGAATGTTTTCCCGTTGAACAGACATGGTTCAAATCCCGTTTGCTGCTTCTGGTATTGTCATATGAAAATGGTAAGATTTATGTTGTTTCCTGTTATCTGTTACATATAAAAATGCGTTCTTTTTTCTGTCAAAAATATCTCCTTGGTCCTCTTTTGATAAGATGGAACTATGGTAACCCTAAGTAAAATATATGGAAGAAAGTTACCATTTTTTAAAATCTAATCGAACCACAGAAAATGAAATTGTCCCATAAGGGCGCCAAGGCTGAAAACAACTGAGAATCAGCGTTCGAAAGCACATTTCTCTGTCATTCGTGTGTGCACTTTAGCTGTGACGTTACAAAAACAAATAATACAACTAACGGACATTTCTTAATATCATTTTGTTTTGACGTTGTCTTTCAAGTATCCCACACCATGAGCGTGAGGTCCCATGTTCCGATCAAATATAAAATCCCACATCACTTTAATCCAGGACGTGTGATATGGCACACTGTCATAATATTCTGGTGCCATACGTTTAAGCTGAGGCAGACGACTATAAGGAATATAAGGGAAGTCGTGGTGCTCATTGTGGTAACCGACATTATACAGAATGAAATTGAGAGGTCCGTAGTAAGAATGTGTTGCTTGACCTTGCGTGAAAAGATAGTGTTCAGATATAAAATGCCCGGCTAGAGGATGCAGCCCCAATGCTAAAAGTGTACTAGCAACGTAATACACCACTGCTTTAACTCCAAATAGTTTGAATATGACCAGATCAAAACCTGCTTGTACAAGTGTGTTGATTAACTCCCATCCTGTTAACGGCTTCGGACTTTTGTAAAATGGCCTGATAGAGTGTATGATGGGATGGAAGATCAACCAGATGATCTTGGTTATTGGATGGCGAAATAAAAAGGCCTCTACTCTTGTTGGGATATCAACATCCTGCATCTCCTCTCCCAGGTACCTATGGTGATCAGCGTGGTACTTCTTGTACGTTATAGCGAAGGGTACCCCAAGAGGTAGATTACACCAAAGGCTTAAGACACGATTTAATGACGAGTATCTTCCGTGTCCAAAAGCAAGATTGTGCCCAATTTCATGTATAGCCGATCCTAGGGAATGGTTGAACACACCACCAATAGTATAAGCCATTAGTAACACAGTAAACCAAGAAGCATCTTGTAGCAGCCACGACAAGATGATCTGTGAGATAACGGAAAACGATACAGGAATCACAATCCATGGATCTGATCCCATTAAAGACTTAATTTCTGGATATTTGTCTAGAATTTCTTTTCGGCGACCAGTGTGTGGTTCCTCTGTGTACATCCAGTCATCGTCACTGCCGTCGATTTTACTTCCTAGTGTAAGAAAACCAAAAAACCATTTGTGAGGGTTTCTAACAGAATTTGCTGTGTGTGTTAGCTTGTCCGTTGAAGAGTGATCTTTGAGTGATGGAGATCTTGTCTTTGCAGTACCATTAAGGTACCCATTTTGTTTAATAGCCATATCCAATGTATCCAGTATACTGTTTAGATAAAAAGAAATGTGCATAACTTTGGACAAATGATTATCAGGTACATTTTTTTTTAATTTAGCAAAATGAATATGCTATAAGTTCATAAAGGAATCCACCACAAAGAAATACAAAGATATCAGTTGAAAGGGAAGACATATAAATTAGCTAAAAGGGAATACAAGGAATTAGCCACAACGGAAGATAAGGAACTCGATCGCAATGGAAGACAAAGATATCAGCCACAGGGGAAGACAAGGAACTCAATCACATGGGATAACAAAGAAATCAGCCACAAGGGAAGACAAAGAAATTAGCCATAAGGAAAAACAAAGAAATTAAATACAAGGGTTATAATATCAAAGGCAAGGGAAGACGACGAAATCAGCAAAAAAGAAAGACGCGGAAATCAACCGCAAGAAAAGACAACGAAATCATTTACAATGAAAGACAAGAAAATTAACTAAATAAAGACTTTAAAATCATACACAAAGGAAAACAAAAAGATATTACCGACACAGGAAGACGAAAATATATACCGCAAGAAAAGGCAAAGAAATAAATCACACGAAAAACTAAGAAATTACCATTAAATAGAGAACAAGTTGGGTTATGTCAGTTTTTCAATAGTGTTGTATGCCTGCACTCCCCCCGTTTCACGTCATTTAGATGTATAGAGAAATATTGTGTTATTTGGCCACGCCATTATACCTAACTATGGCATACATAAAGATCATATGATCAGTATCACTGCCAGTATTACAGAAGTTAAATAGCATATATTCGACTATCCTCTGTTTTTTGCTTGTCAGCAAAGTAAATCACGCTTTCCTACAACATTAAAGTTTGTTAGGTAGTCGTTGGATCTCTCCTTGAGTTTATCCGCCATTACACATTAACTGATTTCCAGGACGCCGTTGATTGACTATCATTATTTCTCGCCACGAATGCGCCCCTTTCCAGCGACACAACATTTCAAATCAAGTTTCCTTATTCTAGTCATTGAACAAGTGTCATCGTCATTTATACAGTCATTTGTTCGTGCCTTTTCCCGTAGGGCGTTCAAAATGTCTGCCCGATCCATCACTTCAACAACATCCGTGGTAGCAGCGTGTGCGGCCAACCTATCTGCTCTCTCATTACTCCGGACTCCCGCATGTCCATCACAAAAATAAAAGTCACTTTACGCACACAGGAATTCTTCTCTGCATTCAGCCACTGCTCCCCGCCTGAAATTTCACAATAATGCTCATCGAGTCATTGAGGCATACTCGCAGACAGCCTGCTAGCACATCCATTTCAAAGATTTGGTTACTGCCAAAATCTCTATTGCCATGCTGCATCTGAGTGAATGCATCGCATTCCTCTCTCATTGCCCCCACCCCCCCCCAACACACTTTTGAATCGTGAAAGTCCAGGAACTCCTGATGTGTCTCTCAACCGACCCATCTGTATATATAATCATATCACCTTCCCAGGAATTCTCACCGATCATAGCGAGCACCTCCGACTCCACCACGGGTGTTGGGAGTACGGGTTAGATTTTGTCTGAGACAAACTGCATTCTATGGGGTGATATTTCAGCATCAATATGGTTGTCTTCTTTTTCTTCTTCTTCAGAGTTATTCTCAAACTCCCACTGGTTCTCTCTTGTAGCAGGAAAATTGCCCTACTAGATTTCAAGCAGTATGTAGTTCAGAGAATGGAAATGCGCTGTCATCGTTTTATTTGCGCCAATTGTCCGACACATCTGTCTTCGGTGGAGGGCTGGTTGTCTTTGTTTATTGACTATAAACCGTCAACGCAGAAGAAGAACAAAATGCAGAAGGTTAAGGATGACTTGAATACAATCCTGGTAAATGCATGTACTCAGGATCATCCAGCAGATGTTGAAGGGTATGCCTGCTGACGGTTCTGGTAGATTATTAATTGAAAACAATCCACATTATCATTATGCCCTGAAGTGTCAAGTACTTTTCGTGTCACACATAATGTTAAACTTCTCCAGAAGGTCTAGATGTGTCATGAGTTTCAATGCAGATCTGTCAACTTGTTAATACATATGTAAATAAATTTTTACTCTCAGAAAACATATTCCGCTAATAAAATTGAGAGAAAACCACACATACCTAAAGTTGAAAATTGATTGTTCCTAGTGAGTGAAGATATCACAGGTGCACATCGGTTGTTACACTACTGCCGTATGTTACTGTTTGATCTGTCACCTGGTTTCTCAACACACAACATGAAGTCAGCCCGCCGTGACAACCGATTTCACGCTAGAACCCGCTTCCGCGTGTGTGTTACCACAGAACATGATCATAGACCGTAGAGACATTATAATAGGAGCAGTGATTCTCAAAATGAATTCTCTTGCATTCTTTAATAGTATAATTTTTTTATGTAATATATCTTTGTTTACTGACGTAATAAAGTTTAAAGTTATATCGAACCAATCTAGATTTATGAGATTGAATCATGGAATATCCACAAAATAGACAGAAGTTATGTTATGTTATGTTATGTTAGATTAGGTATGTTTAGCATCCTCTGCGCACACCGGAAATGTCCATAGGTGCTCACAACTCCGCTTGAATAAATTTCTCAGGGTATAACGGCTGATGGTTCCGGTTCTATGTTGGTCCAGTAATCTTTTTAAAATGTTTGTTATGTGTACTCTACGGGCTACGCCTATCTTCACTCTCAAATCACGCATTCTCGGTATGGACTCATGCTCTTGTATCTCAAAATCCTCTGAGCGTGCGGAAACATAAAGAGAACTGAGTATGTCTGCTAGGTCCATAGGCTGACCACCTGTTATGGTGGCGAGGCTCGCTAACTGTTCGGCCCGTCCATTTCACTCCACACCTGCGTGCCAGGGAACAAAGATACGCGTTATTTTTTTAATTTTGCAGGGATGCCAACATTTTAGCTCTCTCTAATGATTCCATGCATTCTCGACGAATATCTCGTATTTTGACTTTCCGAATCATATTCATTGAATCACTTAGTATATAATAATAATAAGACACATAACCCGTTAGGGTTGTAGAGATGTCACACTAGATACATTAGCACAAAAAATTATCCAAACAACTCTATCCTCAGCCATTCTGAAGAGTGTAAAAAATCGAACTCAGACCATTTCTTGATGTTATCTATCCATGATTTTCTCTGTCCTACTCTCCTTCTTCATCCCTCGACTGTTCCCTGCAGAATATTTTTAGAGAGCGAGTCGTGTTTCTTTAGATGTCCAAACCAAATAAATGTATACCATTTCACCACTCAAAAGTGGTTCTTGGTATCCTGTAAGTTTCTTTATTTGCTGCCGGACATAAAAATTTGTCTTGTATTATATATAGCTAATTGTTAACAAACGTCTGTAGCACTTTTTTTCAAAAGCCTGAATCCTTCTTTCTGTATCTGCATTGAGTTATCAACGTTCACATCCGTATAAAAGTATACCTGGCACTAGCGATCTGAATAGAATGATCTTTACTGTAATAATGATCTTACTTTTTCATATCTTATTTAACCTTACCATGGCAGCCATCGCCATCTCGAGTCTTAGCTTTCTCTTTTCCCAAGTTACCATCATCCCATATTCGAGAAATGAGATATTTGAAGGTGGTATCTTCTTCGTGGCCGGATATTTATGTGTTCTTGCTTGGTATCAATAATCACCACTATCTTGCTTTATATCAATGCTAATTTCCATGCCATATTTCCTACTAACTTCTTAATTAACAGAATTAACACAGATAAGTGAAGTACTACACTCTTTATCTTTACCCTCTCATCAAAACTAAAAGCCGGTGTTATCTAGATAGATGGAGAACTTTTGAAAGAGGACAAACAACCCACATACCTCGGAGTTGCTTTCGATGCTAAGCTGACATGTAAACAACACATAAACAAAGCAACAACAGAAACCTGGGGGAAGTTAGCTATTCTGAGAAAACTAAGTGCAACCACATGGGGAGCCAGTGGGAATATACTCCGTTAAGTTTACCAACGAGACGTAAGATCACACTTGGAATGTGGTTCAGATGCGTGGTGTGCTTCATCAAACACCACATTATAGGAGTTAAATAAAGTACAAAACCAGGCGATTATGATAATATTTGGAGCAATGAAATCAACTCCCATAGTAGAGATACAGAAAATGGGAAGCTTGCAAATACTTGGCAAACGCAGAAACACAAAGGTACTAATAAAAGCAGAAAAGTTTCAGTTTAGGCCAAGTGATCCGATGAAGAAAATATTCTAAAATCTAACAATGGGGCTACTGAATAGAAGCAGCTTTATCCACCAAGTTAAATGACTCCGTAGACAACTTTGGACCTACCTGAAGTTGACAACCCCTTAAGGTCTGTACCAGAACAAACCCCTTAGAGTGAAATGCATGGAATACCAATATACATTCAGAACTACATGAAAGGAATACTAAGCGGAAAAAAATAACAGTGTGCAGCGAAGGACATTCACCTTCAGTTTCCTGGACCATGAATATTTACAAGACATATGGGTTAGAGTATACGCAGATGGATCAGCACATAATGCAGTGAGGAATGGAGGTGCAGGTGTACATATATATATATATATATATATATATATATATATATATATATATATATATATATATATATATATATATATATATATATATATATATATATATATATCCACACAATCTTAGAGATAGGATCAGAACACCAACAGGAAAATTCTGCAATAATTACGATGCAGAAATCCAGGCAATTAGGGTGGCAACTGAACAACTGCTGAACTCCAACCCTGGTCCACAGTACGTGGTACTCCTGACAGATGCAATGTCAGTGCTTCAACCTCTCCAGTATGGAAAACTAACATACTTACGAAAAACCACTTAATGAACTGTCTTACAAGTATAGGATAACTATGCCGTGGATACCCTCTCACTTCTTCTTCTTTCTGTCCTCATGTACCTTTCGGTGTTGAGGGGAGAGTGAGTGTACGGTCTTTTGCCCTTCTATTTGCCTCTTCTGCTGTTATATTTCCGAGCGTCAACTCGGAAATATTCCTTTCACTGTGGAATACTAGAAAATGAAAAAGCAGACTAACTGGCGAAGGAAGGGGCTGTCAGACCAACAACATGTACCAATCACCTACCATCAGGAAAAAAATATGATTGTCGATAAGAAAGCCACAAACACCAACACAAGATGACTATCAAATTATAAACAGATCAGAACAAGTTGTAATTCTACGCCCCAGAACGGGACATCAGCAACACCGAATTCACATGTACACAAAGTTTAAGATTGGCAACACGGATATGTGTACATGTGACAGGCAGCACAGTGTGTCAAATATACACTTAAAGAGTGTTCTGAGTATGAAACTCTTAGGCAGACATATTGGCGAGGGGAAAGAACACTGGAATCAAAGCTCTATATATCACTGTATGAACTACAAAAAACAGTGGGTTTTATTCAGGAGACAGAATTGCAGACATCTATATGTTTCAAGTGAACGAAAGAAAAAGAAGAAATAAGATGAAACCTTAAGTCTTCTGTGTATGAAAGAAAACTCAGAAAAAACCATCCCATTGCACATTGGAAGTAAGAGCTAATGATCGCAATTCCTGGGGTTCTCAATCTATCAACCAAATATAACATCATATGTAAAAAAAAATTAAAAAATTACATTAATACGTTGACGGTTAATCAGATAGTTGACGGTTAATCAGATAATAAGACATACATATGTTAGAAGGCAAAGCTAGTGAAACGTACTTTAGTTTAATACTTGTTTGTTCATTTATTGCACATCATTCGGTTCCATTTAATATAATTTGCTATATGTAGCATCGAATGACTCCTTTCCATAATAATTTTAAAAATAAGAAGCTGTTGCACAAAATACTTTTCGTTATTTGAAAAAACTGCTTTTGCATGTCCTATTTTAATTCATATTTCTGATGTAATTTTTCCATCTTAAGTCTTGTCCTAGCCAAAATGCAGCTATGTTTTAAAAAAAAGCCCAGTTTAAAAAAAAAACAAAAAAACCCAAGATCACGAAAAAGCCCAAATCTGGGGAGAAAATCTTCGAAGTGGTAACGCTGATCTTGAATGTTTAAAAACTAGGAACAGGAAATGATCTCGTGATACGAAAATAGCAGAATACTATAAATTATAGTATATTGCTTGTCCCTATTTGTGACTAGAAGCAACACGTGTAAAATCTCGATAATACATTATCTGTGTAGTATTTTAGTATATTTATTATACAAGGCTGAAACAAACAATTCTAAATGTCGAATTTTGTAAGTATTTATGCTAGTGACTTGATTAGTCTTGATAGCTGATAGCACGCACGACAAATTAAAAAATAAATAATAAATGTAAAATATTAATGAAATATGAGGGATTGCCCGATGGGGGTTATTATCGGTCTATCATTATCTATGACGGTCCGGTTGTACAACGTCAACGGGGTGTTACGTGAGTGTGTAACTTCAGCTGCAGTGCTTTAGGACAAAAACTTTGCCCGAGGGGGGGGGGGGAAGAAACAAATGTTGAGGCTGAAGTACATTAATATATAGTTCTCCGCTGTGACCTTTGCTCTAGCTTCGAGGTGTTTTCTAACCTTTGTGTTGTGATTGCCTTGCAGAGTGCTCTAGTATTGTTGTATGATTTAGTTTTGAATATAAGTAGTATTTAAAATTAATATTTATTTAAAATAATTACATTAGAGTTAGTATTCAACCTGGGGTTAAGGATTTGGATCAGTTTCTAGTGTTAATTCTAACCTCTTGTTAGAATTAAGGTAAATTATTATTATGTACAATAGCCGGAAGATATAATTTAAGGGACATGCGCAGTGGTATACATTAGGCTGAAGATCAGCAGACAAAATCAAACAATTATGGCTCAGTGTTGCCAACATGTGATCTTACTTTCGTTATAAATTCATATGGAGAAGAAAGCGTGTGAAGTCGAATAATATATTATTAATTGAAAATGCTTGCATTAGAGTTAGTACTGTTAAGGAGTAGAATAAGTGTTCAGTATTTATTATTATTTATATAGAATAGATTATTATTATATAGAATAGCGGGAATATTCATGGAGTTCATTTGTGTAATTAAAAAAGTGTATCCCGCAGAGAATGCTGACTAAGGTAAGTGTCTGGTTTTATTCACATAGTTACAGTTTCTCAACCCTCCGGATAATTGATGTTAGGGAGATCTATGGCATCAGCTAGTTAAAAATGTAAACAGCGTGCTATTTATAGCACAGCGGAGAACTATTCTGTACTTTCACCAATGTTGACATTATTAATACTCTAAGCTTATGTGTAGTACATAAACTTTATGGTGATACATAATCTACTTCTTATTAAAGTAGTTAAACTGGTAAAAAAGCAAAGTAACGATGAGTTCTTCACTATGCTATAAATAGCACGCTGTTTACATTTTTAACTAGATGACATCATAGATCTCCCTGAAACATCAGTTATCCGTAGGGTTGAGAAACTGTAACAATGTGATTAAAACAAAACACTCACCTTATTCTTCAGCATTCTCTGCGGGATAAACTTTTTAAATTCCAGAAACAAAACTCCATGCATATTCCTGCTATTCTAATTTACCCTAATTCTACATACTAAACACTTAATCTAATCACACTAACTCTAATGACTAATGCAATCGTTTTTCAATTAATAATATATCATTTGACCTCACATGCTTTCTTCTCCATATATGAATTTATTACGAAAGTAAGATCACATTTAACAACATGGCGCCATAGGCCTAACTCTATTCTTTCCGTCTGCTAATGTATACTACTGCACATGCCCCTTATTTCTTCCCGCTATTGTACATTATAATAATTTACTTTAATTCTAAACACTAGAAATTTATTCTAATCCTTAACCCCTAACCCTAGGCTAAACAGTTATTATAATGCAATCGTTTTATAATGCAATAAATATTAATTTTAAATATACTAATATTCCAAACTCAATCATACAACAAAAGCGCTCTGCATGGCAGTCGTAATACAATATACAAAGGTCAGGACATACCTCGAAACTAGAGCAAAGGTCACAGTGAAGAGCTATACTTTACTTGCGCCGTTAAACTTATCTGGAACAACAAACTCAAAGTTGAAAGTATGTCATTATCACTCATTAGGTTTATATTATAAATTATAGTAATATGACATTGAATTAAAATTAAAATAAACTGTTACTTTCTTTTTTCAGAGTTCAGATGAATTACATCAGATTGGAGAAATTGGTAAATCCTATGGCAACACTGTAAGTTTCTATTCAAATGTACTTTTACTGTGTTTTGGTATCACCTAGTAGCATTAAAATGGAAAAATTTAAGGAAAACGAGATAATTACCATAATTATAGCACTTTAAATATGCATAGACAGAAAGACAATTAGAACTATGATAATATTTAAGTTTGATGGAAAATTAAATTGTCCGAAATAAATGGTGAGTGGCTTGGTTACTATACATCCTCTTTTCTTTGGACATGTCCTCTTTATCTTTGGGTCTTCAGTTTTAATCCAGCCGGACTTCTGAAATGTGCACAAATGTCCGGGTTTTTACTTACCAAACTTGTATTCATATTTTTCCTTTTTTTTGTCTATTGTCTTTCCTCAGGTGGTTTGTGATCCACGCTTGGCGTTAAGCATAGGGGTGATTGGAGCTTGAGCTTGCGTTCTAAAGCCAGATGTGTGGCCTCGGCTGTGCTATGACCGTGTCTGTTCAGGATGTCCCTGGCGTTTTCTATCTATCTTTTTCGTGGTCTTCCTCTGGCTTTGTACCCTATTCTCATAATGTGGCCAAACCACTTGATCTGTTCTCTCTCTATGTAATCTGTACAAGATATTATACCTAGCCTTTCCATGATATATTAATTTCGTAATCTATCAAGCCTGGTGACCCCAGCAGCTTTCCTCAAGCATTTCATCTCACATGTCACTATCTTTCACTATATTTTTCTTATTAATATTATAATAAAAGACTACAAAAATAAATTTCCATAAAAAATATATTTGCTGAAAAAATGTTTGACTGAAAACTTTCTGTATCTGAAGGTTAAAGATCAACTATTTCAAAAACACATAGTAGGACTCAATTGAAGAGGGTACCAAACTGGAGTGATGCAGATCCATTAAGCAATTCTTGATTAGGAAGGAAGTTCTAATTGATTTTCTTCTTCTTCTTCTTTCGTTCTAAAACTCGCTGTCTTTATCCTAAAACTCAGAACACTCTTTAAGTGTATGTTTGACACACTGTGCTGCCTGTCACATGTGAATTCGGTGTCGCTGGTGTCCCGTTCTGGGGCGTAGAATTACAACTTGTTCTGATCTGTTCATAATGTGATAGTCATCTTGTGTTGGTGTTTGTGGCTTTCTTATTGACTTGATGATCTGTTTTTTCTGATGGTAGGTGATTGGTATATATGGTTGGTCTTTGACAGCACCTTCCTTAGCCAGTTGGTCTGCTTTTTCATTTCCTGGTATTCCACAGTGAGATGGTATCCACTGCATGGTTACCCTGTACTGGTACGACAATTCGCTAAGTAGTTTTTTCAAGTCTGTTAGTTTTCCAGACTGGAGAGTTTGAAGTACTGACCTTGCATCTGTCAGGAATACCACAGGCTGTAGGCCAGAGTTGGAGTTCAGCAGTTTTTTTAGCTGCCACACTAATTGCCTGGATTTCTGCATCATAATTATTGCAGAATTTTCCTGTCTGTGTTCTGATTGTATCTCTAGGCTTGTGATATTCTATATATACACCTGCACCTCCATTCCTCACAGCATTCTGTGCTGACCCATCTGTGTATACTCTGACCCATATATCTTGTGGATATTCCTCATCCAGGAAACTGAGGGTGACTGTCCTTCGCTGCACACTGGTCTGTTCGTCCTCGCTCAGTATTCCTTAATTGATTTTGTTTTCATCAGTTTAGTAATTTGAAAGTATTCATAGAAAAATATAAGAATTATAATGAGTTTTAACAAATTGTTGTTGCATTAAAAAAGAGAGTTTGGTTGAAAAAATAGTTAACACAAATTTATGACTTAGGTTGCTTTTTTTTCAGCATATCTATCTCCAGGAATATGACAGACTCAATTTCTCTTATCAGCAAATGAGACATTAAACCTGCTTTCATCAGAGAACATGTTGATTTCTTTTTCTCCCTTGGCCAGTCTTGCTCCAGTGGCATCTAGTAAACGTTAAGACCAATGTTAGGACTTCTATTTTGCAAGCCACAGGAGTGAAGTCACCATCAGCTATATTCGGGTGACTGCCATGAAGTCATAACAATGCAACATTCTTCTCAGATTACTGGATTCATTACATGCTTAAGAACAGATATATATATTATATATATATATAAAATTAATTTGGCATGATTAACTCTTTGAGATCAGTGCCTGTCAATCATATGGATATGTTGTTTCGTCATTTCTCTATTTGCCTTGTTTCACCGATATATGTATCTTCTGGATTATATCTATATTTAGCTCTGCCCTGCCCATGTATTGCTGGACCAGAGAGGGGAGCAAAGAATAGCAATACTGTTTGCCTTCCATGCATGTCATAAGAGGTGACTAAGGAGGTTATGGGATGAAGTTAGCTGTCCCATCACATATATGGTCAAAGTGACAAAAAGCCATGCTGAAGTCAGATGTGTTGGACTGAAAGTGCAGATATCGCAGCAATGCTATAAACCATGACACAGCGCATTCCATTCTCTGTACTACATCCTGCTAATCTGCAGTAGTTTAAGAACGAACACAGAAGAAGAAGAAGAAAGACTCTGCCATGTGAAAGTCAATAATGCCATTCTTAATATTGTTTTTTGTTGTTGTGAATGTATTCTTGATAAAGTTCTTTTGGTTGAAACATCAGTTTGTATGTGTTATGTGTGTTTCAGTAATTAGCAAATCTTCATTACCCTGTTCCAAGATTTGCCTTTGATATGATGATAGTGTTTAATCATTTACATCAATATTGTTTTTCTTATTCTTGTCACAGATCCCTTACTAGTGTCATACTATTTTATTAATTTGATTTAATATTTATACACTTTTGTAATTTTATCATTCTCCAGTCTGATGTTGAAATGTCATGGGCTTTAAAAGCAATGGACCATGCAACTGTTCATTACAACGTAAGTATTTTGTCTGAACTTATATTACTAAATCTACTTGTTCTTTAGACTGCACGCAGGACATCGCAATATTTAAGTACATTGTACTAAATAGTTTTGAATACTCTAGATTGTATATGTTGTGTCATGTCTCATTAAATAAGACTGAGCTACTGTGTATGACAGTAGTCGGTACAACCTGTTTCTTTGAACATAAGTCGGGTGATATCATGCTATCCTGATAAACCATTGTGGCGATGGCTTTGAACATAGGAGCACATGTGGTAAGATCAAAGTGAGCAGTACTGTGTCTGCTGTCTAAAACATATTTGTAGTTAATATGTTTAGGAAAATTCAGTATTAGTCAAAGGTCTAGAAAAAACACATACGGCGTAAATTGACAAGTGGTTCACAGGGCAAAACAGTTTGGGATTTTATGATCACATCCATCATCACCAAGGATCGTAGATTATATTTCTTATAGTTGAACATCCAACTCCACAGCACAATCTCTTTAGTTGCCTTGTATGACATGCATGAAGGTAGAGTGTTGCTATACTTTACTCACCATTTGAGCCTGGCAACGCATGGGCATTTCACTAGTAATTCATATCTGCATATGACTCCATTGGAAGAACAAATGAAACTATAATGAGCAAAGTATCAAAACATGAGGTAAGATAGTTTTACAAAGTATACATACCAGATTAAATCTACTTTTAAGCCAACTAAACAATACACAAATAAAATCTAACAATAGGGAGCATATAGAAGCTCATAGAAAATGAACACAGAGCCTGTCTATGTAAATAAAGAACTGGCTGAAGAATAGAGAGGTTTATGCCCACTTTGTTATAGAAACCCATGTTTCGTAATAATAATACCCTATATAATGTTTCTCTGCAGGCGGAGTACCGCTTCATTGAAAGGATGTACTACATATGGGGAAACCCAAGTACAATGGGTTAAATCCTATATGCCTTTTGAGCCCTTTCTTGCGATCTCATTTTTTTGCCATAGAGGTATACAAGGGTGCTTCAAATGGAAATCATAAAAGTGTGATAGAAATTGTAATACCCGGTTACCACAGCATTGTCTTGTAATCTGTAAATATTGTTGTTACGGATGTCAAGAGAGTCCTGCATGTGCCATCAGGAACAATATGGCATAATGTCAGTTTAAATATGACCGTCCCTCTATTGACATGCACCAAAAAGGGACAGTGTTACGTTTTTCATTATTTTATAAATGAAAAGGTGAAACCTATACAAATTCGTCTGTGAATGAGTAGAGTTGAAAGTTTCAAAATGGTGTGCCTCACCTTGGTCATGAAAATGCCTTTCAAGAACTCACTTTTTGAAACAAATATTACACAAATTCACACCTATTAACTTTCTTTTCAATAACTGCAACAGTCCAGTTGTTAAATATGAAAGGGAAATCATTCTAGCTAATTTCTGTGCTGCTGAGAATAGGAACACTTTTGCCAGAAATGAAACAAATATATATGTATAAGGAATGATGGGACATCTATTACAGTGCAAAAACTGAAAACCAACTATACTGGAAAAAACAACTGAAAACTAATACATACATCTTTTGCTCTTATGGAAGCCCATTTGGGTATTTTTAAGTTGTGGTTCAATGCATGATCGTAATTGTTGTTCTAATATTTTGTTTAAAATTTTCCTGTGTGGCTTATTAGAGATATCCCTCTGTATTTAGTACAATCTCTCTTCCTGCCTTTTTTCTTCCATATGGGAATGATTGTCACGTTTCTCCAGTGTTCTTCAGTATTAGTATATTTGTTTCTAGATTTGCTGTTGCCGTAAAATGCTAGCATCTAATACAGGGCTACTCAAAGTGGGTGGTTAGACACTTCAGGCCAGCTTAAAATGGTTAAGAATGTGGTAGGAAGGTTATCTTTAGAGAACACTGAACCAATCAAGAGGTACAGAAAATAATATTGCAGCTAATTGTTACTTTGTTAGTAACGGTAAGGAAAGAAAACATTTGTGCAAATTCTATTGATATGATTGACTCTAGTTGAAACCTGGACAAAGTAGTGGCAAGAACAGAAAGCTATTGCACAAAATTTGACTTAATATTATTTTAAATAGTTTAGTTTGTGTCTTTAATGTTTTACTTTATGTAATCACAAAGATTACGAAATAGAACGAGGAAATATTGCAATGTTCTTGGTAGAGGGCAAGTCTGACTATATAATCTGTGTGAAAGAGGGATTTTGTTCTATATAATTTATACAAAAGGAGTTCTATATTAACCACTGGCTTCGCATATGAGTGTTCCTGGGTTGATTCCCCAGTTGAGGCAAAAATATTTTTCAGATTGCAATGGCTCCCATGTCAATCCAGCCTTAATTGGGAAACGGGTTAATCCTGGTAGTAAAGATTGAGGGTGAAGAGATGGCTGCCGCCATCATATAGCAGAGCCACTGAAATGTTAGACCACTAACATCTTGATGGCAGTAATAAATGTTATGGGATAATTTTACTTTACTATATTAACTGTTGTAAAAGAGATCAATGATGCCAAAAACTTATATAAACACTGGTCTAGTAATAGGTTGTATTCAATACTCAACAAACCTGCTACACTATATTTTCTATTTAATACTTCATGAACAATTATTATTGTACACAAATGATTTCTTCCACAGTTAATATCTTCTGTAGATGCTTCTCGCCTTCGACTAACTCAGGTGGATGATAAAATTTATCAACGTTTTCGTGAGGAGTTTCCCGATCTGAATGCTGCAGACTTGATAGAGAATGAGCTGAAAACACCAGAAGCCAAAGAGGTAGGCATAGGACAGCACCATATTTATTTATGTTCAGAATTTTTCTAAATCTCCTCACTATTGAAAGCAGAAAGGTAACTACCAAGTGAAAACAATACAACTGACACAAATTATTACGCTAAAAAGGCACAGATTTGGCATTGACTGAAGACTCATTCGTCTAACAAGATGCAAGCATGGTCCAAATTAACAATCAAATTAGTATCAGATAAGCATGGTGATATGGTCATGTCATTGTGGCTTGTTAGTCGAAAGATCATCTTAACTGCACTTCAAACCATCCCGTCCATATGTGCTTAGATCTCCTCAAGATATCCCTCACCATGTAGCAACTGCCCACAACTACTCTGTGTTGGTTAAAGTCTCCTCTGGTTACCAACATAATGTTCTTATTTAGCCACACCCTCTTAACATGATATTTTGTGTAGTTTGCTCAGGGTTTAAGATTGACAAGCATTTGTTACTATCTACCTAATGGCATTCAGAACATCAGCTCAGTCCATTGCTTATCCTGTCCCCATGACCACCATACCAACAAACTGTTCTCTCTCATTTCCTCAGTCACCAGCATGTCCAGGCACAAATATTAAGTAGATTTTCGTCAGATTAAACCACTTCACCGACACCAACCATTGTCTGTGTGTCCAGCCATTATTAATCTTTCTTAGCATGCTCATTGAGTTACTAAGAAAAATACATGAATATAGCTTTGAGATTACAACTATGCCATTGCCCTAGTTACTGCCATGATCCCCATAGTCAGCTACATGTGGTCATACCAAAGCACTGCTGCTTTAACTCACAATTCTCTTTCCCACCTGTGCTGTGAACCCCATGAGCTGTGAACATTCACAACCATCTGTACATATTACCATGTCTCCTTCAGATGAATTCTCCAATCAAGGCATAAACATCTGTTTTCACCACCAAGGGGTTCTGTAGCCGACATCCTCTGTCAAAACCGTGTGCTGAAAAGACACTACATAGTTCTGATGGCACTTTTGCCCATTCTGCATCAGGATCAATGTCCTTGGATGGACATACATGTTGAATAATGTCCTCTGTCTGCCCTAAGATTTGTTCTAATTGCAGAGGATAATTTATGCCAACCCTGTGGTCTCACATGAGATTGTTAGATAGAAATTGGGTCACAAAACTGTGTTTGAGGGTGCATTTTTGTCAAGGTCTGTGTGGATTATTAGCTGTGGGTTTAATCCATTTAGAGCTGGCAGCATATAACCCGACTAAAGTGAAATATGTCCTTACTACTTACTTATTTGATCCCCGGGGTTAGGAGCTTTCACTCTTTCTTCCCTGTGCATGGTGGTGGTAGGTGCAGGTCCTCTTCAGCTGTGTTGTCTGTATAAAGAGTGTTGGTGATGGAAAGGTTTGGTGGTAACAGTTGTTTTTGTAGGTCTTGTCGTGCAGGACATTTAATAAAGTGGTGTTTTGCTGTTTCCTCCTCTTGTCTGTTGCAGTATGATGTATGGTCTGTGGTAATTCTTTGTAGATGGTTGTTAAGTTGTATATGTGTTGTTCACAACCAAAATATTGTGGTTTGATCTTTGCTGTGTAATCTATATATACTATCATGTGGATTTCATTGGGACATCTCTGCGTTTAGCACTCTTCCTTTTGTGCCAGTGTCGCAGTAGTCCATCCATTGTTGTTTACAGTTGTTGTGGATAATTTGTTGACATGTTCTAAAGTTGGTGGAAATTCCTGGTTGGTGCATTCTTGCTCCCTTTTTCCAGTTTATCAGCACTTTCATTCCCATGGATACCTGTGTGGTCTGGTATCCACTGTAGTGTAGTTTTGATGTCATTGGATGTAAGTATGTTTATAACTAGAAGTATGCTGCTTATAGTTTTCACTGCTGTTGGATTCCAATTTTCAAAGGCTTGCAGAGCAGACAGTAATCTGTGAATATTACTAAGTTTTTGGACGTTTTGCATTGTTTTTGTATTTGGTGGTGATGTATGAGAGTGTGTCTAATATTGCTTTCATCTCTGCATCATAGTTGCTGTAGAACTCTCCATAGGAAGCAAATAATTCCATTGTTTTGTCAAGGAGGACTATGAGAAAGCCATATCTTGCATTGATGGTGGCTTTGAAGGCGGGACCCCTGCCGAAGACGGATATGTCGGGCCATTGGCGCAAATAAAACGGCGACACAATGCATTTCCATTTTCTGGACTACATCCTAATGGAAATCTAGCAGGACCATGATCCAGCTAGATCCAGTTGGAGTTTGAGAATGAACGCAGAAGAAGAATAAGGCTGGACCCATCTGTTGATGCTTGAAGAAGTCTGTCCTATGAACCTTTTGCCTATGTTCTCGGGGCCCAAAAAGTTGCAACACTGTTATCTGACACAAGAATCGACTAAGAGTGTATAGGAGATGAAGTTGGCTGTACTATTTCTTAGAGTATCGAAGTGATCAATAGGCCATGCTGAAGTCGGATGTGTCAGGCTGAAAGGTGCAAATATCACAGCTATCATGTGAACCATGACACAACACATTCCGTTCTCTAGACTATTTGCTGCTAATTTACAGAAGTTTGAACGTGAACACAGTAGAAGAATCCCTTTAAAAAGATATTTTAAAATATCAAAAATATGTGGCTTAATTAACTGATAGGCTAATGTCTAAACTCTGTGTCCAGAGAAATGACTCATCCATACAAGAATGACATCAACAACTTACAATACTGGGAACAGAATATAAATCTTACAACTGAGAGCAGACACTCCAGATTTAAAAATGAGTTTTTTTAGATGAAGTTCCAATAGAGGGTCAAAGTGATTCATGTGAAAGTTGGATGTGTCAAGCCAAAAAGCAAAAATATGGAATCTAAACTGTAAACCATGACAATGCAATCTGTTCTTTGGACTGCATACTGATAATCTGCAGAAATTTGAGAATGAACAAAGAAGATGAGACAGCTCAGCATATACACTGGAACATTAAAAACTCTCCTCAGAGAGAAGAAAGTTGTTACTAGACCAACAATCTTTATAACATCACACAACCAAGCAGTTGCAGAGTCCTGAACTTTTAGTACCCTTCATTTCACGAACCCAGTCCTGGCTTCTTTTTTTTTGACAGATTGTGTTATTTTTTGGTGGTGCTTGGAAAATGCATAACACTTTTTTTTTGTTTTTAGAGATTTAAAAATAATGTTTGTACATGTAAATAAAGAATTGAATACCACATGTGTTGGTGTTTTTTTTGGTTGTGTATGTGTGAAGGTGTGAGAAAGCTGCGAAGATAAAAATTGTAACAATTTCTATATAAATTTTATTGAAATAAAAATGTGTGGCAGCACTGATAAAATTCTTAAACATAGCTAGGCATATTGTATTTATGTCATTTCATAACCAACATAATAGAATATCAGCTGTAGAACAAATAAAATGTAGATAACACATTATCTTGTCTGATCCATTTTTCTCTAGATCTAGTTGTAGACTATGACGATGATATATTCACCTATAATTGTCTGGTGTCTTTTCATAATGAAACTAATGTGTCGCTCATATCTACTTTGAAAACAAATGTAATTCCCAAGAATTCGTCATCATCAGAATCACAATCCATAATGAATTTACAGACAATCTCTTCCATAACAACAAGATTCGCGCCCATCAAGACAGATGACTAGATTTAAAATTACTTGTCCGATATTCTCCTTTCTTCCAAGCCAAATATAGGGGAAAAAAGTCAGTTGTTATTACTAGTTATGGATTCGCTGATTCAGGTCATGCGAGTGGTTCCATACTAATAAATGAGGGCATAGCAATGAAGTGACTGGAGCTGCTTCCAGGGCTAATTAACAGATATCCATCAAGGAATGCAATCGCAAGTAGGGTACTAAAGGTTAACTTGGCACTGACTTCCATAAAGGTCAGTAACTCTAGGTAATAAAGAACAACGGAATGTAATATGCATCCATATTACAGTGAAATCCCTCTATAACGCATCTTAACACATTTCCCTATAAAACAATGCTTTTCAAAATTTCCAATTATATTTATTCCTTATTGCTTATACTGCATATATTGAATTTCTGTTATTACATGCATATTTCATTGGTCTTAACCAAGTTGTTATAATGGGATTTTACTGTGCTACTTTGTTTACAGAAATGGCGCAATTTTTGTGAATCTTTCAAGGGAGAAATTGAAGATTACAATATGGGAACATTACTTCGACTAAATTGTGAAGGTGATTATACACCTGAGAACACAACTTTCAGTAAGCAGTTTTTTTTAAAATTCATACATTAAAAATAAAGTTAGCACCATCAGCGAATCAGTTTCCTATATCAGCAGTCTATACAAGTAGATGGTCACCTCAATGAATTCAGCTGTCTACAACATATTCCAAAGAAGAGATTCAGTGCATTTACTGTTATCCTGGACTAGATTTCAAGTGTGTTGTCTTATTTTATGTGCCAGATAATTTGCAATTTCAACTCCAAGCTAGTATGTCTCCTGAGAAGATAAATTTCCATAATGATATTGCAAATCTTAGAGGTATCTCTCCCATGTGTTGCCGGGGCCGGTTAAAGGAGCAAATAACATTGTTTACCTTCCATGCATGTCATTTGCAACGCGTTTCGCTGATGATATTGATCTTATAGCTGGGTCAGAACAATCATTGCAAGAATTAACATCAAAGTTGGAAAAAGTTACCAGCAAGTACGGAATGGAAATCAATACAGATAAGAGAAAAATCTTGGTAAACAGCAGAGACACAGAAAACCAGACTAATATCATGATGAATGGACATACGCTTGAAGAGGTGAATACCTTCAAATACCTCGGATCCAGTATATGCAGCGATGGCAAATGCAAAGCAGAACTGAAAATAAGGCTGGAGATGGCTTTAGCGTCCTTGTCAAGGCAAACTGTGATTTGGAAAAGCAACATCAGTGTTGGAGTGAAAATCAAACTGTATAAGTCGCTGGTGCTTTCTGTTGTGTTGTATGGTTGTGAGAGTTGGACACTCACTGCGGACATGGAGAGATTACAGGCTTTCGAGTACAAATGCTACAGAAGAATTCTACGAATTTCCTATAGGGAACATGATGTTCATCCGTCGTGATCGACGATGACCAAAAACTCAACCATAATAATGATAACAATAAATAATAAAGTTAATAGTGCGTTTTTAAATGACTAGCAAGTCCAATGCGCGCACAAAATGTTCTTTTACAGAATTGACAACAATAGAAGGTATCTGTGTGAGGTTGAGATGTTTTTTCTTTTCTACGTGTCCGCTTCTGTCTTGCAGTTTCTTGTCTGAATTCTTCCGCCGCTAGTGCTCCCGTTCTAATGCTGTAACGCCATGCTGTTCTATCCAGAGCGAGGCTCTCCCAAGCGCCTACGTCAATGTTAAGATGTTTCAAGGATGACTTGAGCGTGTCTTTGAAATGCTTTTTCTGTCCACCAGCTTTTCGAAATCCTGCCCTGAGTTCTCCATAATATATTTGTTTTGGCAAACGTGAGTTCTCCATACGCACAAGATGGCCTGCCCAGCGTGCCTGCGCCTTCATAAGTATTGTGTGGATGCTTATTGAGGTTGATTTTTCCAAGACCTCATAGTCTGGTACTTTGTCCCACCAATGGATGTTTAGTAATTTACGTAGGCAGGTAAGATGGAAATGATTTAACTTTCTTGCATGCCTAGCATACACTGTCCACGTTTCGCAGGCGTATAGTAAGGTTGGTATAACAGCAGCATGATATACTTGTAGTTTGGTGCGAGAAATGACTAACACTGAAGTTGGTTTATAGTGTGGAAGAGTTGCGCTAATTGTCAACCACACTCTCTCTCCTGAGTTTGCATAGGGAACATAAGACCAATGTGTACGTAAGAAATAAAGTAGAGATGTGTTCAGGAGCCATTGCTTTCAATAGTTAAACGACGAAAACTAGCATGGTTCGGACATGTATGCTGGCACGATTCCTTGTCAAAAACAATACTGCAGGGAACTGTCGAGGGTGGAAGAAGCAGAGGAGGACAAATCAAGGAATGGACAGGGCAAGATATTTCCACACTCATCCGCATCGCTGAGGATAGAATTCGCTGGAGGACTCTGTGTGCTGAAGCATCCAATGTGGTACCCCTACGACCCTGAATGGTTATGGGTTGATTGATTGATTGATGCCTGTCATATGATGTGATTAAGGAGGTTAGAGGTTATGGTGTTGGCTGTCCCATCCCATATAGGGTCAAAGTGACCCAGCATGAGTGCGTAGCAAATAATTGTAACAGTGTGACCTGACATGCATGTTATAAGAGGTGACTAAGTAGTGTTAGGATTCTGATTGGCTATCACATTCATTCAAAGATTAAAGTCACCAACTAGTTTGTAAATATAACAGTAATTCTGGAAATGCAATAATTCAGAGAACAACCCTTGGTTATGCAATTTTTTTTAGCAGCTTTGACTCTGAAGGGTCTATGTGTATATGGTTGGTTGGTTGATTGCTGATCCAGCGGTCCATGGGCTCATACCATTGTGTGATATATGCATGTGTTTGTGAGTTGTTGTTTTGTTCCATATAATGTGTTCCATTTATCTGGCCCTGGAGGGAGAAGCATTTTCCTGATGTCATCCAGCGCTGGGCATTCAAAAAGGTGGTGGTCAACAGTTTCATAGGGATAAGTGCACAGCTGGCAACCTGGAGTGTGTTGTGGTTGTATTCTGTTCAGGTGATTGTTAAGCTGTACATGTTGTGTGCGCAGTCGGAATATGATACTCTGGTCTTTTCTTTCCAGGAGGTTGATATTGTCTTTAGGATTTGGGCTGGTCATATATTTATAGATTTCCCTCCCAGTGTTTCCCATGGCCCATCTGTTCATCCAATTTTCTTTGTTCACAGATTTCAGAATCATTTTAACTGTGTGCATTGCTGTTTCTGTATAAGGCTGTTCTTGTTGTGCTCCCCTCTTTGCTAGTCTGTCTGCCTTATCATTACCAGGTGTGTTTGAGTGGCCAGGAATCCACTGCATAACAATGTTGACATCATAAGATGTGAGCAGCTGGTTTGCATGGTGGTATATTTCAGCTAGCTCGGGTTTAGAATGTCCATCACATTCCAATGCTTGGAGCGCAGACATAGAGTCTGTAAAAATAACAATGTTTTGGACTTTTGATGGGAAGGCATCAAATATGGTCTTCAGGTGGTACAGGGCAATTTCTAGTGCTGTTATTTCAGCTTCATAGTTAGAACATATCTCCCCACAGGCATCAAACAACTCATCAGATGTTTTGTCTAGATATTCTATATAGACACCATAACCTGCTTTGATGATGGCTTTGAAGGCAGACCCATCAGTATAGACATGAATCCATTGTTCTGGGTAGGTGTATTGTTTTCTGTGTTGCTTTCATAAGACTTACTGGGTCGGAACGTTTCGTTGCATTATCTCTTAACTGTGTTTTGATTTCTGGCAATTTAAAGCCTGTGTGTGGTGGTAAACATTTTTCTACTCTTTGCAGTCTTTGTCTCTTGTCTGGAAGGTGGTAACTGTCTTTTATTTCATTGACATGGCTCAGGACTGACTTTTGTTTTATTCTGTCTATGTGTATATGTAGTAGGCATGTTCCAGCATTTTTTATGCATACATCCAATTATATAAAAGTTTGAGAAATGTTGGATACTTTTGTCCATACAGCCACTTGGGTGTTGGTTGGGGCCTCGAAAGCAAAGAATAGCTACTTTTACCTGTCACACGCCGTAAGAGGTGACCAAGGAAATTTGGGAGGTAGTTTGGGTTGGCAGTCTCCTATGAAGGGTAAAAAAGACCAAGACGCCATGCTCAAGTCAGATGTGTGAAATATTGCATCCAAGCTGTATATAGGCATAAATGTATTCTGCTCTCAAGACTACTTCCTGCTGATCTGTTAATATTGTTCGTCCATCACAAGTGATGATGACCATTTGTTACATCCACTTTTGAAAATTCAATTTTAGTTATGTCCTTGATTATGAGTTTGTAGATGGCTAATGAGCCCTATTCGAGCTGTAAATGTCCTTGGACAGTTCAGACATGGAATGACGACAGTAGACGGATCTTGGTCTATCCGTGACTTTCTAGCTGCTCTCCGCTGTTGAGCTGCTGCATTTCTCTTCTTTTCACAAGATGATGCGCTCTTTTTTATTTTAGAACGCCATATAGATCTATTTTGTGCAAGTTCTTCCAGTGTATCGTGGTCTATTTCAAAGGCTTTCAGTGAGTTCTTTAACGAGTCCTTGTAGCGCTTCCTTTGGCCACCTTGAGATCGCATACCCTTCTCTAGCTCACCATAGAGAAGTATCTTTGGGAGACGATGGTCTGGCATACGCACCAAATGATCTGCCCAACAAATCTGTGTCTGCATCAGGATCGTGTCAATGCTTGGGATACCAGCTCTATCAAGGACAGTGGTATCTAGAATCTTGTCTTGCCATCTGATGTTCATAACTTTTCTAAACTTTGCTGATCTGTAGGAGTTTGAGAACTAATACAGATGACCACACAGCTAATACATAAACATAATTCAGTATGTGCACCAAATAATTAGAAGCATTTAACTTCAAGAGGCATCAGATTTATTACTGTTACTAGACTCTAGAATGATAATATTTGATATTTCAGGTGTGAGGACTCAGTTTCTTGCCATTGAGATTGCCAGAAATAAGGAAGGACTCAACTCTTGTGTTCTAAGAAAAAAAGCTGAAGCAGAAAGCCTACATCTGGACAAGGAAGGACGGCCAGAGACAGACATCAGAAACTCATAGCAAATGCTTTTTAGTGTTATATTTCTCTGTTAATATACACCTTCGTTTATGTTTTATTGTACATGCAGAATCAACATGTCCTATGCACAGTATATACAGGACAATGAATACATCCAATCACATAACCAGTACAATGTGGACAATCAGCTTTCAAACCACAAGCTAATTTGACCAAGTTGGGTATGCAGCAATGCATAATGGTGTTGATTGTTTCATGTTTGTGTGGGATCCCAAGGGAGAATGAGTTGTGCACTTGATTAGAACCAGCATCATGATACACATGAAATTCCCATAAGTGCTCCACTCTACTATCCAGCAGCCATCCAAGAGTATGAAGACTCAAAGTCCCAGTCAGATGTTGATTATGTGATCTTCGTAACTTTCCATAGTCACAATTTCCCCCTCACCCCTGGTTATCCTCACGTGTCATTCTTTGTAACCCCATCTGCACTTATTTGTTTCTTTCTTGACTAAGCCATCTGTATATATGATTGTCTTGCAGTTGTATGTGCATCTGGACAAGTTCTTGTACCGTCACTTCTGTCCTAACACAAGTCCATTTCCTACATGCTTTCCCAAGTTGTATTACTACATTTGTCTGATACTTTCTCTTTGTCCACCTCCACCCATTCACAACCTTTCCCTACTTCTTTCAATTCACACACTTTGAGCAAAATGTCCTCTGCTTCTGTCATTCAAGCCCTTCTGTGTCTGATTTGTCTCTTTGTTCTCTCTAATTTTTGGTGTAAGGGGTGATGGTCATTGCTGGTTATTTTAAGGTATATCCTTACTTGCACCACCTAGTGCTGTACCTTAATGCTGGGAAAATCTAACAAGAATTTCATGGTCATGATGGGGCTGACATATTCAACTAATGCAAATACATGAAACTAAAAGTTGTGCACTTATTTTCCTGTAAAGATGGTTGTGTTGCTTCTCTGTCATCACAAATGGAAATGTAGTTCTGTGTTTTTGGGATTCTTCATCTGGAATAAGTTGACTCATTAATGTATGTGTTAATTAGGAGATCACAGCTTAGCCAGGTGAGGTTTTCCTGATACAACACTGCAACAGGATTAGCAATCCAACGATGAGAACTCAAAAGTCCTTGTAGTAAAATGGATGATTATCAATGGACAAATAGACAGATTACATCAAATCTGCCATACCTTTAACATGAAAATAAATATAGAAAAGACCGAAGCAATGAAGATAGGAAGAACAGAAAGAAACACCAATATATATATATATATATATATATATATATATATATATATATATATATATATAACAGACTTAAACAAGTAAAAGAATTCACATACCCAGGAAGTAATATAACAACAGACGGCAAGAGCAGCAAAGAAATATACAATAGATGTAGTAAAGCATACCAATCTTCAGAAACAAAAATGTAGATTTAAACACCAAAATAACACTATTCAAAACGATTATTACACCAACATTGTGCTACCAATGCCAAACACGGACAACATCAGCACAAGACAAACGTAAACTGGTGGCAGCTAAAATGGCATGCATATACAGAATCCTAGGAATATTTCCAAGAGACAGAATGAGGGCATTAGACAAAAAACCGACACCACCCCAATCTTGGAATATATTAAGAGACAACAGATCAAATGGTTCGCACACATCAGACAGCATACCACAGCTAGCTATGCTACACTGAAAGCAGACCTAGAGGCTGACCATGAAAATGATGGACCCTGAAATAAAAGAGACGACAAATTCCACAATACACTCACTCAGCACACAAGAGGACCATCTCCAGAAAACTCTTCTACACCTGATGCTTTAAGGCAACAAAGGGTTTAGCAAATAGATAATCATTTCAATCAGTGTATGCTTCCAGTACTTTTTCTTGTAGCACTGCTTAACCAGTTGTTAATAGATGCCATGTCATGGGCATTGTGCATCATTCTCTTTTGAGAGAACTTTGACTTCCTTAGGCTTAGAAAAAACCCACAGTCAAACAACCTGATGCAGAGCAGACAGGTTTATGATAGTTTAATAGATGAAAAATGGATTGTTAGACAAGTTTGTTCTGTAAAAGATGAAAAATTGATTGCTAAGAACATGTCTTTTCTTCATGAGAAATCTGGGTTCAAATCATTATTTTTCATTATTCAATATGTAATACAGTGAAATCCCATTATAACAAATTCATATGCATTTTCTTTGTACTGGGAAATACCGGTATTGTTTGTATATTGTCTTTATATGTATTTTGTGTATATGATTTCTTTGTATTTAGTTGTATCTGTATACAAACACAAAACATTTGTTTATTATATAAATCGTAACAATATAGTTCAAAAACTGGCTTCTCAAAACTATTAAAAATTGCAAGCTAACATTTTTGGACACATAAAGAAACAATGGTTTAGAAAGATTAATCATTGAGGGAAAAGAATTCCTTCCTAGCTTACGGACCTACATATGATGTGAAATGTGGAACGAAGTATAGCAATTATACTATAAATTGGTGAATAATATTGTGGTCTTCATGTTTTTAATTGATTATTTCCCTGACGTTATAAACTAAACACAATCCTGTGTTCATTATTTATACACCAGCTAAATCTGCTTTTTAACAGTGACGTAGTAGAAATCCTTACCACAACATAGTAGGTTAACATCATAGTATATTCCCTGTGTATATCTTTGCACCTGAGACAACACTTTTTTACGGTAATAGTGAATTTATAGATCAATGCCATTTTGTAACTAGGAATACTGTGGTTCACAAAACACTACAAATTGGGATTTGCGCAAAATTGTTAAAAAGTGTGAAATGTAGGTAGGTATGCTGTTAGGAAGAACCGCGAAAAGTTCCAGGAAAGAGGGCAAGACCAAGACTACAAAGGATATTGAAAACCCTCTAATCATGGTCATACTGGAAGAGGCTGAACCTATCCCACTAAAGAGTGGACAGCTTGCACAGAAGCAAGAGGCTTTGCTTACCAGAGTGACAGTGAGGACATACATTTTTTAAAGAATTGTCACATAAATAGATATATAAATACAGTGTACATCTGTGTAGAGTAAAACACAATGTATTTCTTTATTTAGGCATAAAGTTCAAGAAACAATAGAATGCATGACAGATATAAAACGTGAAGTCACAAAATGTATAATTGACTATACTATAAGTGCCAGGTATTTCTTGAAATCTGTACATAAAATGATTAAATAAATGAAAAACAGAATCTGAATCTAAGGAGATCTTAGTGCAGTCACTGCTCTCTGTCTAAGAATAAAATTTAAAATTATAACCTGATTGCTCAGTGATGATAACACATCAAGCAGGTTTTACTCTTCAGTTTGCGCAGTCTCACAGAATGGATTTCTCTGAATTTTGCACCACAAAGAAATTTAATTATACATATGAAATGATATAGGACTTTCATAAGAGGAAATTTGGAAGACCCACAGGTCTTCGTCTGTACAATTATGTTTTCTTTTGTGGTGCAACGCTCATAGAACATATCATGCTTGGGGGAACCAGATACTGATCATGGTTCTAGCTGCCAGTGTTTACGTAGTGCTCTGGCTATGAACAGGTGGTGGGTGGGGAAAAAAAATAACTGCAGGACATAGCTCCCTAGGAGAGCTCAGAATCTGGTAAACGTTAACTTTGGATATTTGGGGAGCCCCTCCCCCTGGATGGTGGGAATGCATAGCTGACTACCCCCACCCATCACTGTGACCAGGAAACTGTAGAGAGGTTACAAATTCCCTGGGATTTATCCCCTCTAGGTAGGAAACTTCTCAAAGCAATGCACACTGCTAAGAGTTGGAATCTTCTAGGTATGAAATAAAGCTCTTGAGAAATCTCCCCATTGCAAAAAAGGATACAAGAGCCCTATAGCTTGTAATTCCTGGGGATACAAACTCCTCAGTTTAAAATTCTCCCTAGTGATGACACACATAACCCCACACCTCCCGCCCCCCCCCCCCCCAATACACTATAGCACACCTGCACCAGGAGTAGAATTACTAAATTTCCATAAAAATACAGCTCACACATACAAGACTTTATACAGCTAACATGAGACTTCATGTAAAAAAAAAAAAGTTTCCTTTTTCACTCCTTGTAACCTATACTGGAATAAGATTTCAGGCCCATATTGAACTCCTGTGGTTCCCACAACAAAATAAATTATCAAAATGGAAGACAAATATTCACTGTATGACTAGTCTAGTGGTTTGTCTGTGTTTCTGCAGTAAAAAAAAAAAAAAGGAAATTAACCCATAGCATTTATTAATGCTGTAGGGGTATGAGATGTTAGCGATCTCACATTTCACAGGCTCTGCAAATGAGAGCGGTGGCCATCTCCTCTCCCTCGCAGTCTTTACTTCCCGGATTAATCCGGTACCCATTTAAGGATGGGTCGACCTGGGAGTTTTTGTGATCGGAAAACATTTCCACCTCAGCTGGGGAATGAACCCAGGACCACTCATATGCGAAGCCAGTGCGCTAACGCGGCTCCTTCTGCAGTATTTGTTCTCAGATTAGTGGAATATAGCTTCAAAAATGGAATGTGGTATCTGCATCTTTTGATCTGACTTCAGTGTGGCTTCACGATTACTTTAACCCTCTATGGGAATGTGACAGCCAACTTCCACCCTTTAAATTTCCTTTTTTGTCTTTTACGACATGCATGGCAGGTAACAGTCATTATTTTTTGCTTCCCTTTCAGACCCTAACAACACATATGTGGATTATTGGTCAAATCCTGCATCTTTTTACGCAGGTGACGAATGTAAAGGGAACTAGGTATAGGTATACTGGAGATGAATCATTTTTCCATGTTGCTGGGTCTGTCAGGGGAGCATATAGTAACTTACTATACATGTCATAAGGGGCGAATAAATAGGTGGGATTAGTTGTCCCCAAAAGTCAACACCTAAGCTGAAATTTGAAAATCAGACAGAAAGGTGCAGATGTTACAGTCAACCTGTAAATCATGACAACGCATTCGGTTTTCTGGACTTTATTATGATAATCTTCAGAAGTTTGAGGATGAATAGAGAAGTAGAAGAGTGCACGAAAAATACCAGAAAATCTTTTGCAAGTTCTCTCCTAACTGCTGTATACAGATCAGCATTGGTTGTGATCAGAAATGAGCCAATTAGAGCAGTACTGGGGTGTACTAGAGATACACCCATCTCTGCTATGAAATTTCTGCTTGATCTCCCCCAGCATTAGTGTGACATCAGGTAGCACAAGTTAGGTTGTACCTTAAAGTGACAGAATACAACCACCACTCATTACACCAACGTATAGATGAGTCAAAGGGAAATCGAATCAAACGTGGCAGATCATGGATGGCAGAGGCTGAAGATACTGCAAATAGTATGTGAATCAGAAATAGGAAAGGGCAGTGAATGGGTGGAGGTAGACACTGAGAAGAAATCGTTGACTAAAGTAATAGTACAACTAAATAAAGCGTGTCGAAAATGGGCGGATGTCAGGGCCCAGGTTACATACAGTGCATGAACTCCCCCCAGCTAAACTCAAAACCACAAGACATAATTATATACACACATGGCTCCATTAACAAAAACACAAATAAAAGTGATTGGGGTTTTGTTGCCTACAGAAACAGCATGAAGTTGGTTGAGAAATCTTCAGCATATTCTACTGTCACATCGAGCATGAGAATGGAGATAGAGGGAATTACAGCAGCACTTAATTGGTTGATAACTGATACATCAACACGTGCGGTAATACAGACTCTCAAAGCATGTTACGCAAGATAAAAAAGTTCATGCTCAGAAAAGAATGGCGAGACTTATTGAACAGCTCAATTGTCCAGAGCATTACACAGATATACTGCCCTGGTCATGCTGGAGTCAGAGGAAACGAGAGAGCCGATATATTGCAGGCAATGCGGCGATAGACAGCACAATGCTTAGAAGAGATAAAGCTGACTTAATGAAGGCAGTAATAAATTCATTTCAAGATGAGGCTTGGATGTCAATGAGGCTGAGAACGTACACATACAGAGAATGTTAGAAATGGGAGTATCTAGAGGTGGGGGAAGGAATAGTACATTTTTTGGAAAGTCCCAAAGATCAACACCTGACCGGGACTCTTGAGTCTACATACACTGCTGGAACGGAGGGCTGAGCACTTATTGGAATATCCGGCGTGCTGTGAAGCTAGTTTATAATCAAGAATCAAGTGCAATCCTTTATTAATGAACCTTTTTTAAAATCCCTGATTATGTTTATTATTCTATCTATCTATACGCTGTGTCCCTTGTTTGCCTTGCAGCGTCAGGGGTGGAAGAGTTCTCTCGAGATGGCCTTCTTGTGCGCTGTTTGTAAGCTTGTTCCTGTGGCTTCTTTGATTTCTGTGATCCATCTTTTACATGGTCTGCCTCTGGCTTTATAACCGTTATGTCTATGTGTCATGGCCATTTGTGGCATGCTATATGTTGGTAGTCTGGAAGCGTGTGAAAACCACTTGATCTGCTGTCTTTTGATGTGTTCCAATACTGGTATTGTTTTGGTTATCTGTCTGATATCGTTTCTAATTCTATCTCTCAATGACACTCCGAGTATTCTTCGTAGACATGTCATTTCTGTTGTCACTATTTTTCTTTTGTCTTGTGCTGTCATTGTCCAGGTTTGGCACTGGTAGCATAGTGATGGAATAATAATAGTCTTGTATAATGCAACTTTAGTGTCTATGTTTACATTTTTGTTCTTGAAAATGCGTGTCATCTGTCCTAAGATCTGGTATGTTTTGTTGCATCTATTTTGTATCTCTTTACTTGTTTTCCCTTCACTCGATATAATGCTTCCTAAGTAAGTGAACTCATTTACTTGTTTACGGTGTTTATCATCGATGGAGATAGTGATATTTCTTTCTTTCTTTGCTATTGCCATTATTTCAGTCTTTTCAATATTAATCTTCATGTTGAATTTTTGACATGTTATGTGGAGTTTGTTCATATGGTCTTGCAATTGTTCTTCTGATGTCGCTATTAGTACTTGGTCATCTGCAAAGAGTAGTTCGTTCAATTTGTCTTTTATGTTATCTTCTTCGTTGGTACTTGTTAGTTTACAGATGTGGTCGATATATGTTATAAAAAGTAGATGGGATAGGACACACCCCTGGTGAACTCCTGATTGAATTTGGAACTTATTGGACACACCTGCATTTGTTCTTACTGCACATTGGCTATTAGCATAAATGCCCTTGCATATGTTGATTAAATGTTCTGGTACTCCGTATATTGATAGTGTTTTCCATAGTTGTTGTCTGTCTACTCTGTCGAATGCCTTTTCTTGGTCTACGAATGCGATATATAATTCTTTGTTGTTTTCTGTGGCTCTTTATGTTTATTATTAGTAATAATAATCTTGATTAGGAACAAACATCACAGCACATTCTCAGAAATGCTCATCTCACCAGTCCGTAAGGTATCTAAGAGTTTACATGCTGTGTCCTTGTCAATTCTTGGTTGTGGATGCTTCTGATCTTTCAAGTGAGGATGTACTGTCCTCCCTCTTCCCTGATTTAACCTATTTCTATCATTTTCTTAACATGCATGTTGTATCTTTCAGCTTCCTTTTCATAGTTTTTAAGTGTATCCATATCTGCTCAAATGTTCTTTCCTCTTGCAGTATGCTCTGGGAATCTAATGGGTTCCTTGTGTGTGTGGTTGCATTATCAACCAAGTGGTAGTTGCTATCACTGCCTATATCTCCATTCTCATACATCTGTTAAACTGTTGCATTAACATCAAATCTCCTAATTCCCAAATAATTTACATTTTAACCAGATCGTAAATAGTCGTGCCCATCACCGTTATTACTTGCTCCTTACAGTCGCCGGCAGTCACTTTTTTTTTTACGTGTGTCATTGCGATCAATATGACATTCTATGTGTGTGATCCAGATCTATTAAAACCATGACCATTGTATAGATCCGTGGTTTAGCTTCCAGTTTTATATTTCAATCGAAGCGATTGGACGTAAGACGATTGATTTTTTATCACTTGTAACCTAACACAAATGTATTGACTGGTCTTAACCCTTTGCCGTCATTCTGACACACTCACATTTATCGCTTGATATGGTGAAAGTGCACAGTAAGATTTTAATTTTAGCTTGATCAAACATGGGCGGTCACAAACTTCAGTTTATTTTATGACAGTTTGATCTGGAGTCACTGCATAAGCTGGGAGTGCTCAAGCAGAGTGCAACAAGTACAGTGAAATCTCATTATAACAACTTGGTCCAGACCAATGAAACGTTTATGTAATAACAGAATTCATTATAAATGTTACAAAGAATATAACTGGGGATTTTTAAAAGTGTTGTTAAATAAGGAAATTTGTTATGGCAATAGATTTAATATAGGTCACATCGAAATCTGACCTATTTTATAGCAAATTTGCTGACTTCTGACATTTCTTTGTGTGACGGATAAACATGGACCTTCTGTTTGCCATATTGTTAAAATGAAATAACTATAATAGACTCAAGTATGTGGTTGATAATGGCATGCTGCATAACAAAGATTCATGAATCTCCTACCAACAACTCACTGATAATGGAGAAGCATTAAACCTTAGAAACAATGTTTGTCAGTGAAGAGGGTGGCCAGGAGACTTTGGTGACCACTCTCACGAGTGGCTCTCATGAAAGTAAAATGTATTCAACAATTTCTCTGCTCTTAGGGATTGATGTCTAGTGACTACATCATGTCAAACTTTGCATGCAAGTAACCATACTTATTCTATATTTTGAGATTTTAACAGGGGTAACCTTATATTTATCTTAAAGACTGCACTACAGATCCTCCATAGTAAGTTGACACAGCAATACAAATCTTCCATTGTAACTTAACACAGCAATGAATGAGTTAAGAACAATTAAAAGAAATCAATTGTCAAAACAACAAATCTACAAAGCAAATACTGGTACACTGATATTATCAAACATAAATTTGTCCTTTCATTGTGTACACATGGAACTCCCAACTAGAATTCTAGGATTAACATATTTTCTTTATCAACATACAGAGTAAATTATTATTATACATAACATCATTGGTCTAAAGAAAGGGTGGTGATACATTTTCTTCCAGCAGGTTACTGCACCAAGGAAATATTGAATATAAGTAAATGTATAAACCATATGTTTGTGTGTGTGTGCATGTATAGGGCCCTATAAATAAAAATCATTTTACTTTTATGAGTATGAAGCAATATTATTTCTATCATTTTTTTTCTTAGATTTTGTTGTCTTCAGGATTAAACTGACCATACCTACTCTATGTTTATTAGTCTCCTCTGATTACCTACATAATGTTCTTGATTAACCACACCCCTCTTTACATGAAATTCCTGTAATCTACTAAAGGATGTAGATTCATAAGCATGTGTTAATCGGTCACTCGTACTATCTCCCTAAAAGCATTCAGTCCAGTCCCTACAATCACAGCACCAGCAAGCTGTGTGATTGTTATTGTTGACTCCAATTACTGAATGCATGCCCAGCCATTCTTGATATCTCAAACGCTCATTCAGTTGATGAGAAAGCATGCATATGTACATACATCTCCCTTGGATGAATTCTTACTAATCAAGACCTGAACTTCTGCTTCACCACCAAGAGGTTTTGTAGCTGACTCACTGTCAAGACTAATGCATGCTGAAAAGGCATCATAGGGCTCTCATTCTACAGCTGGATTTATGTCCTCGGGGGGGACATACATGTTGAAAAATATCCTCTGCCTGACCCATACCAGATTTTTCCTATTTGGAGATTTGCCTGCTCCCATTTATTCTCCTAATTTTTCATGCCGGGGATGATTTATTTCTGCACTAACTTGAAAGCAAGCACATGATCAGAAGATCTTATTCTATTCTCTATAGTTTATAATCAAAGAAGATAGTACATCGCTAGCAGCTGTCCATCAAATGTGATGATCTGGTGTGTGCGAAGATGACTGAAAAGTCTAATCCTGGCATAGAATCCCTTGCCACATGTGGAACAAGTATGATCAGAACTGGATGTTTTTTATTGTCTTTTCATAGCACATTTTCTCCATGCCTCTGAGATTTGTTGTGATGTCAGCACTTCTGTTGGTGTTGCTGTTCCACACTGGCCAACAGACTCCCAGGATTTGGTGACATTGTTGAAGTTCTTTAGAGAGAGACATTTTGAGAGTCCTTCACTTCCATTGACAGGTCGTTTTCCCTTCAGGAGCTCATCATACAGGAGCTGTTCTGGGATGTGTTTATCAGGCATGCAGCATAACATGTCTAGCTCATGTGTTTGTTGAGGTGTCTGAACTGTATCTTCCTATGTAAAAGTCTTATTACTGAACAGTCCTTAATACTGTATTATCATTCCATAATTTCTTTTGTATCTCTCTTCTTCTCTCATCTTCAACTGATCTATGCAGAATGACCTTTGAATTATATACCTAAGCCATATGTTTGCAAATTAACTATTGACAACAGTTATTCTTGGTTTGCAAGTGCATTAATTTTCTCTCAAATACATCAGTTTGTAAGAGATGTACCGGTAACTATTTTCAAATCTGTGAATGTTGATTGATTTTCTGAATCAATGGTAATACACTCTGGACATCACTATAGGAGTTCCGCTACTATCAGCACATGCTGAAGGGTATATATGCTGATAGTTCCTGATCTTCCTTTATCCTATTCCTTAGTTTTCCACCTCTACTCCTTTCCTTCACATGGAATGTGCCTATATCTGCAATTTTGTCTCTTCCATAAACTTGACTTGACTGAGTTTTGTAACTCATACAGAGGTCTGCAGAGTTATGTGCTGCTTCTCTGTGCCAGTGTGTCTACCTCAATATTTCATATTTAAGAATTCCTTGCAATATGTGTTTAGTCTGAGGTGCATTTTCACAAGGCTGTATTCCCTATTTCCTCAAATCTCGTAATAACAATCAGTGTGTATGTGTGTTAGGAGGTCCCTTAGCAAATCAGGTCAGAACAAACATGACATTTGATACTCTCCCCCCTCCCCATTTTTCAGAAAATAGATCACCTAAACCCACAGACACAAAAATGACACAGAACTTAACATTTTTATTTAGGTAAACCACTTAACAAAGACATCTGTGGCCCTGGTGCCAGTACTATGTTTTATAAACACATTATACTAGCAAGATCTTTGTATCCACAAAAATTAACAGTGAATTTATACACATATCACATACTGTGATACAGAAATATTTATTAAACATTAATACATGTATAAATAAAGTTAAATGAAAAGAGACCAAAATCATATACCGGTAGCATAGGTGGAGAACAGAGAAAGAGGTGGGAGAGCTTACAGGCAGATGGAAAAAAAAGTACGCACAAATAGAGAGGAATGAGTGAGACTACAGAAAAACTATATCAATAGGTAGGAACAGAGAATGTTACATTACATTTTACAGTTAACTGACTGAATCACATGAAAAAATTGTTACCACGCCAAATTGAATCAATTATTTGTTTTTATCCCCAGAAATTACAAACAATATCTTCTGTGCAAAGATGTATTTTCTCCAGAGTTTTATTTGATATCCAAAATGCCTCCCAACTCTGGTGAGCCATGCTTTGAGAAGAAACCTCATACTAGATTAAAAGCTGTGGGTGCTTGCTCAATTCAATTTTGTGAACTGATTACAGTGGAATCCCTTTTTAACAAATTGGTCTTGAACAATGAAATATTTGTGCAATAACAAAAATTCAATATATACAGTGGAATCCAATTATAACAACTTGGTCCGGGTATTTATGTAAAAACAGAAATTCACTATATGAACAATATACAAAAATTTCAGAGATTTTTGAAAAGTGTTGTTAAATAGGGAATTTTCACTATAAATGTATGCAATATAAAAGGATTCCACTGTACTTTGTTTCTCTCTGTTCCTATCTACTAAAAAAAAAATAAGAGAGGTACGAATGGACATGATAAATATGAACAAACAAAAATACTTTAAATATTTTCCTTTTCAAATTAAAAATATTTAAGAATAAAATGTTAATACAGTATAACAATCACACACTATCAAAAATGAATGTATTTGGACTGAAACATCATGAGAGGACTTCAAAGGATACTGTAATTAGTATGCTTGGTTGAATTTTTAAACAAAAGTATACAATTTCAATTAAAAGTATTGAAACAATTATTGAAAAACTGAATATGATGATATTCTGATTATTATCATAAATATAAAATAATGGGGTGCAAAGGGTATCACAATGCTCGGCGGACTCAAAGTTATCAGATAACCAAGATCCCAAAAGCACCTCCTCGTGGTGCACTCTGGAAATAGAAATACAGCTGCTCATGCTGATTCTGTCTATACCTTTTGGGGATCGTGTCAGTGAATGTAGAGGCAGCAGATGGAAAGAGAATTGGCCGCATAAAAGACAGTCAATATCTCCAACACCACTGCGCCAACACATGCAGTGTCACTGTCAACATACAGTGACACTTATCAGTCCGGTCTGAACATTGGAGGGCGGCCAATGAAAACAACACGAATAGGTAGATATGCACGGCGAGAGACGAAAAGAGAACATACTGAATACAATGAAAGAGCAGCACAGAGTCAAGTATAAATAGAAAGGGAAAAACGTTTCAAGTTAATAGGAACTACAAGTTCTATTAGCTGAAGACAAGCTTCTACTTACCGGTGTTCCTTACAGGCAGAGACCCAGACCCAATTGTGGGCGCCAGCAAAGAAAACAGCCCTGGTCCAACTCTAATGTCGAGCTTTCCTATACCGGAAACATGCTCGCAGAGAGAAAGGGTTCTGTACCTGATGGGCTCAGGCATAAATAGGACACAGTCGTTCAACTCGAGAACACGTCTTGCTCCCAAACGCGTAGTGAGACTTGGACGAGGTGTTCACGATGTCGGTGAACGACACCTCGGCCAAGAAGGCAAAAGAGCCCAGGTTCAACTCTTCTGTCGAGTTCTTCCTTAACTGGAACCAGACTCATGGATGAGAAAAGGTTCAGTACCCAATGGACACAGGCACAGAACGTCTAACTACACAAGGCAAGTTCACTGACCTTGGAACATTTCATGAGAAATAGACGTAAGCCACCATCGTCTCAGAAAAGAGTCATTACACACCCTCACGCCCATCGAAAGATAGGCAGACTGTCACCGGCTAGGGAAGTCTACTACCCGAATTAAAGGCATGATGAAAACAGATGAGCTGGGCTTCGTATGTCCAGACCTCAAAGTGAGCCAACCGAGGTGGAAATAACATAGTTCAACTGTGAAACTAGCAGTACAACATACTTCACGCTCCCCGGCGGAAATCACACAATTTATTTGTTGTGGTTATAAGAGTGAGCACAGAAGGAAAATATCAAATAATGAACTTAAATAGCATGAAATCTTAACCTTCATCAGAGGTAATTAATTGCAGCTTTGTTTTACTTAGGACTGTTCTGCCTGGAATATAAATTTATAGGGGAAAAAAATACATGAACTGACAAATCAGGGATAATGTTTACATAACAGGAAGTAATATTTGTGATTCAAATTTAACAAAATATGGACTGATTTGTGATTGGAAATATGTACATATACAGATTGATTTCACTGATTATGAGTGGCAACATTTACAAATACAGATTGAAGTCACTGATTTATGAGTGGAAAAATGTATAAATACAAATTGATTGCACTGATTTATCAGTGACAACATTTAGAAACACTGAATGGTTTATGATGAAACATTAACAAAAGATGGACTGATTTATAATGCGATATTAACAAAGTATGGACTTATTTCACTGATTTATGAATAGTAACAGATTAAAATACAGCAGTAAACATGAGTTACCAAAATAGGGGATACTATACCTACAGGACAAAACAAAATTTGCTGGGAGAATGATATTAACGGAGACTAAGTGTGTCATCTATGGTAATGAAAGTGGGATAAATTTGGTCACAAACATAGTAGTACAGCTGATTCACTTTATAGCACATATACTTATAACAAATTTCCCTATTTAAAGGCTTTTCAAAATTCCAATTTGGTTTATTCTTTTTTGTACATACCGGTAAATAATTTTGGTTACTACATAAATATCTTCCCAGTCCAGACCAATTATTTATACATGTATATAATCACATTCATGTTCTAGTTGACCCAGCTGAAGATAAGCATCTTGACCAATGAATACCATTGAAGATGGATATGTCAGGCCATTGGCGCAAATAAAACAGTGAAAATTCATTTCCATACTCTGGACTACATCCTGCTGTAAATCTTGTAGGACCATTGTCCTGCTATAAGAGAGAACCAGAGGGAGTTTAAGAATGAACGTTGAAGAAGCTCAATGAGTACTTATTAGTTCAAACACATACAGCATTAAATACTAATAAAAGGCTGGAAACGACTAAATCTTTATGACCCAGGTCAGATTCTAGACTGGAACCAGAACAAGAAACTAAACTTAGACTAAGCAAAGGAATAGACAAACTAGGTCAGGTTTGAACAAACAAGAAGCAGAAATAAATGCAAGATGTAATAAGGCCTGTCAGATCATTGGTCAATTAACACCTTTACTAAGAAATAAAGATATTACACTAGAAACAAAGAAAGCGCTTTTCAACACCATTTTCTTACCAACATTGTGTTATCAGTGTCAAATTTGGACATAAGATTCTAGAACAATACATAAGATTAACACCACTGAAATGAAATGTGTGAGACGTATGATTGGAGTTAGCTTGAGAGACAAAACCAGGAATGAAGCACTAAGGAAACAATTAGGGATCAAACCAACAATAGAATACATACAGAAACAACAAGTTAAATGGTACGGCCACATAACCAGACAGAAAGAGCAAAGTATTATCAAAAAAACACTTAACAAACGATACGAAAACAGGAGACCTATTGGACGCCCTCGTAAAAGGTGGATAGATAGTGTATTAGAGACACTCGGAAATATAACAGCAGAGGAGGCAAATAGAAGGGCAAAAGACTGTACACTCACTCTCCCCTCAACACCGAAAGGTACATGAGGACAGAAAGAAGAAGAAGAGGTCAGGTTTTAGATTTGAACCAAACAAGAAACTAGGCCAAACACTAGATGATCTAGACCAGGTTCAAGACTGGAACCAGACAAGAAACAAAACTTGGACTAGATTGAAATCAGGCCAAACACAGATGACCTTTAAGCCAGGTTTTATACTGGAACAATACCAGAAAATAGGACTGAACTAGGGCCAACAACTAGACTAAAACCAAAATAAGATCTAGACAAATTTATTTGAAACTATACTAAACAGATACCAGACCAAGGGCTAGGACGGAACCAGGAAAGGATGAAAAGGGGGAATATAATAATGTGGCATTATCAACCTCAACAATCCAGGTTGTTGTTGTTCGTTCATCACAAGTGATGATGCCCATCTGTCACATCCACTTTTGAAAATTCAGTTAGAATTATGTCCTTGTCTAATAGTTCGTAGATGGTAAATAAGTCCTATTTGAGCTGCAAATGTCCTTGGACAGTTCGGGAATGGAATGACCACTGTATAAGGAATTTGGTCTAGCCATGACTCTCTAGCTACTCTCTGCTGTTGAGCTGCTGCATTTCTCCTCTTTTCACAAGATGATGTGCCCTTTTTGACTGTTGAGTCCCATGTAGATCTATTTTGCGCAAGTTCTTCCCATGTATCTTGGTCTATTTCAAAGGCTTTCAGTGATGTCTTTAACAAGTCCTTGTAGTGCTTCCATGTTCCTAGACTCAGTGGGAAAATGTTTTTCATTAGGGTGAATTTTTGTGGATGTGAAAATTACTTGCACTGGCGATTTTTATCTAAGTGAGGAGGTGTTGTGCAAAAAGTCAACCTCACTTTCAGCTTAAAAAACTAAAACAAGTACAGTGAAATCCCTCTATAACATATATAACTAAATTCCCTATCTAACATAATTTTTCAAAATGTCCATCTAGTTTCTTTAATGTATATACCATTATTGTATTTGGTGAATTTTGATTACATATCTCGTTGGTCTGGATCAATTTCTTATAAAGGAATTCCACTATAATATGTACAATCTCTGTTCTGACACTGATAAACTACTTAATACATTAAATATGCTTATTTATAAAAGAAATTATTTTCTACAACCATATAATTAAAATGCTAGATAACATATGAAGATTGATGGTGAAATAATTAAACATTTACATTAGATAAAACGTACCAGTCAAATTATCAAATATATTTCTATATGATGTGGTTATAAGAGCAGCAATAGATGTGGTGATTTGCCAATGAATATTGGTTACATTACAGGAGAAAATGTCCACATTTTTAACGCAACAAACCATACATTATTTAATGAAACAAACTTTCGCTGAAGGCGCATACAACGCAGCATCCGTCGATCTGCGCGCAATGCTCTGAGAGACCCTGCCCCCCCCCATCCTCCTCTCCTGGAAGACCCTTTAGGGGAGGCTCACAGTGTGTTGCGTGCAGATCGAATGATCCGCAGCAGACACTGCATGTTTTTTATCTCCACATCACGAAAGCTGTATGAGATCAAACCTAATATTAAAAAGTTGGAATGTGTGGACACATCTCCCCATAATGAACCGAATATTGTAAAAGCAATACTATATACATTGGAAACTTTGCCATGTAGAACAAATAAAAATATGGTATATG
Organism: Meghimatium bilineatum; assembly: GCA_034231615.1. Classification (NCBI taxonomy): domain Eukaryota; kingdom Metazoa; phylum Mollusca; class Gastropoda; order Stylommatophora; family Philomycidae; genus Meghimatium; species Meghimatium bilineatum. The sequence continues at coordinate 74,365,145 of CM067299.1, read as the reverse complement.
GAAGAAGAATTGAGGAGTTAGAACACACATTTTTATTCTATATATGTGTGTTCGTCCATCACAAGTGATGATGACCAATTTGTTACATCCATTTTTGAAAATTCAGCTAGAATCTTGTCCATGCCTAATAGTCCATAGATGGCTATTAAGCCCTATTTGAGCTGTAAATGTCCTTTGGCAGTTTAGGCATGGAATGACCACTGTAGATGAATTTTAGTCTATCTGTGACTTTCTAGCTACTCTCTGCAGCATTTATCCATATATATATATTTTTTTTTTTTAAAGTATATATGTTATAACACAGACACAAATGCACGCACAAAGAGAGAGAGTAGAATCCCTCTTTAGCACATTCTTTTATAGCAAATATCCCTATATATCAACACTTTTCTAAAAACCCAATTATATTTATTCTATATTGTTTGTATTGTATATAACGAATTTCTGTTATTACATACATATTGTGTTGGTCTAGACCAAGTTGTTTAATGGGATTCCACTGTTTATAATACCGGGTGTATATATATATATATATATATATATATATATATATATATATATATATATATATATATCAAGTGCCATGCCGACTGGCGTAGGCGACCATGTTTCTCCACAACTCTCTGTCTCTTGTGTTGTCAATAAGCTCAGTTGGTGAGCTTCTACCGTGCCACGATACAAGACCATCTAGTAACTTTTCTCTTTGTCTACCTCTATCTCTTATCCCTTTGATCTTTCCAGTGGTTATTAAGTGTTCAAGCTGTGTTCTTCTCAGCACATTCCCTAGAAACCTTGAATGTCTGCCTCTAATGTTTGATATGATTGATCTTTTTACGCCAGCATCAATGAGAACCTCTGCATTAGTTTTCTTGGCTGTCCATGGTATTTTCAGCATTCTTCTCAGAAACCACATTTCTGTAGCCTCCAATTCACTTTGAATTTTCTTGTTTATAGTCCATGCTTCACATCCATAAAAAAGAATCGGTTCGATATAACATCTCAGCACCCGAATTCGGGTCTGCATTGATAGACTTCCATTGCAAAAAATGGTTCTCATTTTTTGGAATGCTGATTTGGCTTGTGCTGCTCGGCTCTTTATCTCACTTGAGCATCTACCTTCTGATGTTAACAGGGTGCCATATATATATAAAATTTCTTAATTTTGGAGCGTCATGAAATTCTGGGAAGTACTTGGCATGTTGTGAGTGCTTGGTGTTGTGGACCAGTTATACAGGATCTGCTTCAATTATATAAATATTTTATATTATATATTCTTATTATATGTAATTGTGTAACATTTATTATCTTCTTCTGCATATGCTCTGGGGCATCAACTTGGATATGTTTAAATACACTCTTCTGCTTGTATTACACATAGGCATATCTTAAGCTTTCCCTTACAGCTATATTAGGTGATATAAACCTACATTAGATTATAACCTTGTTTTAACAATTTCTGCATTTAGTTTTTATGTGAACAGTAGATTTAGTGTAATGCAAGGTAATTTTATATAAAAAAATAATGATGTGCTACAAAAGTAAATATAGTACTCTCGATACAAATATAATATATGTGATGTAAATAATGAATAATAAAAGCTGTGGATAAACTAACATTGTGGTCAAATGAAAATGTCTTCCTCAGAAACGAATACAGGTAAAATATATTAACAATAACGAATAAAATAGCTAAAATATAAAAAGGTTCTGCAGTCAATGACTATGCATCTAGACTGATATTAGTCATGAACAGAGCAATGTGTTTTAGGTAGGTTTCATTGAACATGGTTTGCAGAGATGCTCCTGTGCAGCAGATTTTCATTCTGTGAAAAGTTGGGACAGTCCACTAGTATGTATACTGGTGTCTCTGGTGTTTCTCCATAGATGTAAGCTTGAATTGCTGATGCCAATTCAGTGTAAAGTGTACAGCCTTTATGTGACAGTTTTTTTTTCTCAGTCTAAACATTTTGACTCTGTTTCTGTTCAGTTTGTTGATATTGTCTTGCCCAGGTCTATAGTTTCTGTTTAATTCTTGCCACTTAATTTAAGCCACTTACAGATTTTTATAGAAGAGCCTTTAGTTTCCTGAAACTCTAAAGTATTAATTTATCAGTGTATTATTCACTTGGAATATCATGAAGGACATGGGTTTCCCACTACACCTAATTCACCTCATAAAAACATTATATCAAGAACTCAAGACCAGCAAGCAGCCGTGAAAGTAAATAGAGAAACATTTAATTGGTTCAGTGTAGAAGAAGGAGTCAGACAAGGATGTGTCCTATCACCATATCTCTTCAAGATTTATGCAGAGAATATAATACATAATGAGGAATGTAGGGAATGACTAACAAAAAAATAACTTCGACACATTCAACATCGGAGACCATGAGATACCAGAACTAAGATGCGCTGATGACACCACATTACTGGCACACAGTCAAGTAGGTCTCCAACATCTCATAAACTCCATTAAAGACCATAATGAAAAACCAAACCTATTTCTAAATGGAAACAAGACCAAGATTATGATAAGCGACAAAACCACTAGCAAGTTCTCAATCAATATAAAAAATAGTGAATTAGAAAGAGTCACCAGTTTTTATTACCTTGGTTCTCTTATCAACAGTAATTAGACTTATGTAAAACACAGGTTTATATATCGTTTCAATGGGACATGACAGACTATAGCTAAAACTAGTAGGTAATGATGGGCAATGATGAGCACACAAGAAATCATCAAAATAATTACAATACACAAATCAAAGTCAACGTTTCAACCAAAAGGTCTTTATCAAGACACAAACAAAACATCAAAAGACGACGAATGGAAAAATTATCACAACATCCAACGGAAATATGGAAATGAGATGCCGGAAGTTCAGAAAGTACATAAAAAACGTAAATATATGTGGAAACGAACTATTTCAATATGGTGGTGTCATAAACATGATTTTAACAAACATTTCAAGACCACATAAAGGATTGAAAAGACAGAGGATTGACTTCATTGTAATTGTATTCAAATTCTTGCATGTGCACTCTGTCCCTCTTACTTATAGCACATCTCTGTAGTTTAAAGTGGTAAACCCTTCCCCCCCCCTCCCTTTATACTAGTCAATTATTGTTTACAATTAGCAGAAAACAGCTAAGAACACAAGTAGTAATGCAAAATGATGTAAAAAGGTTACTAAAACACTTACCTAGCCTATTAATAAAAATATATTTTTAAGAAAAAAAACAAAAAACATACAATAAAACTAAACAGGACAATTCTCAACGTATCGGCTCAAATTGAACCTTTTTCAAGAGACAAACAACAGAAAACGACAAAATAAAAAAATAAATAGATGTCTATATTTCATCAAGCCCTCGTCTCCATAATAGCGCAGGGATGGCAACGCATCTAGTCAAGGTGAAAATGCGTGCATTCATTATAAACAAACCGAAAGTGGGAAATTAGAGACACTAATGATGAGTGCAAGAATAATAAAAGAAAAAGATAAGAAAAATACCCCTTTTGTCACTCTATCAGACAGGCAGGTTTTAAGAACATAGTCACAACAGGCACGACTGAAGGGAACAGAGACAGATGGGGACGTGAGAAAATATTCATGTGACAACCTAGCAAGGCTTGGAAACAACGATCCTGATAACAATACTGTGAACAGAGAACCATGGTCACCTACGCCAACAAGAATGGCATATGACAATGATAGATGAGTAATGATGAGGTTGTGTGGTGGTGGGGTGAGTGGGTTTGGGGAAGGAAGGATAGAAGAAGAATCAACATTTGAAAAAGCATGGAATGAATGTGAAACCAAATATAGACATAAACATATATATAAAACCAAACCTAAACATACATAGAAATGTAAACACACACCAAGAGTCAAGAAAGAAACACATAACAAGATGGACACAGATGTGTGAAGGATACCCACACAAAATGCACAGGCATGTAAATGTATCCACACACAGGAAAGGGCTCACACCAGAATAGGTATACACATTGACACAGAATGGAGATACGTGCATTAACATAAAAAAGCGCTCACATAAATATACATATATATATGTATACACAAATATGAACATTCATGCACATAAACACTTTCTCGTATAAATAATAACATGAACATTCATACACATAGAAACATATACATATATTAATGGAAATATAAACGTTCGTTCACATAAAGATAATGCTATAACAACTGCATATGTATACATACAAATGTGTGGCCCAAAGTAATTGTGTGGATACATAGAACCATGTAAAACGAAATGCATATACAAATAACTATATATGTGTGGGCACCCATCAAAGAGACAACTGCAATAAAAACGAGGAAATCAAAATCTAAATATGTAAATGATTTAACAATAACAAAATGGCAGAGTACAAAATAATCACATATTGACATACACAAACGAAAGAAGACATAAAGGAATTATATAGAAGAACGGCAAACACAAAAATAATAATTATTCACGAAAGTGTACAAAGACAAATAATTACAAGAATCAGTGCAATACGGGAGTAGAGGGTATAAAGAAAAGGTGGGTAACTCAAACAAAACGGTGATTAATGTTCATTCCGTTTGGTTGCAAGACTCCCATATGACAAATGAGACGATATTCCAAGGACTGACGTTGCCGGTCACCGGTATAACAACGTAACAAACCGGTTACAGAGACATCAGAGCTACCATGATGTGACGGGCTGTTAAAATGATTAGCCACTGGGGAGTCACGATGATTCGTGATATCTCTCAAATGTTCGGCGAATCTATCAGCTAAACGTCTACCAGTCTCACCAATATACTTCATATCACAACGCTTACATATGATAGAGTATATTAAGTTACGGGACACACATGAAAAAGAATCATGTGTATGATAAGTGATTTTTCTAAATCACACTTTGATATTCATGATTCTTTTTCATGTGTGTCCCGTAACTTAATATACTCTATCATATGTAAGCGTTGTGATATGAAGTATATTGGTGAGACTGGTAGACGTTTAGCTGATAGATTCGCCGAACATTTGAGAGATATCACGAATCATCGTGACTCCCCAGTGGCTAATCATTTTAACAGCCCGTCACATCATGGTAGCTCTGATGTCTCTGTAACCGGTTTGTTACGTTGTTATACCGGTGACCGGCAACGTCAGTCCTTGGAATATCGTCTCATTTGTCATATGGGAGTCTTGCAACCAAACGGAATGAACATTAATCACCGTTTTGTTTGAGTTACCCACCTTTTCTTTATACCCTCTACTCCCGTATTGCACTGATTCTTGTAATTATTTGTCTTTGTACACTTTCGTGAATAATTATTATTTTTGTGTTTGCCGTTCTTCTATATAATTCCTTTATGTCTTCTTTCGTTTGTGTATGTCAATATGTGATTATTTTGTACTCTGCCATTTTGTTATTGTTAAATCATTTACATATTTAGATTTTGATTTCCTCGTTTTTATTGCAGTTGTCTCTTTGATGGGTGCCCACACATATATAGTTATTTGTATATGCATTTCGTTTTACATGGTTCTATGTATCCACACAATTACTTTGGGCCACACATTTGTATGTATACATATGCAGTTGTTATAGCATTATCTTTATGTGAACGAACGTTTATATTTCCATTAATATATGTATATGTTTCTATGTGTATGAATGTTCATGTTATTATTTATACGAGAAAGTGTTTATGTGCATGAATGTTCATATTTGTGTATACATATATATATGTATATTTATGTGAGCGCTTTTTTATGTTAATGCACGTATCTCCATTCTGTGTCAATGTGTATACCTATTCTGGTGTGAGCCCTTTCCTGTGTGTGGATACATTTACATGCCTGTGCATTTTGTGTGGGTATCCTTCACACATCTGTGTCCATCTTGTTATGTGTTTCTTTCTTGACTCTTGGTGTGTGTTTACATTTCTATGTATGTTTAGGTTTGGTTTTATATATATGTTTATGTCTATATTTGGTTTCACATTCATTCCATGCTTTTTCAAATGTTGATTCTTCTTCTATCCTTCCTTCCCCAAACCCACTCACCCCACCACCACACAACCTCATCATTACTCATCTATCATTGTCATATGCCATTCTTGTTGGCGTAGGTGACCATGGTTCTCTGTTCACAGTATTGTTATCAGGATCGTTGTTTCCAAGCCTTGCTAGGTTGTCACATGAATATTTTCTCACGTCCCCATCTGTCTCTGTTCCCTTCAGTCGTGCCTGTTGTGACTATGTTCTTAAAACCTGCCTGTCTGATAGAGTGACAAAAGGGGTATTTTTCTTATCTTTTTCTTTTATTATTCTTGCACTCATCATTAGTGTCTCTAATTTCCCACTTTCGGTTTGTTTATAATGAATGCACGCATTTTCACCTTGACTAGATGCGTTGCCATCCCTGCGCTATTATGGAGACGAGGGCTTGATGAAATATAGACATCTATTTATTTTTTTATTTTGTCGTTTTCTGTTGTTTGTCTCTTGAAAAAGGTTCAATTTGAGCCGATACGTTGAGAATTGTCCTGTTTAGTTTTATTGTATGTTTTTTGTTTTTTTTCTTAAAAATATATTTTTATTAATAGGCTAGGTAAGTGTTTTAGTAACCTTTTTACATCATTTTGCATTACTATTTGTTCATTAGGTTACTGCGGCACCATCCACTTTGTCGGACACCCTCTGGCCATTTGGTTATTTATATAAGAACACAAGACATAAACAGCAGAATTACACTGAGAACACAAGAAACAACAGGATACAGCAATGAGAACACAATATGCAAACAGTATTTAATAACACAAGATGCACTCAACATAAAACAGTATTACAAACACAAGATACAATCAGTAGCAAACAGCAATAAGAACACATCACTGAATAGTTAATGTCAACAGATGGAATAATAAAGCAGTCTATCTGTGTCTGGTTATTTTGTTTTTGTGCCTGAATATTTTTTATATATTCACATTTATCTTTTATTTTCTTCCTGCATTCACCATTTTGTCTGTGGACATTAATCATTCAGTGTTGTTTTTAGATAGTTGTGATTTTAGATAATGTTGTTTTATGACTTGATTATTCTTGTGTTCTTAATGTTTTTTGGCCATCGTGTCTTGTGTTCTTAAGGGTTTTCTGACCATTGTTTCTTGTGTTTGTTAGATGTTGTTTACTGCCTGCTGTTTCTTGTGTTGTTAGATGTTGTTTACTGCCTGCTGTTTCCTAGTGTTGTTAGATGTTTACTGCCTGCTATTTCTTGTGTTGTTAGATGTTGTTTACTGCCTGCTGTTTCTTAGTGTTGTTAGATGTTTACTGCCTGCTGTTTCTTGTGTTGTTAGATGTTGTTTACTGCCTGCAGTTTCTTAGTGTTGTTAGATGTTGTTTACTGCCTGCTGTTTCTTAGTGTTGTTAGATGTTGTTTACTGCCTGCTGTTTCTTAGTGTTGTTAGATGTTGTTTACTGCCTGCTGTTTCTTAGTGTTGTTAGATGTTGTTTACTGCCTGTTGTTTCTAGTGTTGTAAGATAATGTTAACCCATTGTTTCATCTTCTCTGTGTTTGATAAAGTTTGGCTGAAACACAGATTTAGTGTGTTTTAATGATTTGTAAAACATCATTATCCATGTTTTCACTTTTAGTTGATAAGAAAGACAAATAGGCTTATCACTTGTTTTCTGGATAGAATTTGTCTTTATCTTCCACCATGGTTGTACTTTGTAAAACAATAATCCTTGTGCTTTTGCAGTTTGTCATACAGGGAATGAAATAAAGATACAAATCAAAATGGCCATGAAAAGGCTGAAGATAATGTGGAAAAATAAGATCAGTATTGCAGTAGAGATCAATCCACACAGAACGCTAGTGCCAGCTATTCTTTTTAATGAATGTGAGAGCTGGACACTAAATTGCAGACATGCAAAGGATTCCATTTTTTTAAAATATTAGTGCGAATTCATCTTAAAAATAAGTTATATAGAATATGTGTTCAACAATAAATGGACAAATTTGTAGATTAGAAAAATCACTTTTGCCAGAGGTGAAAAAGCGTACGCTTGTTTGGTTTGGGCATGCAACACGGCGCAGTTCACTTTAAAACTATTTTCCAAGGAACAGCTGAGTATGGCAGAGGAAGAGCTGGACAAAGAAAATCTTGGATTGATAACATCAACGAATGGTACAGGTTATTTTTTACTACACTCATCCGAATGGCTGGGGACAGAGGTATTTTGAGAGCTTTTAGTGTTGATGTCTCCAACATGGTACCCCTTTGATAGTGGCAAATTATTGGTCTTATTACTATTATTTTTTAAATTAGCTTTTAGTATGCCACTAACACAATTTAAAAAATTTCAAATCACTAATTAATAGCAAATATAAACAAAGATAAACCTCAAGTTATGCAAAACAGACATTTTCCAATACAAAATCTGACAATTATGCAGACAGTAAAAATGATGGTAAGGCATATTAACTTAGAGCAACATCTCTAAGTTACATGTCTTCAGAAGGTGCCTTGTACATAATTTAACACTTCATGCACAATTTCAGAATTGTGAACATAAAAAGGGTCCTCAAGTACTATCGCAAGAGTTATTCATGCTTGTGACTCTGCATCTGCTCATAAAGCCGAGTGATATGTGCAAGCAAGAACAATTTAGAGGGAGCATATTTTCTGAGATCTGGAAAAACTAAAATAAAATACAAACAATTTCGCATAGCTCAGATTTAAACAGACATAAACATTGCACTAAACAAATAATTTAATATTCATGTAAACTACAGTAGCAACCAAGAGGTTTTTGTATAAGATATTTACTTGTGTCTAGAGCATATTTGTTTTGACTTGGCTAAACTTGTTTGGTTTGGACATGTAATGAGATGCGACTCATTTTCTAAAACTATTTTGCAAAAAAACAGTTGGGGGGGGGGGGGGGGGGAGAGAAGAGAAGAAAATGATAGCAATAAATAACTATTTATTAAATTAAAATGGAGCCCTTTGGGATCAATATCTTTCAATCCTGCAGTTAGATATCTTGTTGTTCTGTCATTCCTCTGTTGTGTTTTATAGATATGAGATTTGATTGCATGCTGATAATTTTGTTTGTTTTGTTTCACCTGTAACCTTCTAGTTTTTACTCTTCTGGTAAGTATCTATATTAAGCTGTGTCATGTGAACATAGTTGTCGTTTTTACTCATCATTTGTTATACTGTGAATGTGTTTTTTATAAAGGCCTTTTAGTCACTTTATGTTGTGTGTTGTCACATGTGTATCACATAGATGTCTACTAGTATGGATTTTCTGTATTGATACAGATTTTGCATGCTGAAGGAATGTAGAGTACAGATATTATCAACAGGTAGTACTTTTTCTACTCCGTAGAAACACAACAGATTCTGGTTTATTTCTGGGGAGACTCAAACCGTCATGTTTGAGTTAGCAGCAGCCATGTTTGTTATATATAACAACAACTACCAGCGAATTGTTATGTGCAATGACTATCTAAAAAGTGGGAATAAAAACCTAAACAGTGTATTGGCGCCTTCTAGGAAAGAACCGGGAGATCTACTGAAGTTGTTTAGAAAATGCCTAAATGATATGGATACTGATAGATTATGCATTTAGACCTTGACTGAGAGAATTTAATATTAAGTATAACACAAAAAGGACTGGGCACCTTATGGACAATGTGAGATGTGTATGACAAGCAAACCACGTGAATCATAAACATGTACATCCTTTAACATCTGCTGACTTTGAACATCTGTTGGACTGCTTGGAGTGCAGTGAGTCAGTTCATATCCAAAATCAGGCTGTGTTTACACATTGTCATATCACATTTAAAATTGTTTGTTTTTCATGCCACTTTATGCACACTAGCATACCAAGATGACAGGCATCACTAATGTATACGGTGTATTAGAAAAGGAAAAAAACATACCAAGGTGACAGCACTAATGTAAAAGGTGAGTTAGAACAAACTGGTATACCAAGGTGTCAGAATAAATGAACATACCAAGGGGACAGGCAGCACTAATGTATAAGGTGAGTTAAAATAACAAAGCATACCAAGGTTAATAGTTAGAATATAGTAAAATATCAAGGAACAGAATAACTAATATGTCAAGGTGATTAGTTAGAATAGAGTAACATACCAAGGTGATTAGTTAGAATATACTAACATATCAAGGTGATTAGCTAGAATAGATGAATATCCCAAGGTAATTAGTTAGCACAGAGAAATATACCAAGGTGATCACTTAAAATAGACTAATATAGACTATATAATAGACTAATCATCAAGGTGATTAGTTAGAATACACTACCAAGGTGAATAGTTAGAATAGACTAACATACCAAGGTGACTAATTAGAACTGAGTAGCATACTAAGGTAACTAGTTAGAATAGACTAACATATGAAGTCATTACCGCAGTTAGAATAGACTAACATACCAAGTGATTAGTCAGAATAGTTTAACATACAAAGATGACTACCGGGTAGTTAGTATAGACTCACATACCCAGATGACCTGTTAGAATAGACTAACATACCAACATGAAGATGGTCTCATCCACAAGGATAAACTTCATATCCAGCTGATGGATGAAAATAGAACAGTCATGCAACCAAAAGCTTAAGTTCCAGGACGATAGTAAGCAACACATGAAAAGCATTTAGTATCTGCTCAGAGACTTGGGAGAATGTGGTATTCAGTTATAACATGCAGAGAGAACCAGAAAGTCACATCTTAAGTTGGAAGAAGAAACACCTGTGATTAGTCTAAAAAATTGAAAGAAAATGCTGTAGCGACTCCTCATTTGGCAGAGCAGATTGATGCAAACCTGTGATTACTTCAATGCTGCATTATCCTATGGTCAATAGGTTTATGCAGCTACAGCTTAGTATATGAGTCCCAGTAGTACAGTGGTAGTACTGACTTCTTAGCCTTACAGTTCATGATTCGATTCCCAGTTAAGATTTTTTTTTTCCAGAAAACGTTCTTAGTGTTGGTCAACTAAGCCCAGATAAAATCTGGGAAAGCAAATAAATTTGGCATGATGCTGAGCACATCACCCTTACAGGACAAATATGTACCTAAAGCCACCCCCCCCCATCCATATGCCTCAATTGTGACTGTCTTGGTTGGTTAGTTGTTGAATCAGAGATCTATGGTTTCCTGTCCTTGTGACCCAATGTCATTGTACAACATGTCCGTGTTTTTGAGCTGCTGTTTTGTTCTATATAGGGTGTTCCATTTATCTGGTCTTGGAGGAAGAAGCATTTTTCTAATATCATCCAGCCCTGGATATTTAAAAGTGGTGACGGTCAACAGTTTTATGAATTTATTAAACTACATAGTCTATGGGTAAAGGTATATTACTCTTATTATACAGCAGATACATTTCTTATCTGTCACTCTTTTTCATTTCATGTCAAATAGAAATAATTTTTTAAAACTATAACATACCTATCAACCAATGAAATGAAAAACAGCACAAAAGATCCACAATCATAAAAAACCTTACAAAACCGAGAAACACTTTACAGGCCAGATAAATATACAGTGGAATCCTATTATAGCAAAATGTTTTATAACAAAATTCCCTATTTAACAACGTTTTTTAAAATTCTCAATTAGTTTATCCTTTATTGCAAATAGTTAATTTTAGCTATTACCAGTACATCAATACTTTGTAAGCCTGGACCAACTTGATATAAAGGGATTCCACTGTAGTAATAAATTATAATTATTCAGTTTAGGAATCACAAATCAATGATTAAAATATTGTTACAATTTTTTCATATATATTTTTCTGTAAATATTTGTTCAATTTCCTGAAATTACAAGCAATAGACATCTTGTTTACTTTTTTGCAAAGGGATGTTAGAAATATTGATCATATACTGAAGTTGCCCCTCTGATATCCTTATTATAAACTTTACAAAATGGATTGTAGATCTTCACTTAAAAAAAATACAAAGCTAGGAAAGCCTTCAATATTAAAATTAGAAAATAGGTTATATCAATGACGTAAAACATCAAATTGGAAAAAATAACTGAAAATGATATGCTACAAAGGGAAAAAAAGCTAAATAGTCATGCTATAAATATGTTGTCTATACAAATTAATGTTGGTAGTATATTCTAAGCATGACCTATATAGTATCTGCTAAAATGCTACATCATGTCTGTTACATCATATCGATCAACTCAGCATCTTTTCTATCGCAGTGATTGTCTGGGAAACATTTACTACATTTACTTTCAGTAGGTTGCCATCGTTTTCTCAACAGTGTGGGTGGCTAGCTGCCTACAGCTGAAATCAAACCAGGTACCTTGGTCATCTGAAACATGCTCACTACCATTAATATTAGGGTGTGCACTTGACTTGACATGAGTAAAGATTGTTATAAATCAAATACATTGACTCAAATTACTCTAGCTGAAGTCAGCTCTCCTTCCACATCAACATTATACAAGTAACAACATTTAAAACTATGTAAATATTCAAAGATCAGAACTCTGTACACTATTTGGACCCAAGTTAAATCAAGAATTGTTAAACTCAACTCAACTCTGTAGGAACAAATTACCTAGCAGGATGTTTTTCTATCTACAAAAAAAAAGAATTCATTCAAGAGACATAATGTTTCTTTTTACAATCAATTATTTACTGTCCTCATCGAGGCCAACTGCTTGAGGTGGAGATGGTGCTTAGTCCAGCCAACAGAAGCTAGAAACTAAGATTGGCAGAGCCATCCTTGACCCAGTCCTGCCCAAGCAATCACTGGTGCTGAATTCGGAGATACCAGGCTTGAGAGGGGCATCAGCAACATTAGATAACATGCCTCCATAACAAAATAATTTACTGTTCTATTACCAGTGTTATTTTTGTAAATATGTATTTCGCTTTCAATTTTGAAAGATTTGAACATGTCTTTTTTTGGGTGCACATCACAATATTTGACAGTTTGACACAAATATTATAAGTCTGGACATGCCGTAATCCTTTCAATTCTGGACGATCATGAAAAACTCTGGGCTTCATGCCCAAGGCAAGGGAATAATTAAAAAAAATTAAGAGGTGATAGTGCAAAAAAATTAATACAAAAATACAATTTGCAATCAATTTTTATGATTCAACATATGAATGGAAGAGGTACTGATCTGTAAACATATCCTTGTGAATGTCATTGAGAGAGATATCATGTAAAATGAGAGAGATAAATATGAGCATCAGTTTCATCTCTGCTTCATTTACTTGTGTCAAATTATTTGCTAATAACTGTTCAAATGAATAAAATCTGCAAAGCTGTCTCTCTTACACAGCATGACACCATCATTCTGTAAATGTTAACTACTCCAAACATATAGGCCTAATTCAAAGATGTAAAGAAAGCCCTAGATATCTAGTGAAACAGGTTTCCAAAAAAGATCTCATTTTTCTGAAAATTTTGATACCAGCATACGCAACATTGGTTAGTTCTGCGCATGAATGACTGATGAAGAAATAGTGAAAGATAGACCTAATCATAATCAAAACAGAGTAATCTGGACCAATGTCCTTTGCTGTACCAGAATTCTCTTGAAATTGATCAATATTAACATAGATCAGCGGTGATGACAATTCTCATAATTACTAGGTCTATAGTGTGGGAGGAGGTGTACATCATCCATTAGGTCCACACTACAGATCGACGATAGTTGCTACCATTCATCTCCTAGATACTGCTATAATTCCCCGTTCAATATCTGATTTATACACATTCTCTCAAATTTCATTTTAAAAATTGCATATCAACATCATATGTAGGTCCATGTTTACCAAGTTTTGAAGAAAATTGGTCATATTCACAAATTCAGAGAACCTATACAACAGCTGTTTTCAATGTTTGGAAAATTATACCGGAAGCTACCATTACAGGTAATCATGTCAGCATGTCTATTCGCATGAATAAAGTAAGGACCATCAATCTATTCCACCATGTGTACATCTGGTGGGTAGGGAGCGTGTGTGTGTATATATATATATATATAGTGAGCGGATACAGGCATGTAGGAAGAGAAAAGGTTAAATCCCAGATAAATGAAACATCTTATATGGAACAGAGCAACAATTTGCAAACACATGCATATACCACACAATAGCATTCATCCAAAGAGCATGAGATCACGGGCCACTGAATTAACAACAAATTAATCAACCAACCAGATCAGGAGATGCTTAATAGTCACTGCCAAGAAGAGACCAAGTTACAATCTTCTGACTTAGAACTGGCCACTGTGAACTGAACTATTATATGTATAGTATGATGAAACATGGCCAGAGAGACATGTATCCATATGAAGAAGACAGGCTGGTGGTAGAACACATGCTTCTGGCTGTCATCTTCATGAAGGAAATAGAGAAGAGATGGGGGCCTCCCAAACAAACCTGAAGGAAAAACTGTATGACAATGATGTAATCTTGAGAAAGACCACTATCTTTATAAGAGAAATCACTGTGGTCATAAGAGTGGACGACAAAAAGATGATCATGTGAAATCTCCACAAGAAAGGTTGGTTTGCAATGGATCTTCAATATATTCTGTCTTTTGATTTAGTGGTGCACTTTGATTGTAATTTCCCACTGGACAGATGTGTCAGGCCATTGGCACAAATAAAATGGCAGCACAACACATTTTCATTCTTTGGACTACATCCTGCTGGAAATCTACTAGATTCATGGTCCTGCTACAAGAGAGATCCAGCAGGAATTTGAGAATGAACGCTGAAGAAGAAGATTGTAATTTGTCCATATTTTGCTGTTGCTGTTCCACTTGTATATTTGTCTGCCTCTTGATTGAATTATTGAACTTTTTTTCCTTCAGAGAGGTATCATTTCTTTTAAGTGCCCAAAACATTGTTTTTATTACTGCCAGGTACTTCTTCTTCAGTGTTCATTCTAAAACTTCTGCGGAATCTCTCTTGTAACAGGACAATGATCTTACTAGATTACCAGCAGGATATAGTCCAGATAATGGAAATGTGCAGTGTCACCGTTTTATTTGCGCCAATGGCCCGACACATCCATCTTTGGCGAAGTTTTTATTACTATTAGCAGTTTTCCTTCCAAGATATTTCCAGTACTCTTTATTTGTTTCTTTTTTTTCTATAAAATACTACTTATTCTTTTGTATATCCACAACTCAAATGTATTTACTTGACTTCTAAATCTTTCACCAGATATCTCTCAAATTTCAAATAGTATTATTTAATTATATTCATCATTCACTTCCAAACATTTTTTTTATATAACATGTAATATTTCAATGAAATATAGATGAAGAAACATATAAATCTAAAGTACTCAACATTAAAGGCTCAATATTCATTTTCAAAGTAAGTGTTCCTAGAGGTTCACGGAATTTGGACATGAATGGGTTGATTATTTGTGATACATAAACCAGCAGCTGCAAAATAATGCTACAATAACATACAATGGATAGACTTTATGTATTCTGTCTTGAAGGTACAGACATACCAAGCTTACGATCTTTAAAACTAGGCCAATTTATCCTCAAAAACAACTTTTAATTATTAAAATAATTGTCAAAATTTCCTTTTTTTTATTGACATAAATTGGATGAAATTACTATTTCCTCATATTTTTACAAATTTGAAATAAAACTAATTCCCTGCTCTGGATGGTGAATATCTATTTTTTTCTAATTTACTTTTCTTAAATTTTAAGTTTTCCAATTGCAAACGTTTTGCTATCACTGTCCCTTCTTTGGTGTATTATTTCGTTAAGTATTGTGGGAAGACTTAATTTTTGTGTTATTCAGGTGACATTTCTTGTCATGATGATAAACAATCTATCGAGCAGTTAAATAGATATTATGCCAAGCTGATAACTGAAAGACCAAGCAAAGTAGATCCTGCATTACTACTGAACACCATATGCATCATCAGGATCATCTTTGAATGGCACTATATCCTCTTCATCTCTGGGCAAAATCCCATACTTGGTATCTCTTGACCAGCAACAATGGTAATTTTTACAAATATAAACAAGACCAACAACAACAAAAATTAAGATAAGAATAACTAAAATAACCAATATAGCCACCAGCGCTAATCTCTCTGTTCTTCTTTGTGCAACATTGGGAACACATTTATCTTCGTATAGCATGTAATCACTGGAGCACGATGTACACGATGATTTAGTATTGGAGCACTCTTTGCAGTTGGAATGACATGGAAGACAGGAATTGTTACCTGAGGAATAAAAATATAATTATTGAAGACTTAATTTCTAGTATTTGATTACAATTCTTCATAGCAATGCTTATGTATAAAATACATGAAAATTTTCCAATAGGCCTAAAAGGGGAATCAAAGAAAATCATTACTGTTTGTCTTCCATGCATGTTGTAAGAGGCAGCTAAGGAGGTTTTGGGGTGTAGTTGGCCATCCCATATAGGATCAAAGTTACCCAGAAGCCATGCTGAAGTTGGATATGTCTAAGGGTGCAAAAAGCTAGACTAAAACATGACAACACATTTTATTCTCCAGACTATATACTGCTAATCTGGATGAGCTATGTATGAATGCAGAAGAATGAAGATTTTCATTTCCTTTTTCTTACAGTCCATCCATATCCATACGCCCATATCCCTCAGTGTCGTAGGGGTACCACATTGGATGCATCAACACACAGAGTCTTCCAGCAGTTTCTTATCTGCAGCTATGCGGCTTAGTGAGTGCTGTATGGCACTGGATATTGTGTCTGTCTATAATCTTGTGGCCTGCCAATGATTTATGATACCAATATTTCCCCCATGCCACAATACCATGTATTTTTTATTTTCTTTGAGTGTTATTTATCTATTCTTGGTCTTCAACTTGCCTATTATCACAACATGCTCCATCTTTCCTCTACTGATGATGTGTCTATAGTGTGTAAATTGTATTCTAATGCTAGTGAGCAGCTTCCCTTTTAAATTAACGTCTTCCAAGATATCTTCATTACGCTTTTATCTGACCATGGTGTTCTCAACTTTCTTCTATAAAACTGCATCTCTATTGCCTCCATGTAATTTCTTACTATTCTGCACATTGTCCAAGATTTACTTACATACATCAGAATTGGCTTTCTATAACTTCTAAGAAATTAACTCACTTCAACTGACAAAGATATATTAAATTGAATGCTCTTCATCTTGTTAAATGCTGTCTTTGACTGAGCTATTCTAAATTTGACTTCTTAATGCATCTTCCATCTTCTGTTGTTAAAGTATATTAAATTAAACCCATAATCCCTTATTGTCATAGGTGTGAAAATCTGGAAACATCAACACAACAATTCTGCCATGCCTCTATTCTCATTTTCTTTTTTAAGTGGAGAATCTTATTCCTATCCAGTCTTTAATAGTATCGATCCATTCTTTTCTCTATCCTCTTCTTCTTCCTCCCTCTCCAAACTGTTTCTTGCAGGATAATTTTGAAAAGGTAATTCATCCTTGTTGAACCCCTGCAACTGTTTTGAAAAAAAGGCTCCAATATCACCATTAATTAGAACAGCACTAGTTGCTACTTTTTATAGTAAAATTTTAAAAGTTAAGTTTTCCTTTTTTCATGCCATTGAGATTTATTGGGGAATATAGTGTTAGGCATGTGTTATTTTTTTATCAACGGTTGATGTACTCAGCACACCTGCTGCTTTTACTTTCCCAGAAGATCTGGAACTAATTTTTATTAGGCTGGGTCAACTTAGGAGCTGTTGATGATTTTAAAATGTTTCCAATTGAACAGGAAATCGAATCCTGGATCACCCAAATGGGAAGCCAGCTCATTAACAACTGAGCAGTGATACTTTGTATAATGCTTCAATGGTTTATATTATATTTGTCAAAAAAAAAAACATTTAGTACAGTACAAGTAGATGCCACCACATCGTTCAGTTTTTTTAATCTCAAATTTTAGATAGTCATTGCACATGACAATTCACTGATATTTGCTGTTACAATAACAAACATGGCTGCTGCTATCACAAACATGACGGTTGATACTATGAGTCTCACATAAAGCGTGCAGAATTCGGTTGCACTTCTACAAGCAGTACAATACTACCAGTTGAGAAATTCTGTAGTATATATTTCTTCTGTGCGCTACACACTGAGGGGGAATCTCAGTGCATAGCGTGAAGAAGTATTGATTGGCATTAGTTTCTCTACAGATTACAGGGCACAATGAAATCAATGGTGCACCTAACATCGAATGACTTTGAGGTAGTGTGAAATTGAGAAATAAGAAATACTGTGGCACATCTCTACACCATTTTGAAAGTTGTCATGCTAAATGTATGTGGACATCAAGGCCAACAGGAACAGACACTGCATTTGATGCTATCCTCATTGTTATAAAAGATTACTTGCCCAATAAATAGTATTCCATTATTTATTATTGAATCCTTTGCATTATTTTGTTTTAAAACCTGTGTGCTCTACTTTGCGGGAGAGCTCTGTTCCGCTCAATATTGTTCCATTAAAAATGTGGTGGTGTCTACTTGTGCTGTACCTAACATTTTTCATAACTTTTCAAAAACCTTTTTATTATACTCAATCAAAAGCCATATTGAAATCGTTGCAGTTATTATAGACCTCTTCCTTATGTTGTACAAGTTACTTAATGATTATTCACACCAATATTGAAAATGTGTTCTTTTTTTATAGAAACCTGTCAGTTCTTCAGTATTAACGTACACAAGTTAGGTTATGTTATGTATGTCGATTATTCTCTTTGCACACCAGACATGTCATAGGTGATCAGATTTCCAATTCAGTAAATCTGTAAGGGTATAACAGCTGATGGTTCCAGTTCCATGTAGGTTCACTGCTCTTTTTGAAATCTTTGTTAGATGTTCTCTATGGGTCATGCCTATCCTCACCCCCAAATCTCACATTCTCTATATTGACATTGACTCATCTATCTCATAATCATCTGATCACAAGTTAGACTCATAAAGAACAACTGAGAATTTCTGCTCGGCCCACAGGCTGTTATGACTATCTGTTACGGTTGCGAGGCTAGCTAATTGGTCAGCTTGTTCATTTCCCTCCACACCAGGATCTAATATTGACTTACCCAGTACTTCAGACCTGTCCCATTTAATAGGACGTTTTACCCTGGAAGATATTTTTTCTGTTATTACCATTACCCTCATTTTAATTTTACTTATACCTTTTTTACACATTAAAACCCTTTTTCGTACATGTTTTTTATGCAAACAAATTAAACTTGTCAAGTTTCAAAATGGTCTCTTGATATTTCACATCCCCCCCCCCAACCCACTTAAATTTTGGAGAAATTTCAAAGGGCCCAAATTGTGCATAAGTAAATCAAGTGTTATGCTGAGTGGCTAGGTGATCATGTTTCTCCACAACTCTCTGTCTCTTGTGTTGTTTGTTAACAAGTTCTTTTGGTGACTTCTCTCATGTCACAGTGACCACCCATCCAACAATGTCTCTCTTTGTCTTCCTCTGTGTCTAATCTCCCTATTGATCTTTCTGAAGATTCAAGTTTTGCTCTTATATCTCTTAAAATCTTGACTGTAGCTTCTAATTTTTGCTACATTTTGTCTCTTTACTCCAGCATCTCTGAGAATGTCTATATTAGTTTTATCTTAGTTGGCCATTTAATTTTCATCATTCTTCTAAAAAAAACTACATTCCAGGAGCCTCAAGTTCACTTTGAGCTTTTTTTGTTTACATTCCATGCTTCACAACTATAAAAAACTGCTTTCATATAACATCCTATTTGTGTACAAATATCAATGCATTCACGAGTTCAAGTGCTAGGATATTATATTGAGTCAATAATTCTTCATGGAAGCGAAGAATTGGACAGTAAACAAAAGTGCCCAAGATCAGCTAGAAGCAACCGAGATGTTGTTTTTAAGAAAGACGATGAAAATTCCATGGACAGCCAAGAAAACTAATGTAGTGGTTCTCAAAGATGCTGGAGTAAAATGACAAATGATAGCACAAATTAAAAACAGACAATCAAGATTTTTAGGGATTGTAATGAGAAAAGTACAACTTGAATATTTAGTAAAGATTGGAAAGATCAAGGGAGAATAGAGAGAGGAAAACAAAGAGAGAAATTTCTGGATGGGTTGTCACTGTGGCACAAAAAGAAATCACCAACTGAACTTATTAACAACACAAGAGACAGAGAGTTGTGGATAATCATGATCGGTTACACCACTCGGCATGGCACTTGATTGATTGATTTATGTACAGAGTAATTTACTAAAATTAAATATGTAAGGGCAATACTAGCATATCCAATGAAACTTGAGTATATTCTATACAAAATACATAAATTCAATCTAGCATGGTATGCAAGCTTATAGTTCCTGTAGCTTGCTGGTTAAAATTACTCCTTGTTCTACTGCAAAGTGCACAATCTTCTGCCACATTTAAATACAGAATTCCCTAAATCACTGACTTGATTTGTCACTAATCACAGTGTCTACATCTACTAGGTGTGCTTTACACAACTTAAACATATTAATTTTATTCATTGTATGCAGGAATTTAAGAGGAAAGTCAACTATATCCCAAAAATGTTATGATGGAAAATGTGTGGCCTCGCAAACTACGAACAAGCCTATTAAATGTCTGTTTCAGGGTGTTCAAATAAGAACAAATTCAGTGCAATACATTGGACACTGACTTTGGAAACAGAACATATTAAACAATTTTTGTGTGTTCAGAACTAATCCTCCAGTTGTTTCTTTCCATTATAAAATGTTGGTGGAAAATAATTTAACTGACTTCTGAAACATTAAACCAATTGTAGTACAGATTTCCTGTTTAGAACCGATCATGCAGTTTTTTTGGCATCGCAAACAGCTAGCAAATAATTGTAGCCATATATAGTGTACCATATTCTTTATACATTTTTTTGGGTGAGCATAGTAAGTTATCTTTGTCTCTCCATAACTTTAAGTCTCTTGTTATTACTATCTATTGCCAAGTGAATGTTTCTACATATACAGCTATTCATAATGTTCAGTTTAAAGGGTGATCCAAAGCCTTGCATTACCTTGATTATATTATATGCATATCTATGCAAGAACCTTTGAAGTCTGTCCATCCTTTCTTTTTGGATCAGACTTTGGATTGCATTGTAAAAAACATCTCTTTCTATGTAACGTGTCCTTTACAGAATATTGTCCTCACTGCCACTTTGTACGCCTCTAGGTTCTGTGCAGGCTTCCCAGCTTTTTTCAGCATTATGTTCAGGTGGTCTTCAATATCCTGTGTCCATCACAATTTTGGTCTGCCTTGTTATCTTTCCTGGAACTTTGCCCTCCATGATTAATCTTTCTAACCCAAAGTGTTTCTTTATATGTCTGAAATATGTTTTTTTGCACTTTTGATAGTTTTGTCTTCTTCTATGATCAAATCTTTGCAGACATCTGTGTTAGTTCTTCTATGATCAAATCTTTGCAGACATCTGTGTTAGTTCTTCTATGATCAAATCTTTGCAGACATCTGTGTTAGTTCTTCTATGATCAAATCTTTGCAGACATCTGTGTTAGTTCTTCTATGATCAAATCTTTGCAGACATCTGTGTTAGTTCTTCTATGATCAAATCTTTGCAGACATCTGTGTTAGTTCTTCTATGATCAAATCTTTGCAGACATCTGTGTTAGTTCTTCTATGATCAAATCTTTGCAGACATCTGTGTTAGTTCTTCTATGATCAAATCTTTGCAGACATCTGTGTTAGTTCTTCTATGATCAAATCTTTGCAGACATCTGTGTTAGTTCTTCTATGATCAAATCTTTGCAGACATCTGTGTTAGTTCGTCTTTCTGTCCCTGGTATTCTTAGAACATTTCTATAACATTTCCTTTCAAATATTTTCTTTTCAATTGCAGTTGTCATTGTCCATGTCTCACAGTCTTAAGTTGCCACTGGAAAGATATAGCCTCTTAATAGTAGTAACTTTGTTTTTCTCTTTACCCTTTGCCATAGAAATTTCATCTATGAAGTTTTTTGTAAACACACAGTTGTAGGTTAACTATCTGCTATCACTTTCTTTATATCATTTCTGATCTCCCTCCCCATGCAACATGATTCATGGCATCTTGTTCCCATGCTTCTGTATCAATGCTTGTATTAATCATATCCTGTTTGCATACATCTTTGTTTTAAAGTAGAGGTTGACCTTGAAATATTTTCTCAGACTGTAATTCTCTATAAAGTAGATTCTTAAGTATTCTGTCATCTTCCATCCTCCTTGTGTGTCCTGTCCCTCTGAGTCTATGCAGACTAGGTACAGAAAATACTGTGATATTGCCTGTTTTTTTCCATACATTAGTACTGAAGACTTTGTCTGTCCTTGCAACTCTGAAACTCTATGCAGGTACAGCATTTAGTTGTCTTTCCAGTGCATAAAGTCACTCATGTTTCACTGTCATAGAGAAGGGTGCAAAGGACACAAGCCTGGTAAACAAGGCATTCGGTTTTTACGGTTAATTTTCAGTTTCTATAAACCATTTTTGTTCATTGTTCTTGATGCCTTGCCAATCCTGATGCTTATTTCTTAATCTAGGGATAATTTCTCCATAGCATGCCTGGGTTGAAATATATAAACCATTTGATGCAACATGATACTTATCTCTGCCTGCTCTGTTAATGGGACAGGCGATTGGCTTACGAGCACTAATAATTATGTGATGGGTGGTGCTTGCCATCTGAAATGTTGTGAACTTGCTCCCACAGAACCAGGATCTCTGATGATGGGTTCATTCGGTATCTGGGGGCACAGTTAGCGAAGGAATAATGTTTTTATACAAGATTGTTTCATTGGGACGGTGAAGCATTTTGCCCAAGGTAACCTCACAGAAACAAGTCCAACTAGACAGACATTGTTTTCCCACCAAGGTTGCACATAGAAATTCGGATTCAGTATCCCAATGGCATAGCTGGTGATGAACTGTCATGGCAAAGAATAAATAACATAGATTGTACTTGTCTGTAGATTGGAGCATACTTAGAGCATACCGGATCTTGGGGCAGATGTCTCCTATTTTCAAAAACAAATATGTGACCATGAACACCAAAACTGCACTATATAATACAATCATCATACCATTACTTTGCTACCAATGTCAAACGTGGACACTAACAACAGAATCCAAAAGAAAACTTTTTACAATAGAAATCACTTGTCTGTGTAGAATCCTCAGAGTAACAATAGGAATGAAAACATCAGAAACTAACAAACACAATGCCAATCCTGTATTTCATCAGAAGACAACAAATTCAGTGGTTATTGCATGCTTCCAGACTACCATCAGACAGTGCCCCACATAAAAAGCATTACTATACAGAAACAATGAATACAAAGCTAGGGGCAGACCTTGCAAATGATGGATTACAGAAATAAAGGAGTCAACGAAAACATATATGAAGCACACAAAACAGTCATCTCCAGAAAACTCTTCTACCCCTGATGCTGTAAGGCATAAAGGGGTATAAAGCGAAAAAAAGAAGAGGAAGAGTGGATTGGAAGACAGTCACAGGCACGAGCAAATGTGTGGGAAATGCAAATATTTAGACCTGTGTGAATTGTCCTTCTGAAAAGATATAATAGTCTAACTTGACTGGCAACCATTACACAACATGGCTACAATCAGAACTTTAAGTTCAGTATTTTAATGGGCACAGTGGGTAATTAACTGTCCTGACAGGGCTGACTCAAGCAAAGTACCACATTCGTCTAGTGACATAAACACACTGAGTAGGAGGGTACTCCTTAAAGCATTGCACCACAGCAAGAATTGAAATTTTCTGGGAATGAAAGAAAGCTCTGAAGAAACCACTCACTGCACACAAAAAAAGCAAGATCTAACAGCTTGTAGCATCTGGGCTTCAAAATAACATCAACATGAACAAGCAACATAAAATACCTATTGTCATGACTGTATCCAAGAAAGAGAGAGATCTGGGTCTTTATAAAGTTGACAGATAAACCTAGAGATCTACTGATTTTGTTCTGGCACAAGGTTGGCAATCTATAAAATTATTAGGATCATCAAGGAATATAGAACAAAAAATCAGAAGATGGCAGATGGGATTTGAACCAGGTCCATTCACCTGACACAGATTTGTCTTGCGACACAAACTTAAGTGGATCTTGGTGTTCATTCTCATTCACAAACTATCCTGTGGTTTGAGCTGACAAGGTAATGTAGTCTACACATTTAATGTAAAATAGAATACAATGATCATGCATGTTTACTGAAAAATAACTTCAATCTACACACTACAGCTAAATGTTCCCGTCCCTTCTATGCATGCAAACAAATGAACACTTAGTCTCAATACTTATCAAATATCATTTATTACATACTGTTCGCCCAACTCAATTACTAAATATAAATCAAAGATCTTTCTGATGTCAGACAGCACAAACAAAGGGGAGAAAAAAATAGTGCAATTGAAGACATAAGCATATACACAGAGAAAAATGTCTTCTAAATGTTCTGTATAATTACACAAGAGTAGTATGAAAACATTATGTAATGTAGTTTACATAAAAATGGACTGAATGTATTTCAACCAAAGGACTTATACACAATACACAAGACAAAATAGTACACGTTAGGTAAGAAACACACAACGAGAGCCCCTGGAAATAGTAACGTTACAAATGTAATATAAAAGGAAATAAAAGATCATCTGAAAAACTGAAGAAATTAAAATGGAACAAAAGAGGGGAGAAGAAACTGTCAAAAAATATTGTGTAACTATATGTTATGCTCCCCACATAAACCACAGATCAATGAACCCTGTAGCTATACACCTCAATGGTGTGGATTATTTGGACGTACTTATTACTGGAAGTAAAAATGATACAGTTGAATCCCGTTACAACAAATCAGTTTTTAGAAAATGTTCCTATTTAACGACTTTGATTATTTTAACTCTTTGTCATAATTTTTTTTAAAACCTAATGTAAAACATACATTTAAGCACATGTCCATGTAAAGCGCACTATTTACATTTTATTTCTAGACAAAAAAAAGTAGTCCCTGAACTTTTGACACGTATATGTTTGATATTTGCACAAAAGACTACAAAACACCATATACCCATGAGGCCGTCAACCAGATTTTATTTTTGTGCCGGACATGCAGGAGTCCTGGTAATGAGAGAGCAGATAGGTTGGCTACACACTCTGCTACTAAAGCTGTTGGAGAAGCGATGGATCAGGCAGACATTTTGAATGTCTTACAGGAAAACGCAGGAATAAATTACTGTATAAATGACAATGACTCTTGTTCCATGACTAGAATAAGGGAGCTAGGTTTGAAATGTAGTTTCGCTAGAAAAGAGCGGTTTCGTGGGTGAGAAACAATGATGGTCAATTAACGGCGTACCGGAACCGCCAGTCAACATGCAATGGTAGATACACTTAAGGAGAGATCTGAGCACCTATGGACTTGTCCGGAGTGCAGTGACGAATATCTAATGACTAATTAGCTAACTAACTATTCTACCAGAAACAGTATGATACATAGTTTACTGACAGCATATTTTGAGACTTTCAACCAGAAACAGTATGATATGTTGTTTACTGACAGCGCATTTTGAGGTTTTCAACCAGAAACAGTATGATATGTTGTTTACTGACAGCGCATTTTGAGGTTTTCAACCAGAAACAGTATGACACATTTACTGACCGCATTTTGACAAAGCCAGTACAAGTGTGCCCAATGTTGTGGCTTATAACACAACTGTGTTTTTTGATGGTTATACAGTCCTGCTGTCTTCAGTCCATACTTCTAAAGTGAGGCACTGACTTTTTCCATGATTTTCCCATTATTTTGGTCACTGTGTTGACAGCCAATGAAACTCATGGTAAAAGTCAAATGTTCCAAGTTAAAAGGATCATTTCTAGTTTAGCCCACAGGTCTTACAAGATGTGTTCACAATAGTTTTAATAACTATTTAAAATATTCAAATGAAACCTGGCTTAGCTATTGTCAATGGTCATTTGGTCAGGGAACAATTAAATACACTGAAAAGAGGGTGGGGGGATACGTGCAGGTGACCCTGTTTTTCATTGTATCTCTAACCTCTGCTTCAACTATTCACTTCCACACATTCCATTCATCCAAAAGCCAAAGTAACACACGACGCTCGCTTCAGTTGTTAGAAAAACTTGTTATTATAATGACTTCTGCTACTTTTGTAAAACAAAAGTATTATATCTCAAAGCTATAGTAATCTTAATAGAGACAGTGGATAAAGAATTGAAATCATCAAGAGCAAAAATATCCAGGAAATACGATATTTCACTAAGCACATTACAAACAATCCTTAAGTACAGAGCCAACAAGCATTTACAAGCGGTAATTATCAGCAGAAGAGAATGAAAAAATAAAAATGAGAAATCCCAGGTATGAAGACGTTGATTTCGCTTTGCAATAACTGTGGTTTGTGCAAGCTAGGAGCACGAAAAATTCTTATTTCAGGACCTATCCTTATTGAAAAAAGAGAGATCACTGAAAGTCTAGGCCATACTGACCTTAAATTAAGTCTTGGCTGGTTGAAAGAGGTTTAAAGAGAAAAATATAATTACGATGAAAGTAATTTGTAGCTAGACTGAATATATTTATCTATTTCACAAGAAACAACTGATACTTGGAGGAGAGGTGATTTACAGGAAATTGATACACCATTCTTTTAGTTGACAAGCAGTGATTATTTCACAGGAAAAAAAACTTTGTACAGGGGATACAAGATAGTTCTGTAGGTCCAGGTGTGAGTGGTGAAAACTCAGCTTGAGAATAGGAACATTAGGTAATGTCAAAAATAAAAAGTCAAATACTGCATTTTTCACTTTAGTGAGTTGCAAGGAGGGATTTTGTAGCTGTGTGATAAAGGCTGCATGCTCTTGCTGTTGCCACGTCATGTACAGGGTGAGTTTTTTTAATTTACCCTCCAACAGAAAAAGCACAGTCCTTACTGGGGATCAAACCCTAGACTTCACGGATCTGAAACGCTCTCGGCCATGTGCCACATGGAACATGATACTGCCATTAATCAATAAAATCATTCATAAAATAAAAAGAAATGAAACTTTTCATCAAAGGCCTGCGATAAACTTTTATGGAAAGCTTGTTTTTGTCTGAATATCTCCTGAAAGCTTCAAAACTATAACGCTAGTAATTGTTTTATACTGGTGGCAAGGTATAATTATTATATATACATTTTACACACTGTAACTTTTAACTAGAGACATTTATCTATGCTATATATGCTCAGAGTTAGGGACAACATTCAGCTATTATGTCAACACTTAAAGAATAAAACTATTTTAAAATGAAGCAATACAGAAAGCTAAGAGGAAAATAAAATGTTGTGGATTATGAATGATCAAGCAGCAAAAATAATATAATACTATAATGTGCTGTGAATGAGCAAGCAAACAGTAAAAATATCAAGTGAACCAAATTAATGTAGTTCCTGAGAATAATGCTATACATAAACAGAAAAAAAAATTAATTAGGAAATATCGGAAAACATTAAGAAGCGTTATTACATATTTTTGCAACTTAAAAAAACATAATCCATGCATACATAGAAATAATTAAATGGATAAATTGTGTGACAAAACATAATTACAAGATAAACAGGGAAAGAAATGGAGGAATGTTTTTGGATGGTATGACAAGATTAATGGAAAGCAATTAGCATCAACATCAAAACTATCTCAAATGAAAACTATTGGTAGGGTACCAGAAGTATTACATCTATTCAGAGCAAACAGTAGCAATTTACAGCTGTGAAACGTTACCATTTAATAAGGAAATGGTAAAGAGAATTCCTTCCTTCAAAATGAGATGCTACAGAAGGATATTGAGAATACCATGGACAGCGAATAAAAATGAATAAAGAAATGTTAATAATATTAAATGTGAAAGAGATATGACTCTTAAATAACATTATAACAAGAATGATGAGCTTTTTTGGGGTCATATAAATTTAACAGTGTGGAAAAGCTAGTAATGGAAGTCATGGTTGCTGGTCAAAGGAGAAAGGTCAGCCTAGGATAACGATGGACAAAATATATTTCAAGGTGTTTAAACATGTCCTTGTCTGCTGAATAGTAAAGGCATGTGAGCTATTCTCTATGACAATGAGCATCACTAAAACTGTGGCAATGTGTCAGGGATCTACAGTACCAACAACATCACTTTAAACAATGCTCATATAAAGCAAGTCGACAACTTTTGCTACCTAGGATCAACAATTACATCCACCCTTTCCCTAGACAATGAAATAAATATATGTATAGGGAAAGCAGCTACCATTTTTGGCAGACTGTTAAATTGAGCATGGAAAAACCATAAGCTAAAATTGAAAACAGATACAGATCTATCAAACACGTGTTCTGAGTACATTATACTATGGATCTGAAACTTAAGACTATCTACACCAAACATGAGAGGAGACAACATCTTCATCTACCATCTGCCATGGAAACACTCAATATAAATAGATTATGTTGGCTGGGTCATGTTCGAAGAATGCCAAACTACCACTTCCAAAAACAAGAACTATTCAGGTTATTGGCTGAAGACCATCGAGTCCACAGTAGATCAATGGTGAGGTATAAAGACATCTGTAAATCCATAATGAAAGGCTTCCACATAGAATGTAAAAACTGGGAAAACATGGCTGAAACTCTGGATGTAGAACCTGCATGCATGAGCAGCATTGTTCAGAAATAATATGTTTAAAGATATGGAAGAAAAAAGAGAAAGATGCAAACAAAAATCTTCCATTGCTGTGATATGATCGCTTGAAAAATCCCCACTACTCAGAAAATATTCAATGGATTGCTTCTTCTTATTGCTAAATGATCATCTTCAAGACGCAAAAGGCCATACAATATACTCCTATACCTCGTTCTGATGATCTTAGGGCATTGCAGGTCTTTCTTGATAAGAGACCTTTTCCCCTCCTTTTCCCTCTGTATCCACTCCAACACTCATCTTCTTTGCTGAACTTGTGCTGACACTTAACTCATCACATCATTTATGCTAACATGGGTAATAAGATGAGGATCAGCTATGTTTGCCTTTTTATGGGACATTTGGAACATCGAGTTTGGGAGACCTATGTAGATCCTTTTCCGTGCCTTTTAAATAGATACATTGATGATGATATAGGTATTATTGACATGCATGAGGCGGAATTATCTAGTTTAATCAACTTTTTCAACAATTTTAACCCTGATATTCAATTCACATCCAACATCTCTACTACTTCTGTCAACTTTCTTGACATTATTGTCACTATTTGTCCCCCTTACCTCAGCACATCTGTTTACAATAAACCTACTGATGCATGGTTTTCTTCTTTACACTTCTTCTCATCCACCTGCTTGCTG
The DNA here is from genome assembly GCA_034231615.1 of Meghimatium bilineatum. Lineage (NCBI taxonomy): Eukaryota > Metazoa > Mollusca > Gastropoda > Stylommatophora > Philomycidae > Meghimatium > Meghimatium bilineatum. The sequence goes on along the minus strand of CM067299.1, from coordinate 74,335,644 downwards.
TAGCTCTTTGCCATTCTTCACCTTCATTGCTTATGTAGTCATGACAATAACTGTCTTGATAAATCCTATGATGATTGATTTTGTTCGTAGAAGCTCATATTGACAGTGTCCTTTCATCGGCTTGGCTTCGTGTCCATAAATTCTCTAGCCATTATAGCTTTAATACTCATGGTACTTCCTCTTCTGGTAAACGTGTGCACTTTTCATCCCCATAACTCTGCTGTCCGTATAATCTTGTTCAAACATTATTCCCTTCTCCAGTCTGATCTTCAAAAACTGCTATTTTCCAAAACTTACCTCTGGCTGTCTATAGCGTGACAAAAATCTTAACATCTTGGTCCACAATCATCTCAGGGCTAATGTTTCAGACCAGTTTGGCAAGGTTCATTGCGGATGCTGGCATTGCAGCTCATGTGCATATGTAGCGTATATTCATTTCTTAAGGCCAGTTAATGTTCTTGCATGTAAATCCAATATGTTATTTATGATATAATTTATAAATGCTGTGACATGAAATATATAGGTGATACTGGCAAAAAAAGTGAAAAAAAAGTGATTATTTCTTCCAACATCTTCATGCCATTATCCACTGATCATTTACATCTGTTGCTATGCGTTTCAATGGCACTGATCATCATGGTGCCTATGACATTCATGTAAATGTTATAAACTCTTGCACTGCCAGATTGTTCACTGCCCAAGCTCAAGAACAGTGAGAATAGAGAGCAAGTCTGCGAAGAAGACTAATATACTGAGTACAACAAGAGGGAAAAACAGTACTAAAGGGCAGCATTATGTGCAAATCATGGAGATAACGCTATATGGAAATTGTAACTCCAGCAGTGTGCAGCTTGAGGATAAGCTTGTAGTTATCTTCAAAAGCATTTCTCATGAAAAGGAAAAATTAAGCATAGTAGACCCAAGTCCAAATCTCTGCTTACTGCCCTCTGCAGAGACTGTTACCCAGGCATATACTTTGGCCTGCAAAGACTAAGGGCACAGTGGGTAATAAACATTCATAGTGTAGTGTCAACTTCTGGTACAATGGTGGTTGTGTTGTTTCTCAGTTGCCACAAATGGAAGTGTGGTTCGGTGTTTCAGGATTCTTCATCTGGAATAAGTGGACTCATTAATGTATGTATTAATTAGAGATCACAGTGCAACCAGGTGAGGTTTCCCTGATACAACACTGCAACAGGATTAGTAATCTGACAGTGAGAACCCAAAGTGCTTGTAGTAAAATGGAGGGTTTACCAAAACAACGGAATAAAACAGATGACCAAGCACTAGTGGCATCATCAGAAGAGCAACTACAAAGACAAATAGATAGATTACATCAAACATTCCATACCTTTAACATGAAGATAAATATAGAAAAGACTAAAGTAATAAAGATAGGAAGAACAGAAAGAAACACCAATATATATATATATATATATATATATATATATATATATATATATATATATATATATATATATATATATATATATATATATATATATATATATATATATATATATATATATATATATATATATATATATATATATATATATATATATATATATATATATAAGAAACAACAGACTTAACCAGGAGACAGAATTCACATATCTAGGAAGTGATATAACAACAGTTGGCATGAGCAGCAAAGAAATACAAAATAGATGTAGTAAAACATACCAAGCCCTAGGGCAAATTACACCAATCTTCACAAACAAAAATGTAGATTTATACACCAAAATAACACTATTCGAAATTATTATGCCAACGCTGTGCTACCAATACCAAACATGGACAACGACAGCACAAGACAAATGTAAACTTGTGATAGCTGAAATGGTATGCTTACGCTGAATCCTAGGAATATCGCTAAGAGACAGAGTGAGGAATGAGGACATTAGACAAAAAAACGGCCCCACTCCCAATCTTGAAATATATTTGACAACAGATCAAATGGTTTGCACACATCAGCTGACTACCATCAGACAGCATACCACAGCAAGCTATGCTACACAGATACAGTGAAGGCAAACCTAGAGGCAGACCACGAAAACAATGGACTACCGAAATAAAAGAGGCAACAAATTCCACAATATACTCAGCACAAAAGAGGGCCGTCTCCGGAAAACTCTTCTACCCCTGACACTGAAAGGTAACAAAGAGTTTAGCAAATAAATAGTGTAGAGTTGATTACATACTCGTCTGGTGACAAATACAAAGGCTGTCAAAGGCTAGGGAAGCACACCTGAATTAAAAGCATGCTGAAATCAAACACGCTAGGCATACATGGTGCAAATTACATGGTAGCACAATTTATGAAATTTGTGATGATTATTTGAGAGTGAACGCAGAAGAAAAAGATGAAGAAATAGTGATAAATGATAACACCTTATAAGCAATGTGATTTCTCATGAGGTATTTTTGTTTTCACATAAAGCAGATTTAACAAGGAAGAAAAAAAACAACTAGTATTAAAGCATAAGTGCAGCATTGAGTTTGCTTATACATCTGACAGGTCAATATCATTGAATGTAATCTCATTTTTCCAATGGTTGACTTCATGCAAACTGTTATGAAAATATGGCTTATAAATGGTTAAATAATCAGGGCTTTGTTTGTTTAAAACTGAATATGGAAGTGTCATTGTATCTAGATCTATTCTATCATGATTCAGTTTCTTATTAAATGGACTATCATTAAGTGGTAACTCAATGGGATATGTATCAGAGTGAGGTAAAAAACATGGACAGTGTGGCAGATCAGGATAGAATTGGCAAGAGAGAAGAACAACATCAAAGTGAACAAAAGGACTGATGGCCGTGATAGAACTACAATAGTCAAGAAGATTCAAGTATCTGTGCAGTGGCTTACTCAAAAAGAACCCTGCAAGGCACTCGACCGAGCAGACATGATTGTTGCCAAGCTGCTGGAAAGAGTGACCTTCTGGGCAGCTAAGACACTGTGTGAGCATAGGCCCGCTGCAGCTGGAACAGCTCATCTCACAAGGCAAACACATCTTGTTATCCTTGTAAAATCCTCTAGGACAATCTGGCACGCATATACTGGAGAATGAAACATATAAAAAATAAGGTATTTAAATAATATTTTTTGTCATTTAGACTCAGACAAATTTTACATAACAAATTAATAGTTTAATTCTTCCTCTTCAATGATGCCCCCACATTTGGGCTCCTTTAATTCTGCCCAAGCAATGTAGTGGGAACTATAAATTTATAATGTACCTGTGGTAACTAGAGCTTGGACTAGCTCAGGAAGAAAAGAATTTTTTCAGATTTGTTTTTTCAGGTGACTAGTAGGTATTGGGGAACAGAATGACAATCTTGTCACAAGTGATAAAGTCATTATTGTCATTGCATGTCTTGTCTCGAAATCTTCTTTTTGTCTTCTGTCAAATGGTCCCCATGTATGATGGAAGATGTAGGCCAGCAAACATTGCACCTTAGTTCATTTGTTAAAGGCTCCTAGGTTGTGGGAATGCTAGGTGTGCCATTACTGCAGATGGGCTAACAGATCTGATAGAATGATAAACTAGTTGACCCAGAAGTATATGTTACCCTCCAGGCAGGACATGATAATCCTAGAATACTGCCACATTTGAATGCCTCCCTTTCAGGGACAAAACATACATCCATAATTCCCCCCACAGAACCATGCCTTTGAGACATAAAACATATTCAGGTATCACATCGGTTACTCAACTGAGAAGGAACTGTGCTTCTGCCAGAAAGGTTATGGGCTGTCAGGAGCTACCTGCTCACAGTTAAAGGGATTACTTCATCATTATCATATATTTGCAAGTACAATAACATCTTTCTTTTGCATCCAGCTAGAGTCTGGAGCTCAGATATTAAGTAAAGAACAGATGAAAGTCAAAGCATAATCTTTAGCTTGCAAATGAATTTCAACTGCCTAAAAACTTGACAAATGTACTTTACAACACTATCTGTGTGACGTGTCCTTTACAGAATGCTATACTCATTACTGCAAGCTGTCCAGTCTCTTCCAGTGTCATGAACAGAAAGTCTTCGATTACCTGTGTCCATCGTAGTCTTGATCTACCTATTGTCCTCTCTACTGGAACTTTTCCCTCCATGATTAATCTTTTTAAACCATTGTGTCTTTTTATATGTCTGAAATATGTTAGCTTGCATTTTTATAGTTTTGAAGAGCCAGTCTTCTTCTATGTTGAATGTTTGCATTGGTTAGTCTTTTTGTCCATACCATTCTTAGGATCTTTCTATAACATTTAGTTTCAAATGTCGATATTTTCTTTTCCATTGCGGATGTCATTGCCCATTTCCCAACCACATGTTGCCACTGGAAAATATAACTTCTTAAGTGTTATTACTTTGTTTTGTTTTGTGTTTGCCCCTTGCCAAAGATTTTTTTATCAAAGATGCTTTTGTAGGGATATTACTAATTTCTTTCTGATCTCTGCTGAGCAATCGCCTGTGATGTTGATGGTTGATCCGAGCTATTCAAAGTTGTTGACATTTTCTAGTTGTTCTTTGTCAATGACTATTGTAGGGGTGAGTTTATTTCTGTTGATAAACATTATTTTGGTCTTTTTGCACTGAAAAGATTTTGTGCCTTGCTATGATGTTTAACTGGCATAATTGTGTGTTATAAACATGTGGGGCTCCTTGATATTAGGATGGTGTCAGCATCATATTTAATTTCTGGAAATTCTGGAGCCTGTTGCTCTTGATAATGAATTTTAATGAGCGATATGAGATGATGTGGGAAGTCTATGCTTTCTATTATATTCCATAATTTCTGGTGTGTTAGAAAGTCAAACGTTTTTGAATAGTCTATGAAACAGGTGTATATATCTGCATTGAACTTTCTGAATTTCTCCATTATATTTCTCATGTTGAAGATGAGATCCCTAGTACCTCTAATCTGTCTGAAACCTGCCTAACTTTATTGATTTCTCTGCTCATTTGCTGCTCCATTCTTTTCATGATTATCTTGTGAATTATCTCATTGGCATGACTCATCAACGCAATTGTTCTGTAATTTGTGCAGATTTGCAAGTGGACGTTCTTCGAAAGTGGTATATATGCTGATCTTTCCAAACCTTTTGGCCATATTTAACTTCTCCAGATCTTAACACAGAGGGCATGATAGAAGTGGACACAGGGTTCTCCTCATACTTGCATCAATTATGCAACAACCAATTTGTTGCACCCTAGTGCTAGTTTTTAATTGCTCAACTAATTTTATGATAGGTTCTGGCTCAATTTCTGTGTATCTAGTTGTATTTGAGTCTTGTGTCTTTGTTTGGATTTTCATACATCTCATTACAGTACATCCACCTGTTGATAAAGTTTTGTTTTCTGTTAATGTTATCTAAGTTGTCTTCAAATGCTTATTTTGAAATATTTACAACATGAGCAATAGTGAGCGTTATATTAAAATACAGTGAAATGAACCTTTGGTCTTGGAAGAAAAGAAAAGACCCACTCCTTTCTTTCCAAATATGTCACCATAGGTGATGAGATTGGGGAATAGGCCACAACCTGTTAACTGTAACGGATATTTCTATTGTTGCACAAACATGAAATCAAATAGAACCAGCGAACTGTGTCTTGGTAAAGAAAGGGACTCTGGTCACTGAAACAGTTATATGGGCATAACATAAAAAGAGCTTTATAGGCAATATTAATTTATTGTAGACTAATTTATCAGTTAGCTCTTATGAGGGTCAAGGGATTGGTTGAAATTTAACACAAAAATTAATACACTATGCTTGAAGAATATTTTATTCACACACAAACTGTACACTCAAAATCTTTTGGTGAGCACGAGGACTAAGCACAAAATATATGTAATTTATATTATTCATTTGCATACACAAAACAAAATAAAGACAGCTGATCTTAGAGGTCTTAAAGGTTTAGTGATTTATCATAGGTTCAACACTCAGTACATCATCAAAGTGACTAGTTTACTGTTGTTAAATAAAAATAAACATTTGGTGCTCTCTGTTCACGGATGAAATGAAAGGATTATGAGAAACAGGTAGTAGTTACCAGTCTCACAACACCCATTCTCCAGTTCCATACCATTTGTCTCACACTATTTAGTCACACATCATCCAATCGTACACTTTTCAGTCCCACACTATCCAGTCTCATAACACCCAGTAATACACCATCCAATCTCACACTTTCCAGTACACTTGCATGACTCATAATATCTGGAGGCTTTATCCCCAGAGAATACATTTTAGTATTCTCTCACAATGTTCTAGGATATGATTCACACATGATGGTTATTTCAGATCTTGATAATGAGCTTTCTCTGAGCATTGATCTCTTTCAGAATACCAACATTCAGATCTGTAAACAATTAACTAAACTAAGAACACACAAAAAATGTACCTCGTAGGACCAATACGATAATGTTTGCATTCCAGACAATCTTTTGGAGATGGTCCAGTACAAGATTCAACACATTCACTGTGGCATGGCTGTGAAAATATTAAGAATATTAATATATATAGTGCGAAGTGTACAATCTAAATGATCTACTTACACCTATATTACACCTGACAATGACACAGCAAGCAGACTAGCAAAGAAAGGTTCAAAATAAGAACAGACATATTAATAATCATGCATAGTTAAACACAAAGAATATGTTGAAATCTGTCAACAAAGAGACTTGGTTGAACAGATGGGCAACCAGCTAATTGTCCCCCTAACAACCTTCTACTCCAGACCATGGCATACTACCTCTACACCAGACATGGCATTCCATATAAATCATATTGCAAAAACAGCTTGGAGGCAGGGATCACCATCCAGTCTTTCTGACTAGAAAATGCATATATTAAACAGATGTAAGAACAGCACTCCAAGTGCTCCAGTCTAGAACTACTAGACCTGCAAATACTACTAACCAAACTAAGCAAACAGCATAAAGTAGATATGCAGTTGAATTACATTGGATTGCAGAACACCTAGAAATGGAAAAAGCAGATCATTTGTTTAAGGAGGGAACTGCTGATGATCAACCAGATGTGCCAATAACATGCCATCAAAAGAAACAGCTGATCAATGCAATTATAAAGTCAAGTTCAACACAAGATGACTACCAAATTATGAACAGACGAGAACAAGTTGTCATTCTGTGCCTCAGAACAGAACACAATAGATTCTGCAGCCACAAATATACAAAATGTACGATTGGCAACATGTCCATGTGTACAGGCACCTCAGAGAGCAGAGCATATTCTTCAGAAATTCCCAGGATATGAAATGCTGAAGCAAATACACTGGCCCAGACAAACAACAGTATAAGAAAAACTGAACAGACCTGTATGAGGTCTTGATTACAAAACATAATCAAGTTTATAGAAGAAACACAATTTTTGATAGAATGTTCCAGGCGAACGAAAGCAAAAGAAAAAATAATTCTGCATTGTCAAAGGTTTTTTAACCACATGATTATACTTTGAAATGATCACTCTCTTTGGCTGATCCAAGCTTTCCATTAGTCACAATGCATATATTTTATGTCACTAGTCAACCACAGCACAGATCAGCCAACCAGAGTGACCAAATGGAAGGCCTTATATCTAGTAAGTTGTGCTTTAACATACACAGCCCCAATATCAGTAGACACTTGACAATGCCAACATACAGTCATTTGAAAGTTCATTTCAAAGGTCATTGTAAAAGTTTCCAGAATCACCTCGCTAGTGACTCAAAATCATGTTAGGAACTAGGAACCTGTAACAAGCCTCATCTGTCGAGTTATGGAAGAAAAAAATTCTCTTGCATGGAGAATCTCTTAGTATTTTACTGTAATAATTTTGCTACCATGGCATCCAAATAAACATATCTGCTGTGTCCTTTCAAAAGATCCAGTCTATAAATATAAAAATTGACAACAACTGGGCATATCGGGCTATAACGTGTTGAAGGGTGTATAGAAATAAGTCAGAATATTAATGACAAGTTACCTGTGGGTTTACTAATTTTCTTGTAGATGTAGGTTGAACTGTGGATGGCTTCACTGATGGATGCTCAGTAGTAGCCAAAGTTTGATTCTTCAGTCTTACTGGCTGTTCTTTGGTTCCATGGAAAACAAGTGACCATGTATCTAATGTTCCTGGAAGAAGAGTGTTACGTGTTAGTAGGTAGGCACCTTTCCATCTATCCAGACTATAGTATTATTGGTAGGCACCTTTCTATCTATCCAGACTATAGTATTATTGATGTGCTACAGTACGTACAAGAAAACACAGGCCGACTTGTACCATTGTGTACTGTTGGGTGTCTTTTTAGATGTGCAGTCCTTGAACTATCTTCTATAACTTTCTCCTTTGTCTTTATACCATTCCTGATCTTTCCCCTCCATGCAACACGATCCATAATATTCTGTTCTCAAGATTTTGTATCAATGTAGGTATTGAGTATATTGCGTTTGTATATGTCTTAGTACCAAGGTAGAGGTCGACCTTAATATCTTTTCTCAGACTGTAATTCTCCATAAAGTAGATCCTTCAGTATTCTGCCATCTTCCATCCTGCTAGTGTGTCCCAGCCATTGGAATCTGTGCAAACTGAGAATAGAAAAAACTGAGAATAGAAAAAAACTGTGGTATTGCAAGTTCTTTCCAATACATCAATGTTAGTGACTGTCCTGCTAACTAACTCCAAGAATTCTATGTAGGCACGACATGTGAAAGCTGTTTAGTCATCTCTCCTGGTGCATATAGTTGCCCATATTTCACTGCAATAGAGGAGGTTGCTGAGAATACAAACTAGGTATAAAAGGCATTTAGTTTTTATAGTTAATTTTCTTGTGTCCCCAAACCCTTTTTGTTGTTCTGTTAATTGTTGTAGATACACTGCAAATTCTAATGCTTACTTCTTGATCCAGGGATATGCCAGTGTGTTGCCAGGGCCCGAAAGGGGAGCAAAGAATAGCAACACTGTTTACCTTCCAGGCATGTCGTAAGAGGCAACTAAGGAGGTTATGGGATGGAGTTAACTATCCCATATAGGGTCAGTGACCCAAAGCCATGCTGAAGTCGGATGTGTCAGGCAGTAAGGCGTAGATATCACAGCAATACTGTAAACCATGACACGACGCATTCCGTTCTCTAGACTACATCCTGCTAATCTGCAGGAGTTTGATAACGAACGCAGAAGAAGAAGAAGATCTAGGGATAATTTATTGTTGACTGAGGATCCTAGTTATGTAAAGTTCTCAACTACCTCCAGCTTATCACCTTCAATGACAAATTATATATATATATCTGTGACGTATCCATTACAGAATGTTGTCCTCACTGCCACTCTGTAAGCCAGCCTTTCAGTTCTGCACAAAGATGTCCAGCCTTGTGCAGTGTCATATTCAGAAGGTATGTGATATTCTCTCTCCAATATATATATATATATATATATATATATATATATATATATATATATATATATATATATATATATATATATAAAACTAAAATAACCTAAATAAGGGCGTGGCAAGATATTGCTCCCAGGCCAACTGAAAATGCTTATTTAAAACTATGGCTCAAAAATACCACTTGAAGTAATAAGGACTTTACAAAAAAAATGTAAGCGCCGTGTCAGATAAGAAATGCTCAATCCAGCTTAGCGACATAAATAGGTTGCACACCACTGGTGACATAAATACATATGTCACATTATCAATTTTTGTTGAATTTTTAAACTTTTAATGTCGAATTGCCATTTCTTATATAATGCAAAAATGCACACTTAAAATATCTTTTAGCAAAGTGTGGGCTTTTCACAGAAAATATAATTAAATCAAATCACAGCTTGAATCTTTTACAGGATACGCAACTTTAAAAAATACAAGTATAAATTCCTTCCTCTTATAGATCATGCAGCAACTTTTTCAACTTTCAACTTCCGCTATCAACACAATTGTTGTCCCACGATACATTACCAACTGTCCAGCTTCTTCTGTCTTGGTCCTCCCTATCTTTCTTGTTCGTCAACTTGCTTGTTGTCACAGTGTGTTTCATGTGTTTTTTTCTCATGGTTTTCAAAGAATGTAAATTGTTTTCTTCTGATGCAAGTGAATAGCTCTCTTTTATAATTTACTTCTATCAAGTTATCTAAATTATGCTTTTTATCTGCCTATGGTGTTCTTAATATTCTTCTATAAAACCTGTACATAGTTTCTAACTATTCCGTTGATTGTCCAAGATACACTTCCATACATTAGAATTGGTTCTATATACCATATATTTCTGTGTATATGCCAAGAAGTTTTTTTACTTTTTTCACTATTGATGTAGGGGCTTCTGCTTATATATGCTTACAACAATTTTTACAATTTAAATTTGCAGTAGAAACACAAAAAACAATAACACAGAATAACTTCAAATACTGGTAACAGAGGAAAAACTTACAGGTATCAGTACAAACAGTCATTCAGATCCTACATAGTTGGAATCACCATTTGAATTCTGAAATAATTCACGAATTTCATCCTCTGTCATGGAAACATGAGGGTGGATATTGTCAGTCTCCAGAACATTGTCATCATCTACATTATCCTCAAAAATAGCGCTGTCCTCACTTCCATCCATTTCATTACTACTAATGGAGCACTTTTTGAAAGGTTGGACGATCATTTCTAACGAAATATCCAACCACGATTCTTTGACCCAAGTAGCAACGATGTCAACTTTTTTTTAAATGTGAATAAAATCACAACACCTACCGGGTATATAAATTTATGGACTGGAAGCTTAAACTACTTGTGCAATACTCTTGGCTAGATACGTCACCGCCTTATACAGGTATTCTGCTATCCAGTAATTATTATAGCCCACTGAGGCTGCAGATTTGATTACTGAATCTACCAAGTTTCCCTCTCATTTTGATGATGGACATTCAGATAAGTGGGCACATGTTATCTCTCTTTAGTGAAGACTTGCAAAGTGGTTCAAGTTGCAGATATTTCTTAAGCATATTGTAGTAAAATGCTGTCATAATTGATACCCACCAACTGCACATTTAGTAGCAGACGAGGTCAATTTCAAGATTCATTCTCATGTTTCTTAGACTCCCAAAAAGGAAAACATATGCCAATGCAGTTCAGTCTTTTGTATCCCATAAAAACATATGACATCTGACTTATCATCTTGGTGTCCTTTGTCTCATCATTATTTTATCACCTCATTTCCCATTTAGACTTTACTGTCTGCTGAAGGGTACTGTAATTTCATCTGACCCCTGGGAAAGATAATTAATAACTACTATTCACTAGGTGATTTGCGCCATTCCATATCAGAACGCCTGGACACTGAACACAAATAATCAATTTATGCCCGGCTAGACTCGTCCTCCAGAGCACTTTCATAAACAACACTTGAATTAAAACTGTCCGGCAGCTACCCACTTTAAAGTTGCCTGTGGGAAAACAAATACTAGTTTGTTGAGCTACATCGAATAGGTAATTATTAAAATAGAAACAGTTTCTAGCTAGTATTCCTTCCTAATAATAAAACAGTCACCAACAAACATCAGATTTGTGATTGCTATCTCTTTCACCCTGGTGGAGACGTGTAGTCATCTAAGATTAAATAGATCTCCATGTGTTCGACAATACATCTGTGGTTATCAATGTACTCACATAACTGAATAAAAAATAGAAGTTTGCCCAAGCAAATATAAGAACGCAAACATCAAAGCAGAGATAGTGATTGCAATTGTATAACTGTGGAAATTCTAGTATCATCAAGCTAAATGGAGAGCTCCTGAGTGAAGAGATAACAACTCATTCTGACAAAAAATAAACATGCTGAAAGTGATTGGGGTGCTTGAATGCAGTGGAGTTAAGTCTTACCTCCTCCTGATGAAGAGCCCAATGTGTTAACATCTTCAATCTCCAGGGTCCAAACACCCCTAGGGTTCTCTCCCCAGAACTGAACTGATAAGAATGGCCATTCATCGAATCCTCCTGCACTAAAATCGCTAGGACGATGGGGCAGCAGTTTGGACTTTGTGCCCATTGGCGAAGTCAGATATATCACTACATCACCTCGCCTCTGGTATGTCAAAGTAATCACAGCTTGAACATGTTCTAGGTAATTTACTTCTGTGGACTCCCCCTGACAGCTGTTAGTTTCCACATGAGCTGTGAATTTAGTACCACTCTCCAAGTTCCTGTTGACAAATACTAACATGTTATTTCATCCAAAATAAATATTCTGAACATAACAAGATAACAATGTTATACTACAAGATAAGACAGTATCTACTAAAGGGAATAGATCAAGCTACTTTATTTAGCATTACATTAAACCCATAACTTTTCTGGGTCGTAGGGATGTCACTCTGGAAACATCAACACAAAAATCTCGCAATGCCCCTCTGTTCTCAGTTTTTTTGTTGTTAAGCATGGAGAATCCTAATCATATCTAGTCCTTAACCTTTATGCTTTGCATTAAAACTGAGTAATTTTTCCCTGCTACTGGATTCTTTTTTGCTGTTACGTGTTATTTATTTACGGTTTTTGGAAAATGCAATAGCATTTTTTTGCAGCTTTCTATATAATTTTTGTTTAGGGAAATAAAGGGATGGTTACTGAATGTATTGATTTAAGTTTTTTGGGTGTATGTGTGATATATTAAAAAATGGTGAAGATAAAAAATTGTTTTTAAAAAATGGGAATTGTTTGAAAAAAATTGAAATAGTGTGACATGTATTCTTGTCCGATATATTTAATCCAGGATAAAATGCTAATAAAACATAGGCCTATATTATCTCTGATGTTTGTTGTTTTCACTATTAACTTATCAGAACAATAATTATGCAACAGTTCACTATAGATGGCTTTCCAATATAGCTCCAGCCATGTCAATTGTCCAAACAGTCTGTCCTGGTACCACTCTATAAACTGGTAGAGCATGTGATCTGCTGAAAATCAACCCTGTGTTAGATATGACAAATTAATAAGAGAATCCAGAATCAGGGAAACATCATAGTCATGCCCAAACCTACCTCCGCTAACATATCCAAGGTAGTGGATGCTGTGGACATCACTGACACGAAAGGATGCTTAGCAGGATAGTTGAAGCTTGTGACTCACGCTCTGCATGTTGCAGAAATATAGAAGTCGCAAAACACTATAGGATTTATTCCATCTTAGTAGGATGCTTCTCAAAGCATTGCATACGGCTGAGAGTTAGTCTTCTGGGTATAAACTTCAGGAGAAGCCACCACATCACTCAAATGAAGTAGGAGCCAATCATTTATAATTCATGGAGGTTGGAACAACCACCACTGACATCACTACAAGTAAGAAAAATGTGTAGTTTAGTACTAAAATTAATTAATTTTTTTTTGATATTGCAGGTTCATTCAGTCAGTCAGTTCCTCTTTTGCCAAGTTTGGCACATAGGGCGGATTTCATAGTTCTCCATGAATGTCGGTCAGTTGCTAGGGATTACAGGTCTTGTGCATAAATACCTGTTGATTTTAATTACGATTACAGTTACAGGTATAGTTATGTTATATGATAATATTAAAGTTTTTTAGTGCATATTGTGTTTGTATGTTGGCATCAACATGTTTTTTGTGATATGTAAAACCAATTTGACTTTTTTACACATAATGCATCGTCACTTAGTTGTGTAATTTGCCTAACTCAAAGGGAGATTACTTAATTATGCCAAAATTTGACAGTATTTCTGAAGTCATTTCATTCACAAACTAACATTTCAATAATATTGTTTTGGAAAACAAATGAAACACGCCAATCTCACATTATCCACTAAGCCTAATGATTCTCTAACTTCAAAAAAGTTATGAGGCCAGAGATAATTGTAATCTGAAGGGGCACTATTCAACTACATTCACGATACTTGATGCACACGCTCGACAAAGAACTGCTACCCCAATCATCAGTTATCTAGAGCTGGGAAACAGTATCTGCATGTGAAACCATGAGATTCTTCATCACCGGAATCAGAATTTGTAAAAATATTCCTTAAAAATGACTGCATTTCCACAGATTTCAATGGATTACAGAAAATAATTCACACTAATTGTATCAGACGAGCCCTGCTTAGAACACCAGCAGAAATTAAAGTAAGTTATGTCTACTTTCAATTCTCGTGTTGTCCAGCTGTATGATGTTAGTTTACACTTGTTAACCTTTACCATGCTGTCGCGTGAATACAACCCATTTCTGGGAGTGTTCCACTGAATGCTGTGGTAGCAGAATTGTGACCGTCACTAAGCAATTTTGTAATTACAACAAAAAGTTTAAATTTTCCTTTTTTTCTAGGGAAAAAGTGGCAACACTGTAGCAATTACATAGCCTTATTTTCAGTCAAAGTAAAGTGGAAAAGACCAAAGGAGTAGTTTTCCTATTACAATCCTCTCTCTAGATCTTGCTGAAATGGAAGTCATTTTAATGAAATTTTAATATCTCAAAATTGGATCTAGAAGGTTAGTGACATCTAAGTGTCTTATTTATTTATTTAGTTTGATAATGAAATAGCAAATAGGTTTAGGAAATTCTTCACGGAATATATTGATTGGAAAAGAGCGCTTAGGTAAGTCATTTATAAAATTTTATTAGGTGTTGCATTTTTTCATCTTCATTACACATTAGTCAAAATAAATTTCAATGTGCAGGAGGAAATATTACGTAGTGTGTATTAACAAGTAAAGGGTAATTCCATGTTGAAATAGGTGCATAGCAATGGGCAGAATATTCTGCCTTCAGCGTTTTAAAATACCTTGACCTTGGTGGAATTTTCTGCCTAAAGCATGCTAAAGATTAATGTCACCAATCCATACATTCCTTTGACTTCTTTTTTAATCATAAGCTCGGTGAGAATCAAAGGCTATGAAGATTAACCAGAAAATAATATCCAATGTCTGTGCATGATATGGATGTTGACTGGAGAAATAAAATTTGATCACAAATCAAGGAAGGGCTTTAAGGCATTTGTTAGTTAAGAGTTAGTTAACACTTCTGGAATCTCCTGTAGATTGATCAACTCCAAATGTGGGGGATTTCATCATTCCTTTTGAGTAAAACAGAAAGTTTGAAAGCAGCAAAAGACAGCATATTAAGCATGAGCTGAAGCAAAACAGGAACAAAATTAAATCTGATCTAGAAGATGTAAACTGAAAGGACCAGTATCGAATATCATTTACCACCTGACTTTTGCAATAATTTCTTGATGCTCCAGTTAATACCACTCATTTACAAATAATTAACGACTCATTTACCTATGATTAATCACTCATTTACCTGTGATTAAAACTATTTTTAAAATCTCAATATCAAAAATAGACTTACTCATGATTAACACTTGTTTGAACCAGGCATTCAGATTTTGCTGGGACAGTGTTCCAAATAAGAGCCAGATTAACCATGGCGGATGCATCCATCAGACCATAGCCATACCTCAAACTCACTAAATGAGAGCAAATTAAATTAATATAACACGTTTTGAAAATCAATTTTTCCACCTAATATTAACTCCCAATGTTTATCAAGACAACAATATCAACTGAAGTATACATCATATAAAGAACATTGATTTTCAACTATTATCTATTTCTTAATCTTTAGGCTACCCATGCTTTGTTGGGCCTAAAAGTGGAGTAAAGAATAGTGATACTGCTACATGGCAGGCATGCTGTAAGAGGCGAATAATGAGGTTTTGAGGGTGGAGTTGGCTGCCCCTAAAAATGGAGAGTCAAAGTGACCTATAGGCCATGCTGAAGTCAGATGTGTCATGCTTAAAGTGCATTTATTGTAGCTAAGCTGTAAATCATGACACAATGTCTAAGTTCAGCTAAGATGTCATGTTGAAATGTGCAGATATCATAGCGAAGCTATAAACTATGACACAACACATTTTGTTCTCAGTACTACACCCTGCTAAACTGCAGGAGTTTGAGAATGAAGGAAGAAGAAGATGGCACAATTCAATCCATTCTCTGGACCACATGCTGTTAATTTTCAGAATTTATGAATGAATGAGGAAAGCTATGCACAACTAATACATTTCAGCAACATTGCCAATGCAATGCGAAATAATAACATTTTTGCTGTAATCAAATCACACGTTGGATCAAGTTATAACTTGTGAGATTATCAATCTAAACTTTCTTCCACATAAGCTAGTATGTCTGGTAGTGCTTATGATCAAATCCTCAAACAAGCAATTGTTGCCTAAACCTTAAAAAAAAAACATGCATTCACCAGCTTGGAATCTTAAGTTATCATGAACATCATACACATATTTTCATGATAGTCTCATATTCCTTCCATTGACTGTTCATTAGTTCTCCATATGTAACATCTTTAATTTATTGTCTCCTCAGTCCTTGATAGAGGGTGTAATGCTGATCACATCACCTGTTGGTATTCTTGATTAGCAGCCAGCATTACAGGCACAGGGGGTGTTCCCATAAGGGCTCTGCTTGTCATTCTGTCAGCCATCTAAAAGTATATAAGCTCAGTCAAACTGTCATTTGTTGCTTGTGGGTTCTTCTGGTCTTTCCAACGAAGACGCAATTTTTCCCATTTCCACTAGTCACCCCAATTTCTATCATTCTCTGAACATGTACACTTTCTTTTTCAGCATCCTCTTCATATCCATGACTGCTTTAATTAATTCAACCCTGTTTTTTCTTATCATTTTGCCATCCTCTATAGCTTTACCTGCCAATGTGTCACTCTTTCGTTGCCCCTCACTCCCACATGGCCAAGACAAAATCCATGTGATCTGGGCGTTGTTGAGAAGTGTCCCACTCTTTTCTTATCATGCATTTCCCTATCTTGCACAGCATACTCTGGAAGTCTGATAACATCACTGTAGGTGTTGGTGATTACATTGTCGGCCAAGTCATAGCCGCTGTTACTGCCTCTCCATTTGTATCTCTATGTTATCTCCATTCTCATGCTCAATGTTGTGGTGGAATAGGTACCCGACTTTTCCACCATCCTCTTGCCATTTTGGTAGACAATGAAGTCCCATCAGCACCTGTTTGTTTCTCTTGCTACTGAGCCATCAGTGTAATTATACCTTGTGGCTTTGAGTACTGTTTTTGAGTTCTTTTATCATTCCTTCTGTCTTATTTGCAGCTCAATAATGACACTCTCTTTCTAGCTGTATTTCTACAACATTTGTCAACTTCTTTATTTACTTCCATTCATTCAGTCACTTCCTATTCTCTTTACTATCCGCTGGAAGTGTGCCTGTAACTATCTTATTCAACGAGAACAAGACAATGTTTGCCTTGGGGGATTGATGACAGCTTTGTAACTCGCACACTAGAGCACACTACGCTGTTGCTACGGCTGTTGGTGGATCGATGGATCGGGCAGACATTTTGAATGCCTTATGGGAAAATGCACGAACAAATGACTGTACAAGTGACGATGACTCTTGTTCCATGATTAGAATAAAGGAACTTCGTTTGAAATGTGGTGTCACTAGAAAGGAGAGTTTATGTGGGCGAGAAAGAATGATGGTCAATCAACAACATACTGGGACCGCCAGTCAACGTGTAATGGCGGATACACTCAAGGAAAAGATCTGAGCACCTATGGACTTGTCCAGAGTGCAATGACGATGATCCAACGACTAACTAACTTACTAACTAACACCAGAGCAAACAGTTTTCTAGTTTAATCTGCATACTCTGAATCATGTTGTATCTGTTTCTGCCAAGATGATAGAATAGGTCATCCGCAAAAGTGAGGACTACCTGGCCCAGTCACAAACATCTGTGCAATTTTGTAAGCTGTTAAAAAATTCAGATGGCAAGAGATCCCTGGTGCAATCCCGTTGTTGTGGTTCTGATCTCTGAGGTCCAGGATTCCAACTTTAAAGCAACTGGTCTAGACATGAGCACCATTGCTATCCATTGAATTATCTTTATATCGATGTTGAGGTCAGTTAGCAAGTGGACAAGATCTCAGAAACTTACTCTGTTATACGTATCTTCCAGATCTATGGCTGAAACCGCTGTTTCTTCTTTTGCCTGAAATTCTCCATAAATACAGTATGCAAGAATTTCTGCATTGGCGGTCGTGTTTCTTCCAGGTCTGTTTGCTCCGATGGTGTCAGGTAGAAAGCCCTTGTTTGCTAGATCAATGGCAATGAAACTTTTCTAGCAGACAGTGAAGCCATTCTAGAGTTGGTGAAACCATTTCTCTGTATGTTTATTTTAATTTGATATTTTGTGTGTTTATTTCGTTTGTGTTTATTTTTTTAAAAAGGTCCCAGCTGGACTATAACACAGAAAAAGTTCTTATTCTTTTGATTTGTGTTATTTATTTTTTACGTTAGTTTTATTATTTGCTAATTATTAGTTTAAACAAGTAACAATATTAAATTATCCCAGTTATCTTTTCTACCACCTTTCCATATACATTCCGTATCAGGGTAATGCAGCAGCTCTTAATGTAAAATATTTGCTTGCCTAGTTTGCAAGTGGAAGGAGGTTACTGTGTAACCACTTTTCAGGTGTGCGTCCTGTCTTCAAACATTTGTTGAATTCCCATGTAATTTTCTCGAGCAAATTATTTCTAATTTCTTTCAGAAGATCATATCGTATTTCATAGGGACCAAGTGCACTGTCTGATGTCTTCTTTATGGCTTGCATCACTTCCTCGTAAAATATTAACTTGTCTCCTTTATCCATTGGTTTCTGAGATGTTGTTAGAGTTTACAAAACAGCCGTGCTTTCATAAATGTTATCCTGATTTATTTTCTATAGGTACCTGTCAAAGAAAGCCTTTCCCTTCAGATCATCAGAAGTTAGTGGAAGTCCTGACTCGTTCGTCATGCATATGCTTAAGTTTCAGTCTGTTTTTTTATTCACTGCTTTATGCGATTTCCTAAATTTGTGCTGGGTCTCGTCCACTGCCACTTTCAGAGTAAAAGCCTCCTCCAGCATTGGTTATTTTTGTTCCTTCGACAGCAGCTTGAAATCTTCAGTGGTTCTTTTAATCCTAGCCTCTGACTCCCTTCTGTTTTCTATAGTGTATCAGTTCAGCAGCCTTCTCTTCTGCTGCCACTCCCTAGCCTTTTGCTTTTTACTAATCCATACAGTATGAAACGTTTCAGAACACCATGGGGGGTTGACTAATCCGTTAGTATGCCTTTGGTCAATACAAAATCTGGGCCTAATACCATATACAAGATAGTTTTCTTCTTCTACATTCATTCTAAAATTCCTGAAGATTAGCAATATGTAGACCTGAGAACAGAATGTGTTATGCCATGGTTTACAGATTAACTGCAATATCTATGAATTTCAGCCTGACATATCCAACTTCAGCATGGCTTCTGAGTCAGTTTGACGCTCTATGAGAGGGGAAAGCCAACTCCATTCAAAAATCTTCTTAATCACCACCTACTACATGTGTGATTGGTAACAGAATTGCTATTCTTTGCTTCTCTTTTATAACTTCCCTACTTTGCTGGCAGTCTCTGATATGCCCCAGTTATGAATAAGGGAAACTTTCAATTTGTAATTCCTTGATACGCTCTCATTATTCATTCTTTCTTACCCTGCCACTCTTATTATAGTTATCTATATCAAGTATACAAATATACCATACACAAATATACATATATGCTGAGAATCTAGTTACATTCTAATTTGTTTCATTAATGTTTCAGATTTTATTTTTACTGATCAAGTTTCTGAGCATCTATTGAAATATATAAAGAATAAAGTGTTTGGTTTTAAATGCTCTGTTATCAATGACATACTAGGAACTAGAAATGCTACAGTCCAGTAAACTACTAGATTTAAAGTTACTGCTATCCAGAGTGAGATACCAGTTCAGAATAATTCTGTAATATACTTCATCTCACTGTGGGATAAAAAAACAATATGAAAAGTCTAAACAACTAGCCAAGAAAGGTGCAAAGATGCAATAATCTAGCTTACCAATCAGCTATCATCAAAATAAGTCCATGACAGTCACAAAGAATGCTTAACGTATCTTTACAGGATGACTACTATATGATAAATGTATGGGTACATGTTAATTTTATTTTAAACAACTGACACAATAGACTAAGAAGCCATATGTACACATAAAAGTTAAAGATTATTGACTCAACACAGCTCACATGTTGTCAAGAAAACTAAGAATGTCCTTAATGAATGTGTAAAACTATAACACTATAAGATATACATACTAGCCTTCTAATATACCTATGAATTCTATGATACAAAACAAGAATTGAAAAAATGTTATTCAGTTTATACAGAAGACAGGGCCTCAGACACTACAAGTGAATGAAAAAAGAGGATGGAGTAGCCTCAAATATAAAAAGTATCCACCAAGTAGGTCCATCCTCATGCTACTTCAAAGACAGCAATGAGCCAAAGCATTAGAACTGATGTTGAATATATAGAGATGTATTTTTTAGTGCATTTTCACACCTCTGGCACTAAAATTCCAAGCAAATAATGGGAGAATTCTTTCCCACCACCAACAAAGGCAAAAAAAACAGTAAGAATACGAGAAAGATTATGCTCACCTACCAACATCTGGGCACAACAGAGTTGCAGAGATCATTGACACTAGTCAGTAAACAGGGTAACTGAAGATTATTATCATTTACTGAATATCATTGCTCAATAAAATACATCTAACCTTTCCTTCCAACACCATTAGTTATCCATTGTCCATCTTTAATTGGCTCTGATCTTGATGTCATTAGAGTAATGTACTGGACATCGCGCCATGTTAAGGCATAGCTGTGAATCAGAACATTTTAAGACAGTCAACTTATAATAGATTTCATTCATTATACCACAGGTACCCAACATTTTTTTAGTATTTCTCTCAATATATGGAAGCAAAGTGACTTTCAATCCCATGTTATTGAAGTAAACTGACCCGTGACCCTGAGTAAAGAAAAACACATTGAAAATATATTTTTTTCAGTATAATATAAATTAATATAATTTTAATGTGCAAGATATTTTATGTGAGAATTGAAATTGTAACTCATTATATATGGTTGAGTTTTTGTCACTGTTAACCTTATGTCATTCTCAACATTTAATCTGTCTCTTATTCAGGATAAGTTAAAAATTCCCTCTCACGAGGATATGTAGCAGCAAAGAGAAATACAACTTCAATAAGAACTATTTAAACTAAATATTTTTAGCTTACTGTTTCAAAAGACGACTTCATTAAAAACCCTCCTGGCCCAATTTTTGGATCATGATACATGTGTTGGGAACATGTGCATTATATACCGGGTAATCTAACAATACTACAAATGTTAAACAGAAAATACAAACCTATTCATTCTTAAACTCCTGTCTATTAGTAGCAGGATATATTCTGGAGAACAGAATATTTGTGTCGTGCTTTGCTGAGAAATCATTTTGGTTCTCTCATGTGACATATTCTTTCTAGAATGTGGTCTACCTTATGGATTCTATGAACAATCTGCGATTCTGGGTGAGTTGACCTGCCGCAGCTAGGGACATGTTTAAGTAATCTGATATATCACTGCACCATCGTCATCTTGGGCCCCCTCTTCCCCTGTTGCCGTTAACTCTGTCGTCAGCTATTAATCTCTCCATGTTATTATGTCTCTTTATATGACCAAAAAACACAGCTTTCTTGTTAGGATGTTGTTAAGAAGCCAGACCTCTTCAACGTTTTGGTTCAACACATGTAAATTCAGTATGCATAACAGGTCATAGTGTTACTATTTTTTGCTCTTTTTTCATTCCCTGGTAACACAAGGGCAGCAAAAGTAATTTAATTAAGTCTTATTAAAGACACAAATAGAAACGTTAAGCAAACCAGAAAAACAAATGAAGATATGAAAGGAAAGAATTCAAAGAGTGTTTAAGCAGGTCAGCTCCACATGCTCCACCATACAACCTCTAGAAAAAGAACTACAGATTATCTGCGAAACACAAAGTACAGAAAAGAATAAAGACCAAAAGTGCAGCAAATGATGCAACAAAATAATTGTCTTTATTGTAGTCCCTAAATATAAACAACAACACAAACTGTTTAGAAATATCAGATAACAGCATAATGGAAGATCAAGACTAAAAACAAAAATACTCATCTAATATTTTTGCAACTACCTAGTGTAAATTATGATGTATTTCTTCTAAAAAAAAATTATTTGAGAACTTCACATGCCCTTTCTTTAACAGTGAATTTTTCTTATTTTTCTTTCTCATTCATTCTTAAAATCCTAGTTAGCGAACATAGTTTGGAGCATGAAATATTATGTCATGGTTTGCAATTTAACTGGGATATCTATTCAAGAGGTCACAAGTTTGAATCCTGTTTATGACGTCTTATTCACAAAGTGAATTTTTTTTCATATCTCTGTGTATTATTGCTTGAAGCTATGGTGTTATGTTCTGTGAGTGGTACTCTCAGCAGGCCCTTGCTGCATTCTTGAGAGGAACAGAGTACATATTGGGAACCCTAATAGAATGAGGTCAATACTCTATACGGTTTCACCATTCTTCTTCTTCTTCTGCGTTCGTTCTCAAACTCCTGCAGATCAGCAGGATGTAGTCCGGAGAACGGAAGGTGTTGTGTCATAGTTTACAGAATTGATGCGATATCTGCACCTTTCGGCCAGGCACATTCGACTTCAGCATGGCTTTGGGTCACTGACCATATATGAGGTGGGACACCAAACTCCATCCCATAACCTCCTTAGTCACCTCATATGACATGCATGGAAGGTAAACAGTGTTGCTATTCTTTGCTCCCCTTTAAGTCCCCGACACCACACGGGCCCTTTTCACCCTAACATCATCAACAACTGTCTTCATACCAAGGTTGACTGTAAAGAGCATCCAACATCTTGTCTCTTGTCTTGGTGGTGCACTCTGACAGACTGTATTTTTGCCCAACTCATAATGTTTCTCACATGTATCTGTGCCTACGTCTTGCTATGTTTACAATTATTCATTTATGTTGCCACAAAATATTCTCAGATTTTATTTTCTGATAAACAATAGATGTATATAGAAACAATGTGGACAAAATATATCAAAAACATCATCACAAATAATTTGAGTAATACATACTTAGCTTCTAACATCAAAGCAACAATACCAGCAGCAAGAGGTGCAGAAGCTGATGTCCCTGTATGAGTTGTAGTACATCTATAATGGAGATCTGTTGATGCCTACAATTACAAGATAAATGCTATATTTTATATACATGTGGGAGGGAAATATGAGATGAACAGGACACCGACTAGTAAAGAGAACCACTAAGACAATAGACAGTGTTTGAGGTTCATTGCAAGTCAAACTTTGTTGCAGAAACGGGACCTTGATGATGCTGCTGCAGGTCATCTCATCCAGAATTATGAGTTGCTCATAAAAAGTGTCCATAAAAAAGACTATGTACTGGAAAGAATATGTTAAACCAGCAATATGTATACAGAAAGAAAGGCCGTCTCAGACACACACAGACATGAGCTTGCACGCAACACAACAAATATCAATTTTCTATGAACACAAATTGATGGAGATCACATTCAGTGACATTGATTATTCTTCTTCTTCTGCATTTGCTCTCTGATAACCAGTTTGAATAGTGTGGATTCCGCTGGGGAGAGTGAAGTACACTGAGCTGTTTTACAACAGAGCTGCATTATTTGCGCCTTTTGGCTCAGTACATCTGATTTCAACATGATTCTATTTCAGGTGAACTTCTCTAGCCTGTTTAAGTCTTCCTATCTGTTTCTAGGTACATGAGTATCTGCTCTAAGGAATAACAGTTTGTCACCAACTTTACCCTCTTACTTTACAGGCCAAAAAAAGTGTCCCTGGGGGGGCAGTTTCCAAGGAGATGCTCAGCAGAGATTTAGACTTGGGTTGACTACGTTTATCTTATATGAGGTTTTCACTGCCAGTAAACTTGTCTCATGTGATTAGACAACATTGCCCCATGTGTCCTCTGGCACTGATCTTTCTCTCAATGTGAGCCTGGTTCCAGTATAGAAAGTTGCCAGAACAGTAAAGTTGCACTAGGGTTGGTTCATCCATTTAGACAAGGTTTGATTCACTGATATCGTGAACACCTCTAAGTTTGAGCTTCTACCCACATTTTATTTTATACAGGATGAACAGTATCCTGTCTTTAACTTTTCAAAAAACCTGCTGCCCAAAGCTTGTTCTCAAGTATGAACATTGCTTTTGTTATGGTTTCAATTTTATCATTTATTCCTCCACATGGCACTGTCCTCAAGTACTGTGCTACTTTCACATGTGCTCAACAGACCTGCTTTTATTCTCCACAGACTAGTTCAGTTTTCACCCTTCCGTTTTTGCACTTTTGCACACGACATCCCGGCAGACCAGGTCAGTCATTGTCATGCACTGTGCTGCGACTGTTTTGGCTGTGCTTCTATTCATAAATATTGTTTGTTTTGCAAAAAGAGTTCTTAATACAACTCAGTCTGCACTACCTGGACACAATCCATACAGCATTAGCAAAACTGCTTCACATGAGCTTCAAAGAAATATATTTCCAGGGTGCACCACAAGGGGGTGCTTTAGGATCTTGGTTATCTGCTAACCCTAACCATGCATAAGAGCAACATATATCCCTTTGTACCTCTGATATTAATTAGATTTTCATACTTGGCAATGTGAATAGCTTTCTGCAATTTGTGCAGAATATGCTTATGTATATGTACCCATATTGGCATTTAATATTTGTCATTAGTAAAATGTTCTTTATACATAATTTGGAAAGAATTATGAGATCAAAATACAGAATTTAGAGGTTATTTTGGTAAAATACAAAAAAACTATCCTGCAGTAAATCTATATGGATTTTTTTTTAAAGATTTTATTACTGCATGTTTTCCTGATAGGCTTTTTATAGGCAGATGAAATAAAGGCTGATTCGCCATATCAGTTTCCATGATGTTTACAGGAAGGATGTATCATTGTACTCTTGAAATGCAAAAATCTAGTCTCAACCATGATTTGAACCAAAGACCTCATAGTTATAAGAGAGTCATTCTGATTATTCGGCCACGTGCTCCACATGGATTTTATATCTATAAATCTGGAAATGAATTTCAGAGGAACTATAGCTGTCAACAGCATATGTGTCAACTTCCAGAAGGATCATCTGTATTTAAGCCCAAAGTAATCTTAAAATTCTATATTTTTACCAAAAATTCTCCCAATATTATATATAAAGAATACTTGATTGTAGAAAAATACTACACATCTTCTTCTGTGATGGTTCTCAAACTCCTGCAGATTAGCAGGATGCAGTCTGGAGAATGGAATGTGTTGTGTTATTCACAAAAATCTGCACATTTTGGCCTGACACATCTGACTTCAGAATGGCTTCTGGATCACTTTGACCCTCCTATGGGATAGGACAGCTAACTCCACCTCCAAACCTCCTTACATAGTCACCTGATACAACATGCATGGCAGGTAATAGTGTCACTATTCTTTGCTACCCTTTCAAGCCTTATCAAAACACATGACTACATATCAAAATGGGTATACTGAATAAAACATAAATATCTTCTGTAAGGATATCCGACAATGTGGAGAGTGCCACAGTAACAAAAATAAGAAGTGATAACACTTATGACAAAATATTAATGTCACTGATTACTAACTAATAAGTAGAAAAAATAATGTCAATGATAAATTTTTTTTAAAACAAAGAAACAAGAACTTTTTCCAAGTTACTGTCCAATACAGCCCTTTATCAAAAAAGAACAGCGAACTAGAAATAAACACACAAAACTGTAGCTACAATGAGATGGCCGTACACCGCATCTCATTGTATTTGGAAAAAAATAAAGCGATCACATTGTATTGACAAATTATTGTGTTTATTTCTAGTTCATTGTGTTTTTAAAATGGTCCTTATTGGACCATGTAAAGTGTAAAAAGTCCTTGTTCCTTTGTTTTTTTTAATTTCTCATTTACATTATTTGTGCTATTTAATAGGTTATATATTAGTAATCAGTGACAATAATACTTTATCATAGGTGTTATTGCTGAGTATCTTGTATACAAAATACAGAAACTCTATACTTGTTGGCAGGTATGTCAATAGTGTCATATCTAAACAAACCACAAGTCATGAACTCACAATTTGTCTTTCATTATAAGCACCACTGCTGTAGGTGGTTGCAAGTGTAGAAGAGCATTCCTCAAGGTACCATGGCTTGACTCCATTTTCAGAAGTGCTGCTTATAGATAGGGTATAAATACTGTTAGCATATCCATCACAATTGCATGAATCTTGGGCGCTGCCACCATTTCCTGAAGCCCAGACAAAGATTGAGCCTCGACCGCCACGACCCTAAGAAGTCATAAAGATCAAATGAAAACATAATCACTTCTAGGACACAGTATTTATTGGAATAAAAATAATTGAAGAATAGGCTGTACAAGACATTGCTATTCAACTATTTTTTAAGTTTTAATCATCACTAATGAACATATCGCCAGTATAACATGGATCATCGACATTCAAACCACAAACTAATACAATAGAGTTGGGTTTCTGAGGCTGACCCACTATCATCTATACCAAACAAATAATAAGAACTGGTTCAAATCTTGTCTGCTACCTTCTGATTTTTTAATATAATTTCTCAGTGATTTCAAATTATATCATCATATAATTATCAAATATAACAAATAAATATATAGTCATATTTAATTTTTTTTAAAGTAAACATATGATGAACTTCTTTTGCTAACTTGGAATTTGCCTATATCTGTGAATTTGTCTCCTGTATAAGCTTGATTTGCAGCTCTATAAAGTGTGATAATGAAAAAAGCAAACAAGTGAAGAACAAAAAACTGACAAATAATGATAAACAATGTAAACAAATAATGAAAAACAAAAAAATAACAAGAAAGAAATGTAAATAAATATAGTACTGAGAAAATATAAGAACAAATGAGAAATAAAAGTAAAGAACAACCACAAACAAAATTAATATTGAAAATTGAAAATATCCAAAACAAAAATGTTAAAAATGTCAGCAAATAAATAAAGACTTCACAATAGACTAAACAAAGACTTCACAATAGACTAAACAAGACTTCAAAAAGTCTCACAGTTTCAATTCCATTAATAAAAGCTTTTTTCGCCAGTTTGCCAGGTCCATCAACAACCTTGCCATCATCATCTGGGCCCCAACTTGCTGAGTAAATATCAACATGACTACGGTTGAAGCTTAGAGATGCTGCCTCTACTGCATCATACACTTCCCCATCTAACATCCGTATACCTGTGAGAAAATAATGATCAATTCAAACAAAAAACTATTGATAATAAAATTAACATTACAGCATATCTATTTAAACACAAAATAATGGCCACCAAAAATAACACAAACTTAATAAAAATAATTCTACTGCGGGGGAATTTGGCAATTTTTATTTGGCTTGCTAAAGGTTAGAGAATACTTCACTAAATGAAAATACTAAAGGATAATACAGACATATATTGTGAAACCTGTGTACCTTCTGTAACAAATACCACACAAAAAATTTACAAGTTGACATATGTGACAGTAGAAGCCTATCTAAACTGAACGACATTTGATGGACAGGACATCGACCTTCTGATTGTTTGTGCTACCTTTTCATTATCTTTGACCATGGTTTCCTTAATAAAACACCACACTGAACAAACATAATACTGTAAGCTTTCTTATTCTTCAGCGTTCATTCTCAAACTCTCGCTGGATCTCCCTTGTAGCAGGACAATGGTCCTCCTAGATTTTCAGCAGGATGTAGTTCAGAGAATGGCAATTAGCTTTTACTCGTATTTGCGCTAAAGGCCTGAAACATTCATCTTTGGTGGTTAGTACTACAAGTGAGATCTTGCAGCACTTAAATCTATGATTGCAATGTCATTCACTAACCTCCAATTCTAGAGTCTGGAGCTATACCAATAGTACAGTGTGTATTGTTTGCTTCTGCTGAGACTTCTCCTGCACATCTTGTTCCATGTCTGAAAACAAAAACACACTGTACATCAACAGAACACAAATAGAGCAGCAAATTAAACAAGAATACAATATTGATGAATTGAAAACAATAAACAACAAAATCCTATATGCACTGTAATATTTAAGTTTGCGCAATTGTATAGGAAAATCGTGAAACTAAAAAAAGTTCCAATGCGCTTTCCATAGAAAATATGGGTAACTTTATGATAAAATATTTGTTTCATATGCAGTGAATTGTAGTATTTAGTTAGCAATGAAACCATAAAGGGATACGTCTTCAGCATTTGGAAACAGCCCTTGACCTAGAGATGTGAAATCTGAGATAACTCCATGCAATAAGGAAAAAACAGAAATATGTAAGGACTGTTGCCAATGTCAAACAACATAACACAATAATAACTTCCACACAAGCAGATGACGTTTTGACTAAAAAGTCTTAATCAGATCCAAAAAATAATATTACAAAAAGACACATAGCATTAATAGGAAGAGAGAAGCAAAGGTAGATAATAAAGGGAGGAGGATAAGAGAAAGATGACAAATACAAGATAATAATTGTGATTTCAGATAATAAAGGGAGGAGGATAAGAGAAAGATGACAAATACAAGATAATAATTGTGATTTCATTTTCTTGTATTAAAACCTGTTGTGGTAGCCATCATTAAAGCCGATATGTCTTGATGTGCGGATGTGGTGTTTGAGCTAAAATTCTGGCTTAAAAGTGCTATGAAAAGTGATAAAATTAATTTCAATATACATAAAACAACCTCAGCACAAAATGGCGAGTTTATTGTTGTTGGGACAGAGGCAATGAACTGCGATAGACCTGATTGGTCACTGTGGATGGAAAGGATTGTTATTGTGTGTGACCTATTTTATAATGGGGGAGTTAGGAGTTCAAGACAGCCTGTCCGTGGGACTGGGCAATCATAAAGCCTGTATTTCTTACAATTCATTGGGACAGTATTACAAAAGGGAACAATATGGGTCCAGTATATACTATCAATTAGTGGGATGTGAAACGAACTTACATATATTTCACACTGTCAGTATGTGTGTTCTTTGGTTCATGCACATTTAGCACACTCAATGAAATTACATAATTTGCAGATGTTGTCGCCGGAATTCAAAATGGTTAATAGTTGTTATGCATGGAGATTTAAGCTTTCAATTATTTAATGCAATGACCCGTTTGCAGAGCTACAGCTCATTGCAGATGATACTGGATTGTCATTGGGCTATATCAAGCAAGTGTGTAGTTTAAATTCACAGTTGGCTGACAACACCATTGACAGCACTCAAGACAAAAGGAGCAAGTCGCCAGAACGACGGAGTATGTGCACTGTGATCAACATCTATTATGTCAGCGATAGGCTCAGGTTCTCATCAAACAACACTGACTGAGACACTGAGCTTATACACGTTTGGTTGGCTGACGGAACAGCAAGTAGAGCAAGTATGGGAATATCCTCAGTTTTGTAACGCTTGTTCCTAAACAAAAAACAAGATAAGAATAATGAGCAAAAGGAAAAGCAAAAGAACGAGTATAATAAACAAAAAATCTACTTATCCGAATAGCGAAATTTGTTATTCAATGGAGTTCAACTACAAAGTAGAACTAAATGATACTGAAAAAAATAGTCGAATACAGATCGTGAACAAAGAACAAGAAACAAGAAAAGTAGACAAAAAAAGGATGTAAACAAGGGGGAAGGGGGTGGAGAGGATATGAACAATGGTTGGTTGGTTGGTTGCTGATCCAGTGGTCTCATGCCCTTTGACCCAATATGAATAATGAAACCAACTCATTACAAGTGCATGTGTAATTTCTTATGAATTTCTTATGACTTAATACTGCTAATCCTAACTCAAACTCTTTATTAGTATATGCTCCCTCTTACCATGCATTCATTTTTCTTATTGATTATGACATTTATCATGCTTGATAGTGAATCACAGTAATTAATCAGCAGTACAAAGAATCTGTTCATTGTAAATGTCCAATTTCTTAGTTTATTTTTAGTGTTGTGAATAACCGTTGAAGCACTCTGAGCAAACTCACTGGTGCTTAATCTATTCCAGCACATGACAAAGAGTATGCATGCTGATGGATCCAATAACTATGGGGAATTTTTCACAGGTGACAGATTGTTAGCTTATTGCTCAAATTTTCTTAGCTGCATCCCACAACCTGCCTGGAAAGAAAACAGAGGCCCTATTCTTTGCATTCTGAATTAGAAGTCCATGTCCTGGTTGCCACACAGGTGATATTGCAACTCATAAAACGTTCAACATCCATGAAGTATAATACAAAAATAATACACATTTGTATATGATCAGAGCTCACCTATTCTCATTTGATGGGTCATATCGTGGCATAGGGTCATTATCTCGACTGTTTACATCATAGCTTGCATATGGGTCCTGGGAATATTAAATACAAAAATTGATCAGATTCTGGAATACAAACAAGGAAAATAGATTTTTGTAAAATAATGAAAATCTTTGGTATCTCGGAGAATCAATAAGGAAGATAGATTTTATGACGCATTTTGTGAAATGAAAGAGGACATTTTATGTACAAACTTGAAACATGAATACCAGGTAACAAAGTATTTTGTAATTTTTACTGAGAAAATAATAATAAAATAGATTTGCTGAGCATCATAGAAATGAGAAAAAAGTAAAGTAAAACAAATGTTTCTGTACAATCTTGAAAATACAATACAGAAAATAGATCTGCAGGAAAGAAATATTTTTAGAGAATTTTTAGAAAAATAAGAAACAGTATTCAATTGACTTTTTTTAAAATCTGCACGTAACAGTTTTTTTGTTTATTAGTTTTCATAGAAGGAATATGAGGACGGTCATATGGTTACACAATGTCAATGAGTTACTACGACAACATTATCTTACAACAACCTTTGAAAAAACTACATCCAACCTTTAGAGTATTATGTGAATCTATTACCCATGACATTCCAGTAATCACAGTAATAAGCAAGCAGACAGGTTTGTATTCCAGACACAGATAAATGGGACATTGACAATGGACTAGGGAGAATGTGCTGACACTGTTTCATGAGTCCATGTTAGATGCTGAGACTGTGATGGATGACACATTGAGGTTGAGACTTGAGGAACGCAATACAAAATGTGAAACCAGTTGAACTGGATGCCTGCATGGCAGAAAGAAGTGTATGGTCAACCAGCGAACATTGAGGACCCTTCAGCATCTTGCAGGGGAAAATGAGTACTAATGGATCTGCCCAAAGTGGAATGATGATGGTTCGCAACTAATAAATCAAACCAAATAACCAATAACTTTTGCAATATATTTGTTCCAACAATGATGTTTGTTTGTTTGTTTTGCGTTCGCTCCATTGTAACCATCACGGATATCCGTGCGATTTCCGCCGGGAGCGTGATTACGTTGTGCCACCGTTATGCGCCTTGTAGGCCTAGCACATCCGATTTCGGCATGCCTTGACAATTCGGGTGGGCTACCCTTAGCCTGTGACAGCCTCTATATCTGTCTCCAGGCACGCGTAGTGGCGACTCTTCGCCCAGACGATTTTTGCTCTCTGACTCGCATGAGGTGTTCCACTGTCTATGAACTTGCCTCGTGTAATTGGACGTGCTGTGCCTGTGCCCATTGGGTACTGAACCGTTTCTCATCGTGAGCCTGGTTTCTTAAGGGGAAGAACTCAACAGAGGAGTTGGACCCTGGCTCTTTCGCCCTCTTAGCCGAGGTGTCATTCACCGACATCGTGTACCCCTTGTCCAAGTTCGAGTCTCACACCACACGTTTGAGAGCAAGGAGTTCTCGAGCTGAGCGTCCTTGTCCCAATAGCGCCTGAGCCCATCAGGTACTGAACCCTTTCTTCAAGTGTATTTCCGGTGTAGGAAAACCTGACAGTAGAGTTGGGCCAGGGCTAAATCGTTGTCCCTTTTGTGCCTGAGCCCATCGGGTACGGAACCCTTTCTCTCTGCAAGTGTACTTCCGGTATAGGAAACCTTGACAGTAGAGTTGGGTCAGGACTACCGTCGTTTTCCCTTTCTTGCCTAAGCCCATCGGGTACAGAACCCTTTCTCTTCGCGAGCATATTTCCGGTTTAGGAAGGCTCAACATTAGAGTTGGATTAGGTCTTCTTGCTTTACCAAACGCCAATGAATGGGTCTGGGTCTCTGTCTGTAAGGAACACAGGTAACTAGAAGCTCGTCTTGAGCTGACGGAGCTTGTAGTTCCCCTTTCCTAGGGACTTTTCACTTTCTATTTGCAGTTCATGCTGCCCTCTAGTGCTGTTCTGCCCTTTCATTGTTTCATTGTATTCGGTATGAAATATATTTGTATCTCGCCATGCATCTACCTTTACGTGCATTTTACATTGGCCGCCCCTCCAATGTTCGGACTGGACTGACTAGCTTCACTCTATGTCGACAGTGTCGCTATATGTGGTGATGCTGGTGGTGTCGGAGATATTGTCTGTCTCTTGTGCAGTCAAATCTCTTTCCATCTGCTACCTCCACATTCTCGGACACGATCCCCAAATGATTTGGCCAGAATCAGCTCGAGCTGCTGTATTTCTGTTTCCAGGGTGCACCACGTGGAGGTACATTTGGGATCTTGGTTGGCTCCTAACCCTGGGTCCGCCTAGAGCAATGCGTTCCCTTTGCACCCCTTTCCAACAATGATAATTTAAAACTTACCATAATGATTCCCAATGTAAGTGGTCACCATGACACATTTTATAGAAACACAAGCACAATAAAGGAGTATAAGACAAATTTGAAACAGCAAGGAGATGCCAAAGTATATCAAACTAAGAGAAAATATTTGCACCTGTGTATTGCCAGGATCCAAAAAAGAAATTGAAAAAATAGCAACACTGTGACGTGCCTGTTGTATGCTGTAAGATGTAACCAAGGTGGTTTAGTGGAAGGAGTTGAGGTCTCATCCCATAAAGGGTCAAAGTGACACAGAAGAAAAGTTGAAGTCAGATGAGTCAGGCAGAAAGACATATATATTGTTGTTAAACTAAATTCTGACACAATGCATTCTGTTCTCCAGACTACATCCTTCCAATCTGTAGGAGTTTTCCACTGAAGACAAATGTGTCAGCACAAATAAAAAGATGACATAACACATTTCCATTCTCTGACTACATCCCTCTGGAAATCTAGTAGGGCTAGTGTCCTGCTACAGGAGACACCCAGCTGGAGTAGAAGAATTAATGCCGAAGAAGAAGAAGAAATAGGAGTTTTAGAAAAAAAAACCAGAAGAAAGATTACCCAGTATTACAAATTACTACATATAGAAAAATAACATGGTATAAATGACTTTACTAAAATACAGCCCTGTCCAAGACGGATGTGTTGGGCCATTGGCGCATATAAAACGGCGACACAGCGCATTTCCATTCTCTGGATTATATCCTGCCGGAAATCTAGTATGACCATGGTCCTGCAGGAGTTTGAGAATGAACGCAGAAGAAGAAGAAGAAACACAGTGATGATTGTTGTGTACAAACAACAGACTGTTAGAGTGTATCATATTGGGAAGAGACAAATAACTTTAAGTTTTATTAATCATCATTTGATGACAATCTGGCAAGCAATCAATAAACTTTCAGTTTTCATGAATTTTAAAACACTGAAAGTCAAAGCATAATAACAATGTCACCAATAACAAACAGATAAAAACAAAAAGTTTGAAAAACTTCTACATAGAATACCTGACAACAACTTAGAGAAGAGAGACAATAAAAGTTCTTAGTGATATTAATATGGTCTGGAAACACCTGGAGAGAAAATCTAAGGACAGGGTAGACTTGAACAGAATTTGTCTATAGCCTATGTTTGTGTGAGGGCAAAAAGGTTTGATTGATACATAGATAATAACTTCTCTCCCTCAAATATATTGTGTTCTTTGAATAATTGTAGAGTGAAGGTTGAAACAATACACTGAGCTAATTAAAATGGGCAAATCATTGAAAGCAGTGACAGAGTGTGTTTTTACCTTGGAAAAACATTTAATTGCTGTCTGCCCTAAAAATCTGTTGATCAAATAATACTTTGCTGTAAACAAAGCCTTGCAGCTATCCATCTATTGTCATTTCCACTTGTGCCGTTAAATGTTGGAAGGGGGGGGGGGGGGTATTCAGAGTTTTTTTGTCTTTTGCCATTTGAATTGCATTGGCCATGCTAACCCGTGTCTATTTAATGTTTCTTTGATTGTTTCTGCCCATCTAGTTCTTGGTCTTCCTCATGTCTTGCAGCCTGGTCTTCTGCTGATGTATGCATGAAGGGCTGGTTGCATAGGTTCCATTCTCATGATGTGATCAAACCATCTGGTTTGCTGCCTCTGATGTAGTCTTGACTTGAAATAGTCTTTACTTCTTTCATAACATCTTCAATTCTCCAGCGGTTTCTTCTCATGACATTTACAGCATTCCTCAAACATCTCATTTCACAAACTGTGATCTTTTTCACTAGTGTCTTTGTTAAGTTACAGTATTGGCTTTTTGGCACCTTGTTCCAATCTCTCTGTCGAGTTTGCCATCCTCCGTAAATGTTTCCTAGGTATTTAAACTCTGGGACTTGCTTTAGTTTTGTACCATTGACAGATACATTTAACTGGCCTGGTGTTCTGCTTATCTTCATAGTCTCTGTTCTAAATGTGTTTAGTTACATATTGTGCTGTTCGCATGTTGTATGGTGCAAGTGTGTGTGCTGCTGTAATTCGTTTTCAGATTCATATATTAAACATTCATCATCTGCAAATAGCAGTTCATTGAGTGAGCTGTGATCTTCATTTGATGCTTCTGCAGGGGTGAATTTGTTTCTTGGGTCTGCTTCTTTAGTTATCCAGTCCATATATGTTACAAACAGAAGTGGTGATAGTACACAGCCTTGTCTAACACCTGTTTTTATTTCAAATGAGTCTGTTGTGCCCTCAGTAGTTCTGATTACACTCTGGCAGTTTTTGTATAAAGCTCTTATGTTGCCTAGTAATTGTCCATGTACTCCATAGTCCTCCAATATTAGTCACAGTTTTTCTCTGTCAACTCTGTCAAATGCCTTTTCTTGGTCGATGAAGATGTTTAATTGTATGTCATATTCAAGTGTCTTTTCGCTCAGCTGTCATAGTGCAAAAATAGTATCTGTGCATCTCATACCTTTCCTAAAACCATATTGTGTCTTATTTAGCTGGGGTTCTATTATCGGTTTTACTCTCTGTTCTGATTTTTGTGTATATAGAAACATATATGGAGGGAATGGAATATTAGATACTTTATCTCAGGACAGAAAGTACAGAATATCACCTCCTCAACTACTACTATCTGAATGACTGCCCATTAGCACTAGACACACAAGCTTAGTGCAAGGAAAACTGATTGTGTGCTGTGATGTCGTTGTCTGTAAGTAGGTCTCTGGCTAGTACACTAGTGTAGTGTCTGTACATTTTCCAACTTGCCTTCATGCAGTTCCATCAGAGAGATTGTTGCATTCTTTAGTATATTCATTTTCTACAGTCAGAAAGACCAGCCCGTGGTCACTGTCTCCAAGCTTTTTCCCAATAACACGATTGATGTTCTACTTCAAATTTGGTGAGTGGCATGCCAATTCCAAGTCTGGTGTAGAGACAGTATGCCATGATCTGGAGTAGAAGTTAGGGAGATCAATTGGTTGGTGATCAGTATAAGTTCACGTTCATTCTGCCAGTTTTCTAGTTCCTCGCCTCTTCTGTGCATGTGATCATAACCCCAACTCTGCATGGCTATTGATGTCTCAGCACACAATCAGTTTTCCTTGCACTAAGCTTGTGTCTAGTGCTAATGGGCAGTCATTCACATAGTAGTAGTTGAGGAGGTGAAATTCTGTACTTTCTGACCTGAGATGGAGTATATAATATTCCATTCCTTCCATATATGTTTATAAATGGTGTGTATTGATATTATTCATAACAAACTAATTATTCCACCTTTCACCTGTCTTTTCAATAGGATTGATAGCATTGAGTCTCTTATTTTGAAAGTTATATCCTTGCTGAGATTGGATTCTTGCAAGCAGCATACACTTACTTGCTCTTCATTCAGGATATTTTTAAGTTCCACTTGTTTATTGTTGACACCTTCAGCATTCTAGTGCATTATTTTCAGTAGTCTTGTTTTTTGGCCAGTTGATCTATTCTTATGCTTCCTGGCATCTCATGGCAATTTACAATATCATCCAGTAGCTGCGAACCCTTTCTGGAATAGGGCCTGGCACTTTCCATGCCTGAATATTAGTCACATGGCAAGAACCTTCAAAAAAATAAGATATAAACATATTTGCGTTTGGTGGTTGGTTGTGGCATCCTGATTGTTGTGGTGTGCATCTTGGCTGGTTGCCTCCGTCTTCAGTACCTGTACTTGCTAGGGCAGATTATGGTCTTGCTTGATTTTAGGAGGGCCTGGCCAGTCTTAGTTTTCAGCCTAATGTTGGCTAATAATCCCTCAGATACACAAACACACACAACAAGAATATATAAAATACATCACCTGAAATAAATTTAATTCATTAAAAAATATTCAGCAGATAACCAGGGAAGCTATTCCCATATACAAAATTAGGTAAATGAAATGAACACGCACAAAAAAAGACATAAACCCGAGAACATCCTTCAGAAGATCAAAATGTTGTCAGGGGCAATCAATATGAGAACTCCTTCCACATTTTTTTTCTCCTCAAGGCAAGAAATATAAATTCCATAATTCCAGACTAGCATGAATCAATAATTCATTCACCATTAAAATAGAGAGCAAACACTATATAATTTAATAACACCATAACATTTGGAGATTGTCCAAGATGTTTTTTCTATGGCCATCATTAAATCTTGTTAGGAAGCGCATCTGCGAAATTAGTTTTGGTAATATAATGCTCTAGAGAAATTAAAAATTGACATTTTTTGTTTCAATTTTGCTGATCTCATGGAATTTTAGTATCACATAAACATTAAAGTTTCAGAGTAAAATGTTATAGTTATCCATGGCACACATGTCAAGAGTGACATGATTTTGGAACCAGAAAATCTGGAGTCATTTAGATGATATACTGTCTCCACAATGAAGGTTGGCAAGAATGAATATTCCAACACTTTCTGCCTCTTGCCTTGGTGGTACACTGTGATAAATGAAATTTGTCAATCTTGTAATATTTTCCTTCCACTTATATATATTTGTCTACATTTAATCCAATATCCTTCAACTTTCCTTCTAGTTAGGTTTCTTAATAGCTTTTGCTCAAGATATGCAATCTTTTTATATGTCAAATATAACTTCGCTTTTTATTTCAGTTAGTAGTTCCTTTTCATTTCAAGTTATTTAGAACCTATAAAATCTATAGTTATTTCTCTTTCCATGACAATGTCTTCTTTGTTGTTATAAGGTCATCACAATAGTGGTACTTATATCTTTCAAATCCTTGTTTACTACCCAGGTTTATGAACCATACATTATTGTAGTACAGTATTTGTGAAACTTATGTAAATAACCCCAAAATGAGTCAAAATGAATATTTTGGGGATAAGAAGATAAAAGGAATTAATATATTAATATACCACATATCAATTGAGACACAAGTATTGCTTTATTATTTTATTTTGCTGGCTATCTTTTTTTTGGGGAGGGGGGGGGAGAGAAGTGATATGATGAAGGTGATGCCAAACTGTCAGATTTTAGCAGAAATTAGCCATGTCTTTTTTTCCCTTTTTACTATAACAAATAAATATAATTTGGGGTAATAGATGAAAATGTTAACAATTCCATCAGCTGTAAGAATTATTTTCATTTATTATCAAGCTTTCTACTTAAAATTACTTGTGCAAGCTATTATTTGAAGAAACATTATGTCTCTATGTCAATTATGTTTACAAGAAGGTCTTTAGGTCCTTGTGGTACGAATATAAATGTTCTGTGTATGTGTTTCTGAGGATACTTCAATACTTGTATGGGATGTTAGTTGTTGTAATAGTCCTTGTCTCGACTAGGATGTTCTCAGTGACTTGAATACTCAGGTTAAAGGTCTTGACGAGATCACATCTTTTTGGGGGGGGGGGGGGATGTGGTTGGTCAAGTACGGAAAATCTGTTTACTTGAGTTGCAAGGCGATTCAGTGCCACTAGAATGGACGTAGTTCTATTCCCTTCAACTGTAAGAATTATTTTCATTTATCCTCATGCTTCCTATTCTTCTTCTTCAGCGTTCATTCTCAAACTCCTGCTGAATTCTCTTGTAGCAGGACCATGGTCCTCCTAGATTTTCAGCAGGATGTAGTCCAGAGAATGGAAATGCATTGTGTCACCGTTTTATTTGCGCCAATGGCCTGACACATCCATCTTTGGCGGGATGCTTCCTATTCAAAAATATAGTTATTTGTATTGAAGTTTTGCAGTTTCCAGGAGTGCAGTTAGTTGTTGGGTTCAGAGAATTAATCAGTTAGCGGAGATACTAATTTGCTTGATATGCTGCACTGTTGTCATACTGGCACAGTTACCAACGCATAAACATTGAAATGTGCTGAGGCATTATTCTTGCTGATAGACAAATCACCACTCAACAACCCTGGCCTTACATCCGTCAGGCAACATTGGCAGTACAAATACAGTTATACAAACTCTTGGATTTTCAAAGATTTTTGCAAAATGGGTTTCTTGGATAGGTCCCTTGAAGCCTCACAAATGACCCCCAATTCTGAATTCTTGGAGCATCTCAATGCTGATGGAGAGAACTTTTTGGCTTAGGACATTACAGATGATGAAACCTGGGCCCATTATTTTGAACATGAGACAAAAAGACATCATCCTCAATCACCATAAAGAAAACAATTCAATAACTTCTTCAGTAGGAAATGTCATGATCACTGCCTTTTGAGACATTGAAGGTCTTATAGATCCACCCTAGAGTCTGTATTTGGCATGCTCAGAATTTCATCTGTTTGGACCACTTAACCTTTAGGACCCAGAATTGCAATTACAGGGTTTAGCGAATAGATGGATAGATAGGAATGGTCTGGGCATGACTTTTCTACTCTTCCAAATTCCTGAGAATAAATGTATTTGAGGAGCATTTTTTTGCTGATGTCTTCAATGTGGCACCCCCACAAGCCTGGCGGTTATGGGTCTTCTTTTTCTTATGAATATAATAATAATAATTGTTATTATTATATAGTTAAATAATACATATGTTTATATGACACATGAAAGTATGTTGTTTATTAATTTCATGTTTTTGAATAAAGTTTCTGATAAATCAATGTGGTGCATTACTTTATGAATGCCTCTCATATATCATTATGAGGATCTAGAAAACGTTGGTAAAACAATTATTGAACAGATGTGTTATTACTGATTCCACTTACACCAAAATACTTACATAATTTTTGACCAGATCTGGGTGATCATGTTCCAATCCATCATCTAAGATTGTGACAACAATGTTTTTCCCAGTGTAACCTAGCCTCCAAGCTTCCAGAACATTCATATCATACCCTCCTAGTGCGCCTTCATTCTGAGAATAAACACAAAATGACAATTCATATATGTTTCTGACTGTGTGTCCTCGGAGAGCAAAGAATAGCAACACTGTGACCTGCTATGCATGTCATAAAAGGATGAATTTAGACTGGCTGTCCTAACCCATAGAATGTCAAAGTGACCCAGAAGACACGATGAAGTCAGATGTTTCAGGTCAATAAGTCAGATCATCATCATTGCACTCCGGACACTTACATAGGTGTTCAGATCTCCTCTTCAGTGTATCCACTTCTACCCAATGACTGACAGTTCTAGTTCTTTGTTGGTTGACAAACATAATTCAAAGTGCACGGTAATTTCTGGCAATGCTGCATTTCAAGCCCACTTAGATCATTCTGAATATGGAAAAGGAATCATCACACTCACTAATTTGATTTGTCTGTGTAGTTTCTTATAAAAACTACAAAATAGCAGCACATTCAATTGCTCTACCATCAGACACAGCAGTGAGAGCAAGCCAATCCGCTATATCATCGTCATGAACACCCATATAATAAAGCTTGAAAATGAATGTGACAATTAAATTTCAATCTCTTGACTGCCTCAAACCACTGTTCTCAAAAGTAGCCCATTTGTATCTTTCTTATTATGCTGATCATGTCACTACAGATGCAGACATGAGTTGCTTTCTGTGTACTCATCCAGTGAATGTCTTGCTAACTGCCATAATCTACATAACCATGGTGTTAAAGTCATAGCAAATGCATCATTCTCCTCTTTGGTGGTCTTCCCTACAGACTGATCTGTGAAAACCTAAGCACTCTGCATGTGTCTAGCAACAGAACCATTTGTGTATAAAATCATGACACTCCCTCTACCCCTGGAATTCTCGCTGATCAATGGCTGCACCTCAGACTCCACTGCAATAGGTCACCAATCTTAGCAATATCTATTCAGTTATCCTACCGAAGGTCTGGCAATTGACGGACACACTTATCCATTCCACACCAGGTTCCACATTGTCAAACATGCATGCACTTTGCATGGTGTCCCCCGCATGCCCAATCAATGACTTTTCTCTTTTTAGTCTACCTTTCACTTTATGCATTTCAGAATGCTGTGGGTATTCTTTGTCAGCGGTGATTTGTAGGTAGGCTCATGCTCTGCATAACTGTATTCTGTAGTTGGACAGTCTAGTACACCCACATATGCTACGCACTGTCTCATTCTGGATCTTATCCAATCTTTCCATCTGACTGAGCATAAGAATTACCAATGCACATTCTAGCACAGAAACAACCAGACAACCCTGGTATATTGGTCTTTTTTATTTGTCAAAGTAATTTGTCCACTCATATAGATCATGTTTCTTCATAACTCCAACCCTTTAGAAATTATGTTGCTTCCCCCCCCCCCTCCCATATCATGTCAAGATTTCCATGCATTTTTTGTTCTGTACTCTGTATATCTTTTAGCTCTTTCACAAGTAATTAAATGTCCTCATACATTTCTGCCTCATTTGTTATTAGTTTCTCTCATTACATTCTGATCTCTTCTTTCAGCTGTCATGAAATTCCTCTTTCCTTCACTTTTAATGTTTATATCTGCAATACATAGTTAGTTAGATAGTTGGTCATTGGATCATTGTCACTGCACTCTGGACATGTCCATAGGTGCTCAGATCTCTCCTTGAGTATATCCGCCATTACACGTTGACTGATAATCCCAGTATGCTGATGATTGACCATCATTCTTCGTCACCAATAAACTTCTTCTTTCTAGCGACACATTTCAAACCAAGCTCCCTTATTCTAGTCATGGAACAAGAGCCATAGTCATTTATATCATCATTTGTTTATGCGTTTTCCCATGGGGCATTCAAAATGTCTGTCCGATCCATCACTCCACCAACAGCTGTAGTAGCTGCATGTGCGGCCAACCTATCTGTTCTCTCATTACCCCAGACTCCCGCATGTTCCGGCACAAAAATTAAAGTCACTTTACTCGCACAGGATTTCTTCACTGCATCCAGCCACTGTTCCCGAATGTACCCTGCCTATACTTTCACAGTCATGCTCATTGAGTCACAGAGTATACAGGCATGTGTTGCAGTCTGTGAGCACACATATATCAAAAACTTTGGTTACTGCCAAAATCTCCATTGTCATGCTACTTGTCGTTTGAGCAAATGCACCATATTTCTCTATGATGGTCTTCCCCCACCTTTGAGCCGTGAAGGCCCAGGTTCTGCAATGTTTACTATATAACCTGGGTGTTTTGTTTAGTTTCTCATGAGAATTGAGAAACTATACAATCCTGAATCTGGTTCCTGCATTTATATGTTTGTTTGTGGATACATTGTTTACAGTTTACTATCCACTGAAAGAATATGCTCTACACATCTATATTCCAAACAAAATAAACAGATGTTAATTACATTTAGAAAACTAGAACTTATAGCAATCAGTATTGAACTGTATCATTACATTTAGGTATATATAATCCTAATTTAACTTGTAGAAATCAGAAGTTGACAATTTTTTATAAATATAATCTAGCGATAGAAACCCACTGTCAACAAATGTCTCCATCGAGGTAGCCATTTGCAGTCATGGACAACAATCGTCAATGTTTATTTCCCATCATGCTCTTATAGCAAGTATGTGTTAGAGTGATTGTTCCTTACTTTTCAGCAGCAATATAAATATGCAGTCGTAATTTATTCATTTTTTCACACTTTTAAACTGAACTGCGTATGCCTAACTTGAGTGTCACAATTTTTCACAAATTTTTCACGGAATATGATTCAGAAAATGGTGAATTTTAAAGCTTCAGTGTTTCAGTTACTATAGATCCATGTATGGTGTGGTGTATGAGAGAGATGTTTAAAATATTTAATAGTGATGTAATTGATGTAATTTACGGCGAGGAATTTGAGGAGCCGAGTTTTCTTCAGCTAGGCCTACACATGACTTTGATATGATATGTTCTTTGTATGCATATTTCTCCACATTCTTGATTTTGGTTGTATACAACATAACACCTCCAAATCATATCCAGCATCTATTCATCTCTATTGTTAATTAATTTAAAATCAAGAACTCAATAAATAAAAACGCTACGCCAAAAAAGCAAAAACCTGCAGAAAAAACAAGTCATAAAATATGGCCAGAGAAAATATTCACTATTTTTAGTTGGGCTGCTACAGGTTAAAAGTTATTTTTACCAAGAATAGATCATCAATATCATTATACATATTAACAATCAATAATATAATATAATGTAATAATATAATATAATATAATATAATATAATATAATATAATATAATATAATATAATATAATATAATATAATATAATATAATATAATATAATATAATATAATATAATATAATATAATATAATATAATATAATATAATATAATAGCATCGAAGATTTATTATTAAAGAAATTAATGTAGCAAACAGGATTTGAACCAGGTCCACTGAGGTGGCATGTGCTCACCTTGCAACTTGAGTCAACCTGATCAACCACACTGCATCCCTAATGAAAGATTTGATTTTAGTCAAGACTTTCAACAAGGAAAATTTCCAAGCTACTGTGAATAGGGACTAGTTGAATGACACAAAAACAACAACAACACCCATTCTGCACAAGTATGTAAATTCCTCGCAAACAACAAATATAGCAATTAACACAATAAACATAACTTACCAAATACCACTGATTTCTCCAATATGGGTCAAGGACACTCATTTGCTCAGCAACATCTCTGGGGTGAAAGTCTCTCTTGGTTCGAGACCTGGCTACCTGCTGCTCAAACCAAGGAACCTGAATATGACACAACCGATCAAACGTTTATATGGACAATCACATTTTGAATCTGGGAAACAATATAGAAATGATGTACACAACAGAATTGTT
The DNA here is from genome assembly GCA_034231615.1 of Meghimatium bilineatum. Classification (NCBI taxonomy): domain Eukaryota; kingdom Metazoa; phylum Mollusca; class Gastropoda; order Stylommatophora; family Philomycidae; genus Meghimatium; species Meghimatium bilineatum. Next base: position 74,292,147 of record CM067299.1, on the reverse strand, counting down.
GATTAATATTAGTCAGTATTATAATCTTCTTCTTTGCAGATTAACATTTATACACAGTAAGTATGGTTAATCAATATTGCTGTATTTGAAAGCTCCTCATGACTCCCATATAGTTTTTTGTGAATGTCTGTCTCTGTGGGCCAGTGCTGCTCCACCGACTGGTTTAGTGTAATGCAGTCATGTTCCACTGTGTGCCCATATTGATAACCCAAATATCAGAGGATGACAGACAAAAAGGAAGTGCTGCAGTAACCATACAAATAGAGGTAAATGCAAATAAATTCAATAGGATACTAAAAAACTATCAATATAAAATAATAAAATATAGAAAATAACAAATACAATTGTCAACGTGTCAGTCCAAAAGGACATTTATCAAGACAACAAAATCAGTTAAGAACAAAAAACCATAACGAATATAAACAAAATGGATTTCTCCCACCTGTATCTCTCCCAAATCAACACCCAGCAACAACAGATCCAGTGCAATACAATTTCAACAAGTGCATATCGATGCGTTCAATATGTCTAAATTATGAAATACCCAAAGATGAAAGATGCATAACTAAAGAAAGGGGGACACCAAATAGCACTGCCAAGAACGGGGAGGGGGGGGCAAGTTGGCAACGGGAGACAAAAGGGGAAAGGACAGAGAAAGACAGTGCACGTAGTAGCCGGGGAGGGGGGATAGGGGGAGGCACAAATAAACATAGGGTACACAGAAATGTGCAAAGAGGAATAGCATTTAACAGCACAGGATAGACAACAAAAATATACACACATCCAAACACAATCAAGAACCAAACATGCACACATTTTACCCGACAAACACAGATAACTATAAATATAAGCACATATACATACAAACATCCAGACGTATACAAAAGTATATACTGATATCACATCACACATTGAAACATAGACACATACATGTACATAGGTATCTGCACACACAACAATATATATATATATATATATATACACTCACACACACACACACACACACAAATATGGATATATATACACATACATGAGCATAACAATATATATATACAAACATATATACAAATACAAGTATACTAGGAACAAACACAAGTATATATCTAACATGATAAATACATAGATTATAAGAAAGATACCCACACAACATGCACAAGCATGTAAATGTATCCAATGGCTCAAACAAGAACAAATGTGCATAATGACACAAAATAAGTATCAACATAATATATACACATGCATTCACGAAAACACTTTCTCACTTGAATAAATATAACATGAACATTCGCACACATAGAGATATATACATGTATTTTTATACTCATTCGTTCACATGAAGATATTCACATGTATTATTTAACACAAAACCCAAAGCAACCGTATGGATACACAAGATCATGTAAAATAATATGCATATACAAATTCATATGTATGGTTACCAATCTGTAATTTGAAAAAAAAAAAGAAAAAAAAAAGATTACCGGTAGATTACACAAAAATAAGGTACAGTAATAGAATTGACAGAATGGAATACGATATAAACAACAGAAACAACAAAGACAAATTACAAATACATTGAAATCTAACAAAAACAAAGCTGATGAGCGTGCACATAAAGAAACAATTTCAAAGTACAGAGGGATATGGCTACCAAATAATTAGGAGTAGGCCCCTATAATATAATAAGAATAGGGGGTAGAGGCTGTTAAAAAGTAGTAGGTCGGTACCTATCGCATAGACGGAAAATTGTTCAACCTTCAGCGGCTTCGAGCAAAAACCAAAGTTAAATCACACACAATCAGGGATCTTCTATTTGCTGATGACTGTGCCCTAAGTGCCAACTCTGAGGCTGATCTACAATGTATTATAGACAGATTCTCTAAAGCCTGTACCAACTTTGTACCATTAACACATAGAAAACAGAAGTCATGTTACAACCAGCACTTGGCAAAAGCTATCTCGAGCCCTGCATAAAAGTAAATGGTGTAGCACTGAAAGTTGTGAATAGATTCACATATCTAGGCAGTATGTTATCACAAAATGCCAACGTTGATGATGAAGTGTATACAAGGATCACCAAGGCAAGCAGTACTTTCGGCAGTTTGTACGCAGATATTTGGCGTAGAAATGGCATTAACCTACAGACTAAGCTGAAAGTTTACAGAGCAGTGGTACTTCCAGTGCTGTTATACGTTAGTGAAACATGGACTGTGTATAGACGTCATGTGAAAAAACGCAATCATTTTCATACAAATTGTCTCAGAAAACTGTCCTTGATAGAGCCGGTATTCAAAGCATTTACACGATCCTGATGCAGACACAGATTCGCTGGGCAGGTAATTTGGTGCGTATGCCAGACCATCGTCTGCCAAAGATACTTCTCTATGGTGAGCTAGAGAAGGGTATATAATCTCAAGGTGGCCAAAGGAAGCGATACAAGGACTCATTAAAGAACTCACTGATAGCCTTTGAAATAAACCACGATACATGGGAAGAACTTGCACAAAATAGATCTACATGGCGTTATAAAATTTTAAAAAAGCGCATCATCTTGTGAAAAGAAGAGAAATGCAGCAGCTCAACAGCGGAGAGCAGCCAGAAAGTCATGGATAGACCAAGATCCGTCTACAGTCATCGTTCCATGTCTGAACTGTCCAATGACATTTACAGCTCGAATAAGCTCATTAGCCATCTACGAACTCATAATCAAGGACATAACTAAAATGGTCATCATCACTTGTGATGGACAAACAACAACAAGGTTGGTTGGTTGCTGATCCAGCGGTCCATGGGCTCATGCCCTTTGACCTAATGCTATTAAATGGCATTATATTGCTGGGAAGTCTGTGGCTTTTTGGCCCACCCTGGGACAGAGCCAGAGAATAACTATCACACCTCCAGGAAGTTAGGTTTCAACCTATGCACAGATCCCAGCCACTGTTCACTATACTCATTCCCCGCCACCAATTGACTACTGGTTATGCCGAACTTCTCTATTGCTCCAGGCATGCAACCACATGTTCAAGTCAAAAGGATTGTCACGTTCTGAGTCATGTGCCTCTATGATGGGTCTACGCCATAGGAAAAAACAGTGCTGTCAGTTTCCTCCTCCCCAGTGCTGCACAGTACATCTCTGGCTCCCGCCCAACCACAGAGGGTGCATTCATATATATTCAGGTAAACATGAAACACATTTCAACAACAAAATAAAGGCACAATTGTATAGATGACATGCCATGAAGATTCTCTAAGAAGATAACCTCAATATAACGGCATGTCGTCCACTAAGGTTTTCTGTTGCATGGGTGGTTTGTCTAGTGGGTCATTGGTGAGACCCACAGATGCAACCACATGCGTAAAAGTAGTAGGTAAATTAAACAAAACTGTGATTTATGTTAGTACCGTGGGGTTGCAATTATATGGGAGTGTTGCAACCCCACAGTATTAACATTAATCACCGTTTTGTTTAATTTACCTACTACTTTTTAACAGCCTCTACCCCCTATTCTTATTATATTATAGAGGCCTACTCCTAATTATTTGGTAGCCATATCCCTCTGTACTTTGAAATTGTTTCTTTATGTGCACGCTCATCAGCTTTGTTTTTGTTAGATTTCAGTGTATTTGTAATTTGTCTTTGTTGTTTATATCATATTCCATTCTGTCAATTCTATTAATGTATTTTATTTTTGTGTAATTGAATCCTTTTTTTTTTTTAAATTACAGATTGGTACCCATACACACATATGTATGAATTTGTATATGCATATTATTTTACATGGTCTTGTGTGTCCATACAGTTGCTTTGCGTCTTGCATTTGCATGTGTGCATATTCTAAATATTCAGAGTAATACATGTGAATATCTTCATGTGAACGAATGGGTATAAAAAAAAACATGTATATATCTAGCACATAAACAAAGCAACAACAAAAGCCAGGAGGAAGTTAGCTATCCTGAGAAAACTAAGTGGAACCACATGGGGAGCCAGTGGGAATAACTCAGTAAAGTTTACCAGCAAGGCATAAGACCACACCTGGAATATGGTTCAGCTGCGTGGTGTCCTGCATCAAACACCACATTACAACATCTAGATAAAGTGCAAAACCAGGCACTTAGAATAATGTTGGGAGCAATGAAATCAACACCCATAGCAGAGATGCAGAACATGGGAAGAATGCAAACACTTGGCGAACGCAGAGACACAAAAGTACTAATTCAGGCAGAAAAGTTTCAGTGTATGCCAAGTCATCCAATGAAGGAAAGATTCCAAAATTTAGCAATGGGACGACTGAAAAGAAGCAGCTTTATCCATCAAGCTAAACGACTCCGCAGACAACTTACAGACCTACCTGAAGTTGACAGCCCCTTAAGGCCTGTACCAGAACAAACCCCGTGGAGTGAAAGACATGGAATGCCAATATACATTCAGACCCATGTGAAAGGAATACTAAGCGTGGACGAACAGAACAGTGTGCAGCGAAGGACAGTCACCCTCAGTTTCCTGGATGAGGAATATCCACAAGATATATGGGTCAGAATATACACAGATGGATCAGCACAAAATGCTGTGAGGAATGGAGGTGCAGGTGTATATATAGAATATCCACACAAGCCTAGAGATATAATCAGAACACCGACAGGAAAATTCTGCAATAATTATGATGCAGAAATCCAGGCAATTAGTGTGGCAGCTAAAAAACTGCTGAACTCCAACTCTGACCTACAGCCTGTGGTATTCCTGACAGATGCAAGGTCAGTGCTTCAAGCTCTCCAGTCTGAAAAACTAACAGACCTGAAAAAACTACTTAGCGAATTGTCTTACCACTATAGGGTAACCATGCAGTGGATACCCTCATACTGTGGAATACCAGGAAATGAAAAAGCAGACCAACTGGCTAAGGAAGGTGCTGCCGAAGACCAACCAGATATACCAATCACCTACCATCAGAAAAAACAGATGATCAAGTCAATAAGAAAGCCACAAACACCAACACAAGATGACTATCATATTATGAACAGACCAGAACAAGTTATAATTCTACGTCTCAGAACAGGACACAACCGACTCCGCAGTCACATGTATACAAAGTTCAAGATTGGCAACACGGCCAAGTGTACATGTGGACAGGCAGCACAGAGTGCCAAACATATACTTCAAGAGTGTTCTGAGCATGAAACGCTGAGGCAGACATATTGGCCAGAGGAAACAACACTGGAATCAAAACTCTATGGGACACTGTATGAACTACAAAAGACAGTGAGTTTTATTAAGGAGACAGAATTACAGATATAGACATGTTTCAAGTGAACGAAAGAAGAAGAAGAAGAATGTATATATCTCTATGTGTGCGAATGTTCATGTTATATTTATTCAAGTGAGAAAATGTTTACGTGAATGGATGTGTATATATTATGTTGATACTTATTTTGTCATTATGCACATCTGTTCTTGTTTGATCCATTGTTCATGTTTGGATACATTTACATGCTTGTGCATGTTGTGTGGGTATCTTTCTTATAATCTATGTATTTATCATGTTAGATATATACTTGTGTTTGTTCCCAGTATACTTGTATTTGTATGTATGTTTGTATATATATATATTGTTATGCTCATGTATGTGTATATATATCCATATTTGTGTGTGTGTGAGTGTGTGTATATATATATATATATATATATATATATATATATATATATATATATATATATATATATATATATATATATATATATATATATATATATATATATATATATGTTGTTGTGTGTGCAGATACCTATGTACATGTATGTGTCTATGTTTCAATGTGTGATGTGATATCAGTATATACTTTTGTATACGTCTGGATGTTTGTATGTATATGTGCTTATATTTATAGTTATCTGTGTTTGTCGGGTAAAATGTGTGCATGTTTGGTTCTTGATTGTGTTTGGATGTGTGTATATTTTTGTTGTCTATCCTGTGCGGTCTTCTTTGCACATTTCTGTGTTCCCTATGTTTATTTGTGATCCCCCCCCCCCCCCGGCTCCTACATGCACTGTCTTTCTCTGTCCTTTCCCCTTTTGTCTCTTGTTGCCCACTTGCCCCCCCTCCCCTCCCCGTTCTTGGCAGTGCTATTTGGTGTCCCCCTTTCTTTAGTTATGCATCTTTCATCTTTGGGTATTTCATAATTTAGACATATTGAACGCATCGATATGCACTAGTTGAAATTGTATTGCACTGGATCTGTTGTTGCTGGGTGTTGATTTCCTGGTGGGAGAAATCCATTTTGTTTATATTCGTTATGGTTTTTTGTTCTTAACTGTTTTTGTTGTCTTGATAAAGGTCCCAATTGGACCGACACGTTGACAATTGTATTTGTTATTTTCTATATTTTATTATTTTATATTGATAGTTTTCTAGTAACCTATTTACTTTATTTGCATTTACCTGCCTATATTGACACAGAGGTGATGGAACCAGTCATAGTCCATTTAAGTGTCTGCTTAGTATGTTCTTTCCTGTCCTGGTGCAGAAGATGATCACTTGCTCAGCTCTGTCAAAATAGTCATTGTTGTCTTTAGGGTAGTCGACTTTACGAATAGCTTTGATAAACAGTCATCTTTTCCTGGTAGGTGATTTCTTGGTCTTTTCATTCCTGTGTTGCTTCACCTCTTGCTAACACATCTGCCTTTTCATTGCCTGGTATGCCATAGTAGGATGACATCCACTGTAGTGCTACACTTCTTTGGCTTACTTCTCATATGACTTCCTTCAGGTCTGGCTGTTTATTGTTGTCAATAGAATAAATCAATCAAGAACTTCTGCAGAGTAGTTAGAGCAGAAGATTTCAGTTGGTGAACATGTGGATTTATTTTCTTTTTCTGTATATTTTATATGCACTCCAGCATCTTTGTTTTTCACTATCTATCCATCCATAAACCAGTAACCCATCAGGTTCATAGGAATACCACATTGGATGCTTCAGCACAAGTCCTCCAGCGATTTCTATCTTCAACGATGTGGATAAATGAGGAAAGTCTTGTTCTGTCCATTCCTTGATGTTGTCTGTCCATGTCTTCATGTGTCCTCCTCAGCTCCTCCCCACTTCGACGGTTCCCTGTAGTATCATTTTTGTCCTCCTCAGCTCCTCCCCACTTCGACGGTTCCCTGTAGTATCATTTTTGACAAGGAATCATGTCTCTTCACTACTATGGTTGTTGATGTATCCTTGTATATACTTATATCCACATTTCTCTGAGATACATATCTTCAAACACGTTGCATACTATTATTTTCTTTTGAAGAGTATTCAGCTCTTTCATGGTGTGTTTTTTATGGTGGTTCTGATAGTGAGATTTTGATATTGCTCCCACGGAATTGGGAAAAGTCTTCATATTATTTCTTTTCTTATGTCTGGTAGTTCATCCTTGTATTCCCTGTTTAGTTTTTTTGATCAGTCTACTTCTCATCAGCCTTCCGGTGGCTAGGTCACCAAATCTGTCTTCATTAGGTGTATTGGCATGCTCTTGTACTTTTCTGCATGAATTATATTCATAGTGTCCCACCTGTACAGTAAGGGGATGATGTCTAACTTTTTAAAATTACATTTAAAGGAGAAATCATGGCACCTGTGATAAGACAAAGTGCTTGATTTTGTACATTATCCTGAGGGTGAAGATGGGAATTGACTGCTAAAGTCCATGCTGTTCCATATTCTAGTACCGGTCTATTTGCACCTGTATCATCATCTCAAGTGTCGTCTCCATAACGAAGGTTGGCTGCAACAAACCTCCAACATACCCTGTCTCTTGTCTTGATGGTGCACTCTGCTAGCCTGTAACCTGTCCATCTCATGATGTTATGCTCCCACTTGTATCTGTTCATACCTTTTGCTCGCATTCCCTCGACTTTATCCTCAAGTAAGGTCTTCAACAAGGCATCTGTCTTTTAATATATGTCCAAAATATTTTATTTGCTTGATATTTATTTCCTTTAATAATTCTTTCTTCATATTAAGTGTTGTTAGAACCTATGTTTGTTTTCTTCTCTTTTCATGACGTGCTCCCTATTCCTCTATATATCGACATCAAAAATTCAACAATTCTGTCTTATAATTGTTTATTGTCCATGTTTCTGAGCCATACATTAATATAGAATATATGTAGCATTTATTCTGTATATACCTTTTTTAAAGTTACTTCATTTCCTCCTTCATGTGTGTGTGTTGCAATAAATCTGTAGCTTTGGAGAAATCTGAGACATCCTCTGAATAACCATACAATCCATGTACCAATGCCAACTACAAATTTAGGTGGAGAAATAATACAGAGATCACCAACTTTCAAATATATGGTAATGCTTTTTGAAATAGAAAAAATCAGTCCGTATCATGATTGGAAACTAAGCTGCCATGATTGTGAGGCTCAAATACTATATAATTCTATCACTATAAGGTCAGACACTCCACAAACTAACCAATATTTTCAGAGCCATTTTAAAATGGCATCTGAGATATATATACTCATCATACACAGATGAAACAGAAGTCATGTCTTATGTGTGCTAAACATGATGATGATAAAACACATGATCAACTTCTACAAACAAAACAAAAGACTATAAAGAAATCTCACAAAATTAACTTCAGTGTATACCTGCTCATGGTTTTGTAATGCTGTATGATGATCATGACTTGGTATAGCTGATCTTTTCTGTTTGTGTGGGGCATCAAACAAATAATAGTCTGGAAGGTCTCCAATCTAGAATCATCAAAATACATGCATATACAAGCTGGTGTAAGTAGAACAGTTTGGTCTTAGTAAAACTCAAATACAGTTTGGTCTTAGTAAAACTCAAATACAGTTTGGTCTTAGTAAAACTCAAATACAGTTTGGTCTTAGTAAAACTCAAATACAGTTTGGTCTTAGTAAAACTCAAATACAGTTTGGTCTTAGTAAAACACAAATACAGTTTGGTCTTAGTAAAACTCAAATACAGTTTGGTCTTAGTAAAACTCAAATACAGTTTTGGTCTTAGTAAAACTCAAATACAGTTTGGTCTTAGTAAAACTCAAATAAAGTTTGGTCTTAGTAAAAAATACAGTTTAGCTTATAGTAGACATCTTTCCTTATGACAGTATTATTGTTGTTCAATAAGAAATATAATCTATGATCCATGGTAATGATAGATGTATCTCACAAGACCAATAAGAGCAACAAAGAGCCCTCCACAGTATGCATAAGGAATCCCAGGCCTGCTTGTACCATCATGTGCTGTTGTGTGTCTTCTTTATACCATTCCTGATCTTTCTCCTCCATACAACACGATCCATGGCATCCTGTCCCATGATTCAGTGCCTGTATCATTCATATAGTATTTCCACATGTCTTTGTACCGAAGCAGAGGTTGACCCTGAAATTATTTCCTAGACTTTAATTCTTCATAAGGTGGATCTTTCAGTATTCTGCTATCTTCCACCCAAGTAGTGTGCTCCAGCCATCTGAGTGTGCAGGCTGAGCATAGAAATACTGTGGTATTGCAAGTTATTTCCAATACATTAGTGTTAGTGACTTTGTCCGGTCACCCCTAATTCCAAGAATTCTATTGAGCATGTCAAAGCTGTTTAGTCGTCTCTCCTGGTACATATACAAGTAGTTTACCTATGTTTCACTGTCATAGAGGAGTGTGCTAAGCACACAAGTCTGGTAAACCATGAGTTTAGTTTTTATTGTTAATTTTCTGTTTCTCAGACCCTTTTTTGTACATCTGTTCATTGTTGTGGATACCTTGCCTCAATAATTCATAGAACAATACTCAAAGCCACAAGATATGATTATTTACACTGATTACCCATTAGCATGAGAAACAAACAGATGAGAATGGGGCTTCATCGCCTACCAAGATGGCAAGATGGTGGTGGAAAAATCTCATGTCTATCCTAGAACAACATCGAAAATGAGAGTGGAGATAGAAGCGGTAATCAATACCCAACACCTAGTGATTTTATCACACTTATAGAGTATGCTGCGCAAGATCGGAAAATGCATAACAAGAAAAGAGTCAGACACTCTTCTCAACAATTCCCAGAGCATCAAATGGGTCTACTGTCCTGGTCATGCTGGAGTCAGGGACAATGAAAGAACTCACACATTGACGGGTAAAGCTTTAGTGAATGGCATGTTTCAAGAGGAGAGAGAAGTATATTCGGAGATGAGTGAGCAAGAATGCAGCCTTGTTTCATGCCACTCTTGATCAACAACTCCTCTGGAAAAACAGAATCAAAGTTGATAGTAGCTTTCATGCCTGTGTGGAATTACTCAACTATACTTAGGAGGGTTGTTGGGCCACCGATCTTCTAGCCTGTTTTGATTAAGCTCATAGACTTACCAAGACGAATGCCTTTGTAAAATCGATGAAAGCAACATACAGGGGCTACCTTTGTTCGCGGAATTTTTCCGTCAATTCATATAATGAAAACTACATTGTGATTCAGGATAGACCAGATCACCTAGAGTAAGTCTGGTCTTAGTAAAAGACAATTATAGTTTGTTATCCCTCTAACACACTCAGACCGTACATCAGCACTCCTGCCTCCATTTCACACACAAATTATGGGTTTCTCCTACTATTCGTTCACCCACTATTCATTCCTCCAAGTCACATCTATTCCTTTTCTTCTACTATACTCACTCCCTTCAACCTGCACTTTCTTCCTTCATTCGACATACACATTATGGGCATCTCTGACCACACACCCAGTATTCAATCCTCCAGGCCACACACACATATCTACTCTTCATTCCTTCAATCGACACACCAATTTAATTTATCAAACGTACATATAGGTTCTTCTGAAACAATCGCCCCCTCCAACTCTCATGCTCATCCTTACTCCCTACCTCAAACTTACACAGCAACTAGCCCTGTCTTTAAACCAGCTGTTTCAATCTACACTTCCAACCTCCCACCAAAACACACACGACACAACAACTCTACCTCCTTCCTCACACACCCACTCTCTTCTTCCAGCTGGACAGCCCATCTCCCTCCATACAAACATACTCTCCACCTCCAACACTGACACCAACCTCTCTCCACATCTCCTCCCCCCCCCAAAAAAAAAACCACAACATATCTACACTCAAATAAAAATCATACAATCATCAAGATCTACATCAACCAAATATGTTGAGTCGTAAAATAGTTTCCACACCATCACTTTCAATCAAATCAATCACAGCAAAACACAATTTTCAGTTCAGTCTCAGCATCCAACACTAAGCAAGGGCCATTCTCTCTCTCTCTCTCTCTCTCTCTCTCTCTCTCTCTCTGTTTGACGAAGACGCAGGTTGGCCTAGTCAATGTCATTGTAAGATATGCTAACTATATTGTGTCTACTTATTAGTCCGCATTACCTGTGGTAGCAGACATAAACTAATACCCCCTGACAGCTTATTTGTAACCAAAATAGTATATCTGTACTGCATATACTAAGAGATGTAGAAGGGCACACAGCGCCCATGGGGTTGTCATATGACACCTTAGATTTAAGTGAAATATTTTGACCATAAAAAAACTACATGTAAAGATAACTAACAAGCGAATATATAACCAACAGAACATATAACTTACTCGACAACACAGCTAACAGCTAAATAGAAAACTAACATGGGAATAGATAACTAACAAGGAAATAGAAAATTAATATTGGAATAACTAACACGAAAACATAATAGGGAAACGGATAACTAACAAAGGAATATGGAACTAACGAGGAAACAACAAGGGAATAGAAAACTAGCATGGAAACATATCTAACAAGGGAATTGAAAACTAACGAAAGAACAGATAATTAACACGGAAATAGAACACAGCCAAGGAAACAAAAAAGAAACAAGATAATAGAAAACTAACAAGAAAATGGTAAACTAAACGATGTAGGGGCCTACTTCTTAACCTGTACTTCACTGACTTACAGTCAACTCATTTATGTCGCTGTAATCCTTAACTAGATATAGTCAACACATAAACAGAGCTGTACTTCTTAACATGTACCTCACGTAATAGAAAACTAACGTGGGAATAAATAAATAACAAGGGAATAGAAATCAAACAAATAACTAACAAGGTGACATAACTAACAACCGAAAAGCTAGTGTCATACTAGTAGAAAGTGTAGCGCAGATATCGCAGTCAAGCTGTATACTACAATATACTGTAATCCGTTCTTGTTGAGGACTACATCCTAACAACGAGCAGAGTTTGAGAATGAAAACAGAAGAGATCCAGTCAACTTTGTGCTAGTCGCCAGTATGTGCGTCATATGTATGTGTGACGCTTGACTGATAGATTAGGGCGTTCATAACATACACAACCGTGAGGTCCCGAGTTCGACTCCCGGTAAGGAGGGTAAAATGAACACGATGTTGCGACAGCAAAGGCATGAGCCCTTTATCACACACGACACTCGCGACCTCCCTTCTACTCCCTACTGGAGAAAATACAGAATTGACAGATTGTTTGTATATGTATATGTGCGAGTGGTCTTTTCTTCTACCTTCGTTCTCAAACTCCAACTGGTTATCAGGATGTTGTCATTACGGAATACACTGCCACAGTTAACAACGTGGCTGCGATATATGTGCTTTTATGCCTCACACATCCACCTTCAGCATGACTTTTGGATCACTTTGATGACGTAAAAGATAAGACAGCCAACACATCCTGAAATCTTCTTAGCAGTCTCTTTCGATTTACATGGCTATTCATGTGTTTTGCTATTCTTGTCCCCCTTAGTCCTCGGCAATAGACAAGCAGTGTATAGAACAATGTGTGTGTGGCTGTTTAAAAACAAACGTCTGTGTGTGCAATGGACTACATTTGCGTAGATGTCTGTGCATGTGTATTTGGAAACGATAGATAGAATGCATCTGACTCGGCAACGTAATCCCACATTGCGTGCATGGAAACAACAAAACAAGCTCTAATGAAAACAAATATAGTAGAATCAATTTTACAGGCATTGTGTAAACTGTTGAAACTAACTGGAATGGAACCAGTCCGTTCTAACGGCACCGAATTGCCTTGCAACTCGAGTAAACGGGTTTTTCCGTACCTGACTAATCGTATCTCCAAAAAAGATGCGATTTTATCAAGACATTTAATTTCAAACTATGCACTCCAGTCATTGAGAACGGACCAATCAAGACAAGGACTATTACAACAACAACGAACATCCCATACAAGTATTGAAATATCCTCAGTAACACAAATATATAACATCCATATTCGTATACGGAATTGTGTAAACTTCATTGTTGTTTTGGTTTTTTTGGGGTTTTTTTTTAATTATTTAGAAATGAGCCACGTCATCTTAGTACAACACAGGAGAATGATGGCTTTTTCTACTTTAGATTACGAGTGTCTTTTTTTTAGTCCCTGTGGATTATTGCGGGGGCTAGTTATGTGCTCTGAGCGATACTCCCTGCAATCAGAATATGTCCTCTATTGAGAAGGACGGGTGACATCTCAGGAAGCTTGATCACAATAAAGTCTTCTGTGTCTTCAGCATCCAATTTATGTGTCCACCACAGACACAAATATTAACACTCAAACATTATCTACTATTACAGTATATTTCCTATCCACGAATTCATGTTTTCTGCGTTCGTTCTCAAACTTCTGCAGGTTAGCAGGACGTAGCCCGCAGAGCACAATGCGTTGTGTCATGGTTTACAACTTAGCTGCGATTTGACATATGACTTGAGCATGATTTTTTTGGGGTCGCTGATCTATGTGTTTGGAATGTCAGCTCCAGTTCCGAATTTCCTTAATCGCCTCTTACAACATTCATGGCATGTCACATTATTTCTTTTCCTTGCTCATTTTTAGAGTCCCTGTAACAATAGGGTGAGTATTTCACTAATCTACATTCAATTCATGTATCAATACTTCACTGATATACTGTCTACTCATGTACAGAGCTGTACTTCTTAACCTGTACTTCACTGATATACTATACTGTCTACTCATGTACAGAGCTGTACGTCTTAACCTGTACTTCACTGATATACTATACTGTCTACTCATGTACAGAGCTGTACTTCTTAACCTGTACCTCACTGATCTACATTCAACTCATGTATAGAGCTGTACTCCTTAACCTGTACCTCACTGATCTACATTCAACTCATGTATAGAGCTGTACTCCTTAACCTGTACCTCACTGATCTACATTCAACTCATATGTCGCTGTAATCCTTAACTAGATATACAGTCAACACATAAACAGAGCTGTACTTCTTAAAGTGTACCTCACGTAATAGAAAACTAACGTGGGAATAAATAAATAACAAGGGAATATAAATCAAACAAATAACTAACAAGGTGACAGATAACTAACAACCGAAAAGCTAGTGCCATACTAGTAGAAAGTGTAGCGCAGATATCGCAGTCAAGCTGTATACTACAATATACTGTAATCAGTTCTTGTTGAGGACTACATCCTAACAACGAGCAGAGTTTGAGAATGAAACTTAACCTGTACTTCACTGATCTACATTCAACTGGAATATATTTCCATAGCTCACCTTCATTCAAAAAAAAAAAAAAAAAAAAAAAAAAAAAAAAAAAAAAAATTACAACTCTCAGAGTATGCAATTCTTTGAGAGGAAGCCTCTAAATTTCCTCATTTTTAGACTGAAGAGTATATCAATGTGATACTTCTACTCTTCAAATTAATATTCCTATTATGCGCATAAATATTTTACTAACCGCTGTGCATATATCTAAATTATAACCGTAAAGTCTTCTATGAATATCGTAAGTGTATTGACATTCAAAGGGGAACAAAACAGAAACATTGTGACCTAATATGAATCTTATAAGAGGCAAATCAGGAGGTGTCCGTTGTCCCATAGGATCAAGTGTCCCAACTCATGCCGAAGCCAGATGTGCTGTGCCAATATCGCAGCCAAACTATAAACCATGATACAACGCATTTTTTTCCAGATTATATCCTGCAAATTGAAAATGAACACGTTCTGTTTTAGTTATCTAACTCACTTGATTTCTCTTGCAGCAGAATGCTCCCACTAGATTTCCAGCAGGATGTAGTCCAGAGAACAGATATGTGTTATATCGCTATTTTATTTTCGTCAATGGCCCGACAGATCCGACCTCGATGGTAGTCACTAATATGTTCAGTGTTTTTACCACTTCCACTGAACAGTGGACGTCCGTAGTCATATCTCTAGACATCATCATCAGGTAGCATATCCTAAACAGGATGTAGCAATCATCACAGCCTTTAGAAACGTATGTCGATCTTGAGCCCATCTTCCTGCTTCTGTTGTGTTCAGGTGGTCTTTGATATCTCGCGTCCATCTTCTTCTTGGTATGCCTCTTGTTCGTCACCCTGACATCATCCCTTCCAGTATGGTCTTTTCTAGACTGTCATGATGTTTGATACGGCCACAATATTGTAGTTATCTGGGGGGGGGGGGGGCCATGCTGCTTAGCCTGTTTTCTTTTATATTCATTTCTCTCATGACAGTTATATTGGTGATCTTTTTGGTGCATGGTATTCTGATGATTTTTCTGTAACATTTTGTTTCAAATGCTGATATTTTATTTTTCACTTTGTTGGTGATTATTCAGGATTTACACCCATATATTGCCACTGGGAATATGAAAGCTCTTAGGAATGTTATAGTTTTGTTGTTTTGCAAGTATCTCTAGTAGGCCAGCCGTTAGTCGCAAGCTGTTGCCAGTACTGCATGCTGGTCACCAACCTAAAACCTAGCCAAGATCGAACTTGTATGACATGTTTGCTAGTGTCTGTGTCGCTATCTACATAGTCACAGATGGTCACATTTCGACATAGTTAAGGCTAAGCATGGAACCCATTCAGCTGTCCACAACAATTCGAGTAGATAATCTGGTATTATAATGTGAGCAGACTAGAGGCAGATAAAGACACCACTGCATATATCCAACAGGAGCTTGTATAAGCTTTTACAGACCATCGGTAGTAAAATACCTCTGTTCAGAATTAATTAGGACTCTTCATTAATTGCGTTTTTATCATTCTCGTAAGTTTTCGTTGGTCACTATTTATATACTTGAAGTGGCATGTCAAAAATAGCCAAGGCTATTAATAGACCAACGAAATCCACGGAAATCATCAAAGTGTAAACATCATGTTTCCCGTTTCTGTGCACAGGTCTTATACACCGGAGATCGGCCATGCTATATGCATATCAGTGAGAGTTGAAAACTCCTCGTTGCATCTGTTGAAAGACAGTGCGGATGGTGGACAAATTCGTGGTTTAAAAAAAAAAAGACACATAATGAAATGATACGTTTTTATGGTCACTGACAGCATATCATTATGAGCATTCGGCGGAAAATATGTATGGGGACTTCATATTGATGATTATAAGAAAAGGGCACGAAGTGTGTTCACGTGATCACGCAAAACTCAATCTTTGCATGTCACATTTGTTCCGGAAGAAGCTAAATAAGTTCACGTGATGAGACCTTCCGGTCTTCACAGACGCCAATCTGGGATTTGCAGCCCAGAGCAATAACAAGATATATTGTGCTAGTATTTTATACATTTATAAATATTTCATTGTATAATTTTCCCAATGTGTCTCCAGCTGTCAATTACCAAGGATTCCCATTCAATAAAATAAAAAGGAGAGCGAGGCTATATCAATCGTCTCACCATTGTTGTATGTATTTGTGGAAGTTTTATTTTCTATTCCACCGTATTATAATCATGGGGAAATGTGTAGTTCGTATTTCCATAAATGTACGCAGCCACACTCCATCAATGTATTCCTTCAAATCCCTTGTGAATAGACTGAACAACATATATTGATCGTATCATTTGCTGGAACGACTCTGAATAACCAAACGACCAGTCACGTGTAAGATCTTTGTACGGCTACGCTTTGACGATTTCGATCCAAACGGATTCTGGAAGCATCACAACAGTTTAATTTCTTATACTGTCAAATAATACGTTGTGCCGTCTCCATATTGATTGATGGCTGTAATGAATCTACAACATCACACACCCTTTGTCCACCTAGTACATTCTGACATGCTGCTATATGATTTTTCTACGTTGAATTTTTTATAAGACGTCATCTTCTGATGGAACCATATCACGATTAGCGCTGGCTCTGCATGCATGTTCAAATTCAAGACTATTCTTAAGCAGAAGCATCCCGTCTCCTTGTGTTGGCAAACTATTAGACATGTCTGATGTATTTTTTCTTCAGTGTTCAAATTCCAAGTCGACCACTCTTAAATCAGGATGTAGTCTATAGAATGGAAATACGTTGTGTCGCCGTTTTATTTGCACTAATGGTCCGACACATTCGTCTTCGTCTTCGATGGTTGATGCATTTTACTCAGCAACTCCTTTTTCTTTCTGCTATTTATACTATTGATATCTCTTTTGGAACTTACACCTTAAAACACTTTTCATTCTGTATACACATATTTTCCAAAAATTAATGTATACTTGAAGTCGCCTCAAGTGCATACTCTAACGTGCACACATGTTTCGTAACGAAGCAAATATTTTCTCAAGATATTTCAAACTCGTTAACATGTAATGTTAATATAGTATTATTATTATTGCGCCAGTATTATTATTATTATAGTGTTGTCAGGGCCCGAGAGGGGAGTAAAGAACATCATTAGTTAACATTACATGTATGTTGTAAGAGGCGACTAAGGAGATTTTGGGTTGGGGTTGACTCCCTTCCCATATACGTTCAAAGTGACCCAGAAGTCACGCTGAAGTCGGATGTGTCAATCCGAAAGGCAAAGATATCACAACTAAGTTGCAAAGATGACATAGTAGTAGTGCACGCCAGCAGATCTGCTCTCTCAACGCCTTCCAACTTCGACCTCTCCATTACATCAAGCCACTGTCCACGAGCGCAGCCCGCTAATTTTTATGATCATGCTTATCTGAGTCATTGAGAATGTAGATATGAACTGGCCTTTGTGTATCCATCCATTTCTGTTTGCTCATTGCCATAATCTTCATTGTCATGCTGCTTTTACTCACCGCGCATACACCCCTCTCCCTTTTTATGGTCTTCTTAATTCACCAAGCTGTGAAGGCCCAAACACTAAGCGTTTATCTATCAACCGAACCATCCTTATATTAATCACACCTCTCCTGGAATTGTGATTGCTATCATTAACTCTATATTAAGAGTGATCATTCGAGAGAGGCTGGCGATCTATGGGTACACATATCCATTTCGCACCAGGTGCCACGTCCTCTAACATGCACACATTTTGAATTACTTCTCAGCAAGCCCCACCCATAACTCATTTTCACTATCTTTCACTCTTTGGATTTCAGAATACAGAATGTTCTTTATTAGGTGTGATTTGGATGTAGGATCGTGCTCAGCAAAATGTATTCTGTAGTTGGACAAGTCGAGTAATAATCACAAGGAATAATTTAGAACCCGTACATTATAGTTCCCATATTATACTGAAGTCACCAAGAGCTAACACTAAGTGACTCGTGGATCAAAGACAAGACAAAATGATCCAACCTCATATTTCCATGTGCAAGACCATGCATATTTAATTATGGTGCTTTTCTCCCTTGTGCTGGAGGGGGGCTCGAAATGAGAGCGAAGAATAATAGCACTGTGAGCTACAATGGATGTCACAAACGGCGACTAAGGAGAATTTTAAGGTTAGCTATCCAGAAAACTCAAAACACATCCGAAAGTCAGATGTCTTTTCGCTTTCTGCCTCTTTGTACATTGAAGCATCAATGGTAGAAGCGTTCTTTGAAGACATACTTTTTGTGTGCATCAAATGTTTGTTTTCGTTGACTCTTATTTCTGTAATCCATCTTTTTCATGATCTGTCCCTGGCTTTGTATCCGCCGTGTCGGTATAGCAATGCGTCAAAGCTTTTTGAGAGACAATATCTGATGCTAGTCAGGAAGAATGTGAAAACGACGTAATCTGTTTTCTGATGTAATCTAGGATTGACATTGTGCTTGTTAATCTTCTGATGTTTTGGTTTCTGATTATGTCCCTTATTGTTAATTCGAAAATTCAAAATAGAAAAATCATTTCTGTTGTGACCAGTTTTCTTTAGGCATTTATTGTTAGTGTTCACGTTTGACATTGGTAGCATAATAATGGTATGATGATAATTTTATATAGTGTAGTTTTGGTGTTTATTTTCACGTGTTTTTTTTTAATATGAGACATCAGCCCTAAGATCTGGTATGCTATGATTTATCTATGCATGATTACTTTTGTGTTTTTTTGGGTCTGATGATATGATGCTTCCGAGATAAGTAAATTCTTTCACTTAAGTTGTTGGTCATTGTTGAAAATAGTAGTGTTTCTTTCAGTTTTTGCGGTTGACATTACCTCGGTTCCTTCTGTGTTTATCTGCATCTCTATAAGATCCTCTGTTTTGTTTCTTAAGCCACATATATTTACTGATTGTCGTCTTCTGCGAACTCATATTTTATAAGAGCGTTTTAGTTCTACGGTGTCTGTTTGTTAGACCAGTCGCAATGTCATTTCAGAGTCTCCGAATGGTTAAACAGTTTTCTAATCTATCACTTTCAGAAAAGAAAACATTGCATTTAGAAAAAACTGGACCATTGAAATATACTTCTCTTTCAGAAAGCGGGGGTGATAAACCGACATACCTCGCCACAACCGGACGTAGATAAAGAGTTACCACAAAGTCGGATGTGTAAGGCCGAAATGGACAGATAGCCATGCCATGATTACACCACCAACGGTGAACTCATGCAAAGAACTAAACAAACTCCACAGGAGCAAGAACTCAGAAATCGGTGCTGGAGATGGATATAATATACATTAGGAAGATCAACTTGAAGAACTGCAAGACATGCGTTGTTGTAGAACCGACAGGGAAAGAACAATTTAGGAAGTTCCAAGAAATAATTATATCAAGAGACAAAAAAAGGCTTGTTGGAGCCGTAAACATGGATAGAACTGGAAACTTCTTCTTCGTCGTTCATTCTTAAACCCCAGCTGGATCCTTCTTGCAGCAGGACAATGGTCATACTAGATTTCCAACAGGATGTAATCCAAAAAATGGAACTGCGTTGTGTCGCCGTTTTATTTGTGCCAAAGTCCCGACACATCCGTCTTCGGCGGTTAAGTAGATACAATAATAATATTTTGCTTCACATTTTCCTAAAAGTATGGTTCAACTATAGATTATAATTACTACTTGGAAAATCAATATTCAAACAAGGAGTACAAACTTGGACACGACCCTATTATGTGCTACCGTGCTTCCGAAAGAAGAGCAAATAATGTGACCTGCCAGCATGGTGTGAGAAAGAAGAGTTGGTCCGCGGATTGGTTAACCATACGGTATATGGTCAAACTAAATCAATAAATGCATGTAATATCAGATGTGTGCCAAAAGCTTAGATATCGCACACTAGTTGCAAACAACGACACACCACGTTACATTATCCGTAATATATCCTGCTATCGAAAGGAGTTTGAGAACAACCGAACCGCATAAGAGAAGGAAAAAACAAACAAAAGGTACCCGACTCGCACAGTTGGGTGAGGTACACACTGCTATGAAGAGCACTGCTACCATCTCATACAAATATGATCATGTACTGTGTGACAGAATACTACTCACACCTTGCAATATGTATGGTATAAGACTGTCTTTATGTGAGTGAGTCTTTACATTAAGCGTGTGTGTATTTTTGGTTTTGATCCCCAGGAATTATGAGCAATGTGGAGTTTTCTCTGGAGTTTTTCTTCATACCCAAAAGGTTCGAATTCTCTAAAGTGTGCAATTTTTTTAAGAAAGCAATCTACTCAGATTATATGTATACTGTCAGCATCGCAACCGGAGTCTGAACTTCTAGTTCTGAGTACACAGAATATTGTCACTGTTTCTTTCCAGACATTCGTGGGAGGCGAGTAAGGGAAGTTGAAGATAGGCTGACACCCTGTCACCTGTGAAATAGTCATTGTCACTGTATGTTTTGCCTCGATTTCATATTTGTATTTTCTGTCAAATGGTCCCCATGGGTGGCAGAGATGCAGGCCAACGAACATTGCAACTTTGTCATTTTTGTGGCAGACTCCTAGGTGGCGCAGAATGCTAGGTATGCAATCACTGCAGATGCGTCAACAGATCCTGACGAAATAATGATGAACTAGTTGGTCCAGACGTATATGCTGCACTCCTGGCAGTATGTGATGATACTGAGTTGAAAAATGGGGTAGTAATGAGAAGGCTATGTTCACCATATGTTTGTAGAATACGAAGTTTTCTCCTGCATTGACCCACTCCAAGTTTATCGATTACACCACCCCATGAGATATTGTCTGTACCCACCCTTGCATTGAAATCTCCATGGAAAATGAGTTAATCAGCCTCTGGAATTGCAGTGATAATTGCATGTAGCTCATAGAACTAACTTCTGGATTTTTCAGCATCGGCGCATTCGAACTGATGATGGTTGCACATTTCTTGCCAAAGAGAAAGGGTGGAGGAGAACTGTTACCGACATGGGGCGATCATTTATTGCCTTTGGTAGGCCTGCTAGTTTGTCAGTGGAGCTGTTAATATCGAAGTCAACTCATGCTTAACGCATTTCCTTTTATTCCTCTTCCGTTCCAAAAGAATGTATAACCGGCACCTCTTTCCCAGATGCAACAAAACATACCAAATCCTAGGACAGATAACACATATTTTCAAGAACAAAAATGTAAACATTGACACCAAAGCTGCATTATACAAGACTATTGTTATTCCATCACTGTGCTACCAGTGCCAAACCTAGACAATGACAGCACAAGACAAAAGAAATATTGTGACAGCAGAAACGACATGCCTACGAAGAATACCAGTATTGGAACACATCAAAAGACAACAGATCAAGTTGTTTTCACACGCTTCCAGAATACCAACAGACAGCATGCCACAAATGGCCGTGACCCATAGACATCACGGCTATAAAGCCAGAGGCAGAACATGCAAAAGATGGATCACAGACATCAAAGGAACAAGTTTACAAACAGCACACAAGAAGGTCATCGCCAGAGAACTCCTCCACCTCTGACGACGAAATGCATACAATGGCCACAGCATACAGATAGATAGACCATGATCCATGCAGTTCACACTGCGTTGCTGGCATTCGCTTTCATACCCGGTGGGCCCATAAATTATCGTTCCTGATACGCGTGAATTGGCCGCAAATCATATTTATGGGTAATAGTTGGCAAGACCGTCATGCTCTTGTAGACGGTATCAACATGACATCAAATTGGAGCCTGAACGTGTCTCAGACCGTCCACTGATGAGACCGTTCAGACATTACATTATTTTGGCCACTGCATAATGAACGGTTCGGTGTTATTGATGCTGACGTAAATTACTTCAACACATAAACATCACGTTATTAAATAGAATCGCACGTTATAATAGAAAAACTATATCGAGCTGACAGCTTCATCTTATCGGCTCTTAAAAACAACATTGGTATTATCAAAGAATATGATAATAACACAACCTTTGAAAGCTCAGTATCCTACACAGCACTGGGGGGAAAATAGAGCTATGTTGGGTGACGCAGAACACATCTCCATACATATATAACTTCGTTTTTGTTATTCGCTATAGGCTTTTAAACTGCAAGACATACACGGTTGAAATTTGGCACGGGTATATGTTAGCTAAAATGGAAAACACTGGCGCTCGCCGAATATCTTAAAAGTTCTCCTGTAGAGGTAGCCATTGTAAAACAAATAATAATAGCTATAAACGGTAGGAAACAATACTGTTCTATTTCAATTGACGTTTACTCTGAACAGGTTCACTAGTATTTCTCCTTGCATTTCTGCTATTTTTTTAATGATCGATCAAATGTATAAAACTTTTCATATCTGCCTTAGAATCGATCGATTTTACATTTCATCCTACTTACAGTGACGACTGTCAAGATTATGACAACCACAATTATATAAAACTCAAATTGTTTACTTTTTAAATGTAATATTTCCGTGACTGAATGGTTTAAATGAGTGATTTTTATTTTTATTGAGGGCGGGGTGAGAAGTTCGACATTCTGTGTTCTATCTCAGAGGCGATGATTAATGTATTTTCTTTCTTCAAATTTTAGAAACCTAGGCGCACAAAGATGAAAGTCTTTGGCGCATTTCAAGAATAATTCGCGTCTATTGTTCTTCTTCTTATTAAACTTTAAAAAGTACCCCTTCAAATCACATATGACAACTGTATGTAAGGGCATAACTGGATTCAACTTTTCTATTCATAACAACCACGTTGGTAGGCATGGACAATACTGCTTTTCTTTTTTATTCTCAGCCCGGCAACGCCGGGTATTACTTCTAGTATGTATAAATATATATTATTGGCCTTTTCCGCCTTGCAGACGGTCATATAGCAATAAGAAGAAGCAATCCGTTAAATATTTTCTCAGAATGTGACTTTTCAAGCGATCATATTACAGCAACTGAAGATTTATATTTGGGTCTTTCTCTTTTTCTTCCACATCTTTAAACATATTATTTCTGAACAATGCTGCTCCCGCACGCAGGTTCTGCCTCCAGACATCCCGAGTTTTTGCCGTGTTTTCATAGTTTTTGGATTCTATGTGGAAGCCTTTCATTGAGGATTTGCAGATGTCTTTATACCTCATAAGAAAGGGCGTCGGTCTATAACGTTCCGGATGTCGTGGTCGCTGAATTACCAGAATCGTGATCTCAATTTTTTACAGTTACATTCTCTGATGCAACTTAATTGATCTAACGTTCGCAGTTGCAATAAGTTGCGAAAAAAAACTCACTAAAAGAGGTATTTTTTCTTTAACCAAACGTCTGCCAATATAACCTATACAATATGGAGAGTTCCCGCGTTCTACTTGCTATTTCATTTTTTTTCCCTTTTGCGCTGAAGTTAGCGCATAGAGCCGATATCTCCAATTCTGTCTGTTCAAAGCTATTCTGTGCAGTTCTTGAATAGTATGGATATTGATTGTTTTACTTTCTCTAAGTATTGTTCTTCTGAGTGATCTTTTGGTCTACGTCTGGCTCTTTTGCCTGTAGGTATCCATTCAAGAGATTGGTGGTGCATTCTGTTGATGTCTGCGCGTAGGACATGCCCGATGTAGGACCAACGGCGTTTTCTGATAACACCTGTGATGAAATTTTGATGTGTCTCTTCTCTGATTTTATCATTCGATTTGAATTACTCCAATGGGTGTTTACTAGCTATACGCTTGAATATTTTGGTGGCGATTCAACATGAAATAGAAGCAAATAATAGTAACACTATTTAGCTTCATGCATTTTATAAGAGGTGAATAAGGAGGTTATGGGGTGAAGTCGGCTGTCCCATCCTATATAGGGTGGGTGAAAATGACACAGAAGTCGAACCGAAGTTGGATGTGCCCGAACGAAAACGCAGATATAACAGCAAATCTATAAAACACGACATAATTAATTCCGTTCTGCAAACTACATCCTACTCATCTACAGGAGTTTTGAGAACAAACACAAAAGTTGAATAGTAATGTACTGAACAAGATAAGTTTTGATTATTATCTTTATTCTGATATATATGAGACAAATGGTGGCTAATATTGGAGAACTATGGAATACAAATACACTTAGACCTACTAGACAACATAAAAGCTTAATACTTCTTTTTCTGTATCCGTTCTCAAACTCCTGCAGATAGCAGGATGTAGACCGGAAAATGGAATGCGTTGTGTCATGGTTTACAGCATTGCACTGTATGCGTCTATCGGCCTGACACATCCAACTTCAGTACTGCTATGAGTCACTTTGACCTATATGGAATGGAACAGCCAACTCCACCCCATAACCTCCTTAGCCTCTTGCGACATGCATGGATGGTAAACAGTGTTGCTATTATTTGCTCCCCAATCGTGCACCAGCAACATGGCACAAAGCGTTATATAAAACTGATATAGCATAATCAGAACTACTCAGGGCACAACAGACACATTTGAAATAAAAACAGGGAATCAGCTAATACTGCGTACTATCACTTCTGTTCAAGTGAACTAAAGAAGCAGATGCAAGAAACGAGTCCACCACTGCAGGAAAGCCAAATAAAGAACACAGAACACAGCTCACTAAACGAACATCTGTTTGTATTAACGAAGTTGAATATGCTAATCTGAAGATGAATTAGTTACATACACACATGCTACATACAATGTGCGATCAATACAACATGAAACTAAACACATCTAAAACAGAGATTATGAAGTTACGCAGTACAAATGGCTCGTTAAATGTATCTTTCAATGGTACAAAACTAAAACAGTTCTCATAGGGTGGAAAACTCGACAGATAGATCTAAACAAACTGTCAGAAAGCCACTGATGTGACTTACTAGCTGTCACCAATACTCACACCCATGACACAAGTTTCATTGTCCGGGAAAAGTTTAGAAAGAACTAGCACAATGAGATATCTGGGTGTGTTTTTTGACAGAAGCCTGAGTTTCAAGGAACATGTTGACCAAATTATCATAAGGGCAGGCAAAGGCTTAGCAGCAATGAAGGTTATGGCTGCTGCGCAGTGTGAGCAAAGATTGTTATTTCTTTTGTACCAGGGTTTGGTTGTGGCTGTGGTGGAATATGCACTGGCAATTCTGACTCTTAGCCAAACTCAGATCAAAAGACTGGATAGAGTCCAGAATGCAGCAATGCGTATCATTCTGGGATGCACAAGAGACACATCGACAAGAGCTATGCGATACCTACTTGACTGCCCAACAGCTGAGCATATATTACAGTATTGCCGTGCACGGGCGTACCTTCAAATACATGCAGATAAGGAACACCCGTTGCATTCCGAAATACAGAAAGTTAAAGGCAGCAGACTCAAGAGAGGAAGGTCGTGGATGGGACGTGCTGATGATGTAATACAAAGCGTGTGCAGATTACAGGATGTGGCAGCTGGTGCGGAATGGATAGGTCTACCCACAGATTTCGAAACTTGTTTGAGAGTATTAATATCACTTAGCAGTGAATGCAGAGAATGGTGTCCCACAGCTGTGGAGAAAGAAGTGCAGGTTTTAATCAGTGAGAATACCAAAGAGGGGGATGTGATTATATACACTGATGGATCTGTAATTAGACATGTTCGCAGTGCTTGGGCCTTTACAGCTCAGTGCGCAGGTAAAACGATCAAGGAGGAAAGTGGTGCATTTGCGCTCACTACGAGTAGTATGACCATGGAGACTATGGCGGTGACCAAGGCATTTGAGTGGCTACGCACACAGAAAGTAACGCAGGTCTGCATCTTGAGTGACTCTATGAGTATGATTAAGAAGGTACAAGTGGGCCTCCTTCGCGAACAGTGGATTGAGGCCTTGAGAAATGCGAGCTTGAAAGCGGTTACATTTATTTTCGTGCCGGGACATGTGGGCGTTCGAGGCAATGAAAGAGCGGATCAACTGGCATCGTGTGCGATTGTGGCAAAGGGCGATGGGGCAATGGATCGCGCTGACGTTTTGAACTCCTTAAGAGATATAACACGCGAGAGTGAGACTAATGTGGATGATGATTCCTTTTCAATGGCTAGGATTAAAGATCAGGGATTGAGATGCGGTGTTGCTAGAGGTGAACATTTTGGAGGGCGCAGAAGAATGATGGTCAACCAGCATAGGACCGGTACTGTCAGCAGAAGTGTGATGGCGGATACACTCAAGGAGAGATCGGAGCAACTATGGATGTGTCCTGTTTGCAGTGATGATGATCCGACGACTAACTAACTAACTAACTAACCAATACTCAAAGACCCATCAATCTGCATGGCTACACAATGTTAATGATAAGCGGTATTTTTATATCAAGTCTGAGTTACCAATGTCAAACATGATCCTTGACAAAGACGATCACATTGTGTGAAATGAGATGTTTGAGGGAATCTATAAATTTCACCAAAAGAGACGGACGGAGAAATTAAGGTACCAAGAAAGAAATAAAGAACATCTTATGTCAAGACTACATCGAGAGACAGCAGTCCGTGTGGTATGACCACCTCATGATAACGGAACCAACGAAAACAGCCTTTCGGGCACACAACAGCAGAAGGTCGGCCCACACGGCACGAGGAAGACCAAGAACTAGATGGATAAAGACAAATAAACCTTAAAGGCTGACAATGACCAATGTGACCAAAATGGCCAAAGTCGGACAAATCCAACTCTTCCCCCCCCCCCTCTTCCAGAACGTAGCGACACAAGAGGAAATGACAATATATATACGGATAGCTGGCCTATACGAAAGAGTATGCCAGAGAAAGCACCGGGAGGCATGGCTTATATATCCTGCAAACCTTAAAAAGAAGTTATCAAGTACCAATCGAAGAGTGATTTACACTTACGACCTTGCAGACTGTTCAAACCAGGGCCGTGCCGTGATGCACAGAGGCGGCACCAATCAAAATACATTGCCGTGGGTGGAATTTCTAAAAATAATTTAAGGAGGAGGCATTTCGAAGACTTGCATCATACTGAGAAAATCTACAGAACGGCCCCGGTTAAAACTGCCGTCACATCCGAGTACGCAGTACAAACTTTAGAGAAAACGGTGTCTACTATCTTGTTCAACCCCCCTTCCCCCCCCCCCCCCATACTGAAAACATGCATCAAAATATTACAAGTAGACGCCACGAGATGTTTAATTATTTACATTGTCTATGTGTGTAAATTTTATGTTCATCATTTAATATTTGAAAGAGTTATTTATTTAGGATTGGGGTTAGGTATGTAGAACACAACTATCTTAACCCTAACAAAATTAATATTTAAATTATTAAATGCTGAACATGAAATTTACATAGCAGGGGAAATAACTCGACTATGTGGTGGCGTCTACTTCTACTGTACCTATTTATGTAATTCAATTCTGTTTCTTTATTTTTAACCTGTAATTGACCAATTTGCATGTGTAAGAAACAAGTAATTGCTTTTGGGTATATCGGCTTTACCATACAATGATGAATAAGTTAAAATATTGATGAGACAAAACACGAGCTTACATTATTTTAAAATAGGCCTATACGTCGTGTTCGGAGATGAGAGGTACTTACAAAGCGAAATATTTGATTTTTAAAAATAACAAATGAACACAGCTAATTATTGGATTGCTATTAAGTTATTTTTATATTCTTCAATTTTTTTTTTTTTGCAGTCGCATATTGATTGATAGGAATGACAAAACACTGACAGCGGCATGTCATGTGTGCCCACACAGAAGCTGGAATTAGAGAACTGATTAGATAAAACCGGTTCTATACAGACCTTGGCACATATTATCTTAAACAACTAACGTTCATAGCACGTCATCAAGATAAACATAACATATTTTTGTCAACGCTAAAGCTTATGACAAATCATAGTGCCATAAAATTCGGGCTAAAGAAAGTATTTCCGGCTCTGTGGCGGCATGGTATAGTGTGGTCTGTGGCGACCAAGGTACCATGTTCGAATCCTGTCTGGGTGCAAGGGACTCGCATTGCTCTAGTGCGAACACAGGGTTAGCAGATAACCAAGATTAAAATTACCTCCTCGTGATGCACACTGGAAACGGAAATACAGCTGTTCAAATAAGCAATATCTCCACCTCTGTGAACAACACATAGTGTCAATATCGACACATAGCAACGTCAGACAGTCCGTTCCGAGCATTGGAGAGGCGGTCAATCTGTGTGTGGTGATTTTCTCAAGAAAACTTATGAGTTAATTTATTTCGTCCGCTGCTGTCTATACCACGACAGGATCCTCAGATGTGCCTTAGATAGTATCACACGTGTGTACCGCAACATCATCTGCAAGTGTTGTACCATAATGTACATAGATGAGACTCGCAGACAGATTCTGTTAACATCTGTAAAGCATCAAACGCTAGACTGGTATTTCTTATGCTGACCACTTGAATGGGATGGACCATCGGGGTGCCCATTATATTAAAGCGGCGGCCATTAAATTGCGCATCTCAGATGACAGGACTCGTCACGCGTTTGATATATCAATTTGTACAATTTAACCATTTGGGATCAATGCCCGTCAGTCCTAATATGATGTTGTTTTGTCATTTCTCTTTTGTTTCACCAACA
Organism: Meghimatium bilineatum; assembly: GCA_034231615.1. Lineage (NCBI taxonomy): Eukaryota > Metazoa > Mollusca > Gastropoda > Stylommatophora > Philomycidae > Meghimatium > Meghimatium bilineatum. Next base: position 74,262,956 of record CM067299.1, on the reverse strand, counting down.
TTTGGGTGTGCTTTGTCTGTTTTATGTTTTTACCTCTGACCTCTTAATGTTCAGTCATCTAATTTAGGTTTTAGAATATGTTCTTCGTTGGATGGCTTAAATTACAGTAAAGCTTTCATGCCTGTATTAATATCTTCGTGTCTCGCTTATGGTGTTTGTATTCTTTCAATTTTCTCGCTCTCTACTATGAGTGTTGATTTCATTACCCCTAACGTTATCCAGTGTTTGTAACATTGATGACAACCCCAGATGATTCTTGGCCCCACAATCTCAGATTATTCTAAGAGCCCAGTTTTGAATTGTATCTAGTTCCTGTAATGTGACGTTTGATGTACAAAACTATACAGCTGAACCCATATTCCAGATGTGGTCGCATACCATGTCAAAAGTATTTTGCATCACCCGTTCTTCGTGTTGTTCCACTTTGTTTTCTCAGGATAGCAAACTTGGGTGAAAATATGAGTAAATGAAACAATCATTTTTCTTATGCGTTCCTTCTCAAACTCCTGCAGATTAGTAGGATTTAGTCCTGAGAACGGAATGCATTGTGTCATGTTTACAGCTTAATTGCAATATTTGCGCCTTTCCGCTCGATACACCCAATTACAGCATGGCATCCGGAAACTTGTGTCCTTTATGAGATGGTACAGCTAATTTCACCCCAATTCCGTCCTTAGACCGTATCACGTGCACAGAAGGTAAACAGTGTTACTATCCTTTGAAAACAATTAATATGAAGGTATTTATAGCTGTGATCCCATAATATAATAACAACAATAAAACATGTACACCATAAGGATCATAGGGCTGATACATGAGAACACAAAACATTGCCAGATGGACGATTGTGGAAAATCATTCCTTGCCGTCATCACCCAAAAGGGTGAATGAAACAACAATTACTAATATTTTAATGGAGTTAGCGAAGTGTGATAGACCACCAGCAAAAACAAATACAATAAATATCTCTGACATTTATCAGGTCCCAATAAAGAAGTAGTGAATAGTAATATTGTGAGAAGTGTACATATAGAGAGTGACTAATCTAAATGGGGTTGGGATTTGGTTAACTTCATGTAGAAAACTACCGGTAACAATTACCAACAACAAATTACTGAATGAAAGGTTAAATAGTGTTGCTTTGCAAGCTGCAAACTAGCAACATTCGACTCTTAGAGACAATTTACCAACAATTCTTCTTCTTCTTCTTCTTTCGTTCACTTGAAACATTTCTATATCTATAATTCTGTCTCCTTAATAAAACTCACTGTCTTTTGTAGTTCATACAGTGTCCCATAGAGTTTTGATTCCAGTGGTTTCCTCTGGCCAACGTCACTAAAATGGGTGCCACCGGGAGTAAGAAGAAGAGGGAGACCTAAAGAAACTCTATGAAAACCATTAATAGAGAAGGTATGTCAATGAACCTAAACAACATCCAAGAACTGAAAGACATGGCAACACAAAGACAGAAATGGAAAGCTATGGTTTCTATCCTATGTGCCTCCTATGGCCCTGGAGGAACATAACATAACATACAGATATGGCCTGGCTATTTACAAATTAAGATTATTTGAGAAATAGATTCTTGCAAAGTTTGAAAATCAATACTAAAACTTAGTGTTCTACAATAACGTATGCAAACATAAAATTTGAATTAGATTATTTTGTGATGTTGTTGTGAAGACGTTATCTAGTTGTGTTGCGTGATACTATGGTTGCTGGTGCTCTTCTCTGCCTGGTATCTCAGACTTTCATCCCGTAAAAGTATTGAAGTATCCTCAGTAACGCAAACATATAACATCCGTATTCGTACTACAAGGGCCAATAGGTCTTCTTGTATACATAAATAACATATAGACAGTACAATTTTGCTTCAAATAATTGCTTATAAGTAAATTCAAGTAGGAAGCAAGAGGATTAAATTAAAAATTCTTGAGACTAACATACTTGTACGGGATGCTCTTTGTTGTAATAGTCCTTGTCTCAATTCTCAGTGACGGGAGTACACAGTTTGAATGTCATGACAAAATTGCATCTTTTTTTGACGATGCGGTTAGTCAAATACGGAAAAACCCATTTACTTGAGTTGTCAGGCAATTCGGTGCCATTAGAATGGAGTTGTTCAATTCCTGTTAGTCTCAAGAATTTTCAATTTATCCTCGTTTCTTACTTGAATTTACTTGGAATGCAGAATGACACAAAAAAACAGACACTAACGGTTAGACTAGACAGTGACAAGATAGATGTGGGGTACATACAAGAATCAACCTTAACCAACATCTCAGATTCCCTATCAGGGGCAGCCAAAAATTCAGACAGGACAGAGAAGGGAATAAGGGAGGGTAATTACACTTATACGCTACACCATACCAGCAAAGCAGATAGAAATGAATACAATAGGAGAATCAGAGACTATAGGAATGGATGAGCACATAGACAACCAACCCATCAGAATTTATAACACATACAGCCCAATAGGAAGAGCCCTTAAATTAGAAATGATGGATATTACAGACACACACTGCATTGTAGTGGGCAACTTCAACAGCCACTCTGAAAGGTGGGGTTACCAGCAAACTGACTCAAGAGGAAAAGGAAGCTGAAGAATGAGAAATTGATAATAACCTGTTTCTTGTAAATACACAGGAAGATTCCCCAACTTTCTAATAAAGGAGGTGTAAATAAACATCAGGCCCCGATTTAGAGTATGCCACTGGCAATTTGTCTCATAAAATAGTAAGAATGGTTATGAACCATCAAGGGGATAGTGATCACAAACCAACCAAACTCACTATCAACCTCAACTACACGCTCTAAGAGCAGAAACCTCTTCCCCGCTGGATCTATAAGAGAGCAGACTGGGAAAAATTTGCAAAGCTCACAGATGCATATAGTAAGCCTATCAATACCCATCCAAAGAAAATAAAGAACAAGACAAAAAAAGCTAACTGAGGCAATCCTTAGAGCAGCAAAAGAATGAATATTAAGAGGGGCAAGGAAAAACTACAAACTGTACTGGTCCAAGAAGTACAAAAGCTTGGAAGACCTGAATATGGCCAGAGAATTAGCAGAAACATAGTAGAGTACAGAAAGCAATATAGACCACAAGGCATCCTCTGCTAGATACAAGAAAGAGGTAAAAACATCAGCAAGGAAGAGCTGGATAGAAAAAAACTGGGAGCCTTAACATAGACAAAGATGGAAATAAACTCTGGAAACTTGCCACAGCATAAGGTGATGAAAACAGCAGCAGACCACCAATAACACTTGAATATGATAAAAAAATGCGCATGGGAAAAGTAGCAGCAAACATTCTCATAAAAAAGTTATGCAACTGTGAGCCAGATAAACATACCAAAAGAAAGGGAAAAAAAGAAATTAAGAATAAAATCCATGGACTAAAGGATATGCCCATGGTAATAGCACAGCAAATGAGACACTTATGAAACTGGGACCTAAAGTAAAGCTTCTAAAGGTAGTAAACACTAGCCGGAGAACATGACAGGTGCCCACTACATGGAAAGAAGCTATTATGGTACCCATTCTAAAGCAAGGGAATGACAAACTTGACGCAAATAGCTAAATAGATGTATAGACCAGTCAGTCTCTTCAGCTGGAAGGAAAACAACTAATAGCAGCACAACAGAGTGGCTCCTGACAACAGAGAGATTGAAGATGCATACCAAGAAAAAAAAACATGATTGCAGTGTGGGTTGATATAGCAAAATTTTGAAAAGGCTATACACGGGTAGAGTTAGGCCAGTATTAGAGTATGACATCACAGCATCTAAAACACAATTCAATAAAATAAACAAAACCCAGAATCAAGCTAAATGTATTATCGCTGCATCTAAGAAATCTACACCCATAAATACATTAGAAACATTAACTGGCCTTCAGTCAATGGGAGGTAGAAGAATAATGAAGGTAGTTAACAAGTGGAAAAAAAGAAGAGCCCCCTGAACCATCATATGCACCTAAGAATTAATGGCTATGGCAGAAATGCTCCTGGAGAGGAGCAACTTCTCAGCAAACACAAAGAAACTGATAAAGAAGGCACCAACTCTAGGACAAGCGACAAGCAAAACCAAAGCCCATACAACCAGTCAGTAACATCCCTACTTGGGCATACACTCAGAACTAAAAGAACAAATAGAAGACATAGAAAAGAAAGAAACTCAGACATACTTGGAGGGAAAGCATATCATAGAACATCACTTTGCAGTTAATTACCCACAGGATGTATGGACTCATTATAAAACTGGGATTTTCACAGATGGCTCAGTCACAAATGCAACTGGGAATGAAGAAGTGACCCTCAGACTAAAACACGGGAAGATGTTACTCTAGTCATAGCTACAAACAAGCTCTTGTCCAATTTTATGGGAGAAATTTAAGCTCTCAAGAAAACAATAGAAATGATCTTACAACATAAAGAACACATGCACAGGAATATTGTATCACTAACAGATTCACTCACTGTCAAAACAGTACTGAAGTTACACAGGAACACTGAACGAATTTCTACACTGAGAGAAGTTCTAGTTCAGTTGCACAATAATTTCCAGAGAGTAGTGATCCAGTGGATACTGTCACATCGAAGAGAAGTTGCAGATAAACTGGCTAAAGAAGGAGAGAATTTACCCCAAGAAGACTATCTGGTCTGTTATGAAGAAGTGAAGACAATCATTAAATACAGGGCCGGATTTAGACTTGATAGGCCCCTAAGCTATTTGAGATATGGGGCCCTTTAACGATTAAGAATATATAGATAGTGAAATTTAAAAATTTGGGGGGGCCTCAAGAAAGTAGGGGTCCTAAGCTATAGCTTGTTTAGCTTATAGGTAAATCCTGCACTGATTAAATATAACAAAAAGTGGAAATAAGACCACTCCAAATATAATGCAGATGATGGTTATTACCAACTATCCAGAAGAGACCAGGTTATCCTATCCTGCTATGCCTCAGAACAGTTCACAACAACATGAGAAATCACCTTACACCAAATTCAAAATAGGTAAAACTGGCCTTTGCCATTGCAGCCTTGCGAATATGATAGCAGAACATATCTTACAAGAATGTTCCCAGTATACAGACCTGAGGAACAAAACATGGCCTATCACAAATAGTCTTGAAGGAAAACTGTATGGCACAGTTAAAACAATAAAACAGACAGTAGCCTTTATCATAGAATCTGGAATCCCAACCTGACTGAGTGACAATCACTGAAGAAGAAGAATTATTAAAACATAAAGGTTTTACCCCAAAGGTGAATTCTCTAAACAGAATATCTATTTAACACCCATGATAAAATATTGTCACTAATTACTAATCTAACTAATAAATAAAAAACAAAGAACCAAGGATGGCTTCCACATTATGGCCCAATAGCGAACTTTTTAAAGAAATGACTAGAAATAAACACATGAAACTGTCAATACAATGAGATGGAATATAACAGCATCCCAATGTACCGGTATATAAAAAAGCGCAAACATGATTTTGTTCATTCTTCTCAACGATGCACATAACAAAGAGTTGAAACCTTCCTTTCTCACAAAAAGATACAAGAGTTATATTGCTCACAATTCTTTAGGATCAAAACATAACACTAAAAAATAAAACATCTGTAACTTACCTGCCCTAAATTTATTAATCCAGTTTCTCTTGCAACACGATTAGCTACATGATGTCCTCCCTTTACATGAACTGCAAACTTATTTACGTATATGTTTGCATGTGATATGCCAATGCTTATGAATAATAATATCAATGAAGTCATTTCTATTTTGCTAATCTGAAGGCCTCTACTGTACAGATCACAGATATGCAGTGTTCCTTTAAATATGCTGCCACCTTAGGAAGGAAATAAAATAGGTAACTTGAAATATATATAACTAATCAACAAGAAATTGATTCATCTCATAAATGTTTTAATTTGCATACTGGACACCCCCACACTTCATGTCAGCTGAATGGACACAGTTGAAATTTCTGCTATTTCTGATTTGTATTGACCACCCTCAACCATCAACTGACAGTGACTGAGTACCAGTCACCTATAGGGTTATAAAAAGTGCAATAATGTTAAGTTCTCCTTCTGCATTCACTCTCAAATAAGCATCATGAATTTCATGTGCTGTCAGCAGGGAGTTTGAAGTATCTTATGCTACCATTTAATTTGCAATGAAGGCCAAGCACATCCGATTTTGGCAATGTATATTTTATTATCTAACTAACAACACTGTGGTGGAATCTACATACAATAAATATTCAACAATTTAGTAAACTGAAAGGAAATTTTCTGCTATATGACTAGAATTTTACAATACACGTGAGCATTTCATGTTGTTCTTCCATCACAATTGATGATTATCTTTTTTTTTTACATTCTACTTTATGAAATTCATTTAGAGCAATGTTTCCCAACCTTTTTTTTTACCATGTCCCATCTAAGTCTTTAAAAAATTTGGATCCCCCCCCCACCCCAGTGTGTGTAGCAAGGGAACTACAAGAATCAACAACATGTATAATACTCTTTGGTGTGTGCTGTGAGAAACCTATCTCTTATGGGATTGACCAGAGTGTGTCAAGGCCAATCCATAAATCTAAACCAAATCTATCTATCTCTATTTTCTTCAAATTTCTTGTAGGACATAGGACTGCAACAGTTGCTCTCTATAAATTTTTGTGCTGCATTGTCCTTTCCATCTATGCTCACAAGTTGTTAATTGATTTCGTTTCTTCCTTTACTGTTCTTCTCCAGGCGTTTCTCAGTTTTCCAACTCTCTGCTTTCCTTGTGGGTTCCAGTCTAGAGCCTTTTTGATTATATTGTCAGACCTCTTTCTCGCGGTGTATCATACCTGTCTTAATTTTCTACTTTTTATTTCTATCTCCACTAGCACTGATGCATTCTCAAAGTAGACTAAATATAACTGTGATCAATTGTTAAGTATCCAAATCATTTTTGGTCATTTATAGAGTGGTTCAATTTAGGTCATTTAGAGTTCCCCACAACTTTATTTGCAGAAGTCTTCATTTCATTTGCTAAAAAATTACTGCAAAAGTACCGGTAATCCATTTTTAATTTATGAAAAGACTGAGGCACAAACATTCACATCAATCTGTAAATACCTACCAATAATCTTCCAACACAAGAAATGTGTCTGTTGCCACTCACAGATAGAATGTTAACACATCTCATAGCTACTATGTTAATCAATTTACTGTAATTCTATACTTCCAGTTCAATAAGAATCTTTAGACTAATTCATACAGTGTATTGATTACAGCCTTTTTCCTTTAAAAAAATACTATCAATTAAACTGGATAATTTTTAAAAGATATTTAACATTTGACTTTTTATTTATCACCAGACCCGGTAATTAAATATCTTTTCTTCTTCCTTGTTCTCCAATTAAAGTCAGATGCTTATTCTTCTTTTTCTCGTTCACAGTTTGACAGTCTACACAGCAAGTCAGATTTTCTATGATAATATGTGTCATCTGTATTCTCGCAGTGTCTTGGCCTCAGCATCCACTCTCATGGAGCTGTGTTCCCTGCACTATCTATTGAGTGTAATGACTGTCTCTTGAAAGACTGTAGGAATAATATCCATTCCTCACAAGGAGTTATGTCTTCTGGGGCACAGATGTGTTTAATGGTCCTCGGCCCGACTCATCCACGATTTGCCTCTCTTGAGTCTGCTTCCCTTCACGCAAGCTCGCAGCGTAGTGGGTGGTCTATGTCAGAACTCACTCTGAGGTATGCACGGGCACGCCACATATCAATTCTATGAGGTATGCTCAGAAAATCAAGGAGAAATTTCATAGCCACACAGAGTGTGTCTCTTGTGCAACAAAGGATGATCTGCATTGATTCAAATTCTCTCCAGCTTCTCAATCTGTATGTGAATGGTGGTGATAGTGGCACCTGCATATTCTATGACAGGGAGGAGAAGAGCCTCATATAAGATTATGTGATTGTTTAGTGTCAGCTTCTGCATCACTCTCAGAGCTGAAAGTCCTTTGCGATAACATGATCAACATGTTCCCAGAAACACAGACAACAATCAAATCACACGCCCAGGTATTGTTACATCATACCCTCTCATCTCCACCGTCAGTGTCGCAGACTTTACGATGTGATTGTTAATAGAGAACCATGTCACCGGAGCCTTTGATCAGTGCCCCTGAATCATCACACCAGAAGGTGATACTATCTAGCTCATTCTGCAGTGATCTGACAGTTTCTGTATTATATGCGTAAATAAAGAGGGATTGACTTAGAATGTGTAATTACTGTGAAAATGAACTATGCCCAAATATGAAAATTGGTTTATTCATCTTGAGTGATGAATAAGATCTGAATTTAACGAACTACTAAGAACTGGTCCATATTCATATGCAGTACTTTTAACTGCTTTGTTTAGCTTGGCATTATTATAGGTACTTGGACATCTGGGATTAGCATATTTGGAAAAATTTGCTTAGGCTATAAATTTCTTGTGACAGGGTTTAAAATAGTGATGGCATCACTTGTCATGTTTGAAACTTGATTTATTCAGTTCTGTTACCATTTTTCTTTTTATATATGTAACTTTTAAGAGAGTAAAACAATGCCCAAACCAACAGTTAATTTTTTTAAACGTCAACATTTGTTTAAATTATGCAAATTAGCCTTGAATATTAATTAGTTGTACGTGCATCTGAGAATCACAGCAATGTGATCAATAGATGCATCTTGTCTTAGCGAATACAAAAAATATATAGTTTCTGTGGTATTTTATTATGTTTAATATATATATAATTTATTTTCATTATAATTATGCTAATTTGCCACCAGTTTGAATATCAATTAGTTCTGTGTCCATCTGAAAATTCTAGAAATGTGATCAACATAAGCGTCTTATCTCCGCAAACACAAAAATGTATAATTTGTGTATTGTATTATTATTTATTGAAAATAACAAAGATAATTTAGAAATTATCAGCTTGGCTACATTTTGTGACACAAGTTTTATTTATATTTTCCTACATTTTTCATTTATTTTCAATTATTTTGATGTCAAATTCATTAGAAAAAAATCATAACTCATTTCAGGATTGACCTACAGACTTGGTTGAGATATATTTGAATTGCAATTTTTAAGGGCTATCTAACTATACTATATTATTTGTAATTATGTAGCACTATTTTGAAACTGTTGTACAAGTACCTAATATTATTTGTATAGGCCCTATTCAACAGTTACTCACTCTACCCTGCCACTGTGTGATTACTGAGTACTGTGATCTAGTATCTCAGTTGCTACTTAGTAGTAAATTAATCATAATTATTACCGCACATCATTGTACTCACTGTCTAGTCACGACTTGAAACATTCACAAGCTAACGAACATCAATATCACCATATATAGAATATGACTACGCTTATATATAAATACATCATATCCTCTAACGTATTATATGAATGGTAACAATATTTAATTGTAACTAAATCCGGTAGTCCGCGTATTAAAAATATTTGTAATCACTAGTGACAACTCATCACTCACTACTCTAGTATTTTGGAAGCTCTAGTTTAATAAATAACTTCAAATTTTCTTAAATATATAAAAATATGATTAGAGTGTGCCTAAATGTATACACATATATATAAATTTATTTATATAGGTTTATAATATAGCAAGTTTAGAACGATAATGATCAACCTACTAACACCACCACCACAACAACATCAATGTAAAACCTGGACAATTATAAACTTCCTTTTTGCAGTCAATAGTTTACCAGATTTTTATATGGCCTTTAACTGATGCCAATTTATTTTCGTTATTTTTAGCATTTTACCTCTGCTTTTCTGCATGTATATTGAAAATAACCGCACAAAAACAGAGTGACTTATGAAAGAATAAATGGATGTGTTATTTTATTCGATGTATAAAACTGTTTAACCAAGGTAAGCTGCCATTGAAAATAGTTGCATTGATTTCAACAACTTTGCAGGAAATTGGTTAATATTCTTCTTCTTTTGTTCACTTGAAACATGTCAATATCTGTAACTGTCTCCTGAATAAAACCCAACAAAACAGAAGTAATGAATGTTGCAAGAGAAAAGGAGAACATCAACATCCAGATAAACAACTAAAACAAGTAGAAGAATTTAAATATCTTGGCAGCACATTGAGATATGACAACAAACAAGAAGCAGAAATATATGCAATATGTAATACGGGCTGTCAGGTCATTGGTCAACTAACACCTTTATTACAAAACAATGATTTTACACTAGAAACAAAGAAAGCGATAGTCAACACCATTTTTCTACCAACGTTGTGTTATCAGTGTCAAACTTGGACATTGGATTCTATAACAATTCATAAGATTAACACCATTGAAATGAAATGTGTAAGACGTATGATTGGAGTTAGCTTGAGAACTTGAGAGACAAAATCAGGAATGAAGAGCTAAGAAAACAATTAGGGATCAGGTCAACATTAGAATACATTCAGAAACAACAAGTTAAATGGTTCGGCCACATAACCAGACATATAGAGCAAAGATTTATCCAAGAAACCATTAACAAACGATACGAAAACAGTCGACCTATTGGGCGCCTTCGTAAAGGGTGGATAGACAGTATTAGAGACACTCGGAAATATAACAGCAGAAGATGCAAATAGAAGAGCAAAAGACCGTACACTCACTCTCCTCTCAACATCGAAAAGTACATGAGAACAGAAAGAAGAACACCATCGAGGTCAGCACCTTAAAGTGGTGATGGGGCTTAGTTCAGCCATCAGGGGCTGGAAACTAAGACAGGTCGGGTCCTTCCCGCTCGAGCAGGACCATAGTACGGCCCAAATAAGCAGATTGCTGAAGACGAAGGGAACCAGCCAAAAGGCGCACAGATAATCAGGTTGTCACGCACAAAACACAATGGAAACAGGTCTGCATCTATAAACAGTTATGGTGCCTGCCCTGTGGCGGACGTTCAGGCAGGGACGGTGCCGGGCCCTATACCTCGAAAGGGCCCAACCTCAGTTACTGAAGTCCTCAATTGCCCCGAGGAGCCAGGAAGCAAGGGAATAAAGCTACTGACCTAACAAACAAATGACCAATCAAAATAATGCACTGGAATTCTGAGGGTGTCAACAGTAAAAGAGATGGATACAGAAAAATATTGGAACTTGAAAATGTCCTCAGTGAAGAACAAGTTAATATATGCTGTATCCAAGAAACACACATCAGCAGCGACATAGCCTTCAAAATCACGGGCTACCAGTGCTACCGATCTGTCCGAAAGGACAGGCGAAAGGGTGGAATTATGACACTTGTTAAAAACAATATCAGCGCATGTCAGCTGGAAGTATATATGGAAGGGGCAGAATACCAGATGCGTCACCTAAAAACAGACAGTGCATCTCCTGAACTACTACTGCCCAAAATGATAAACCATTGGCACTAGACACAATTCCAGACAAAGAGAGACTTATGGTGTGTGGCGATTTCAACAGCCACTCTCAGAGTAGGGGCTACGATCATATCGATAAGAGAGGTGAGGAACTTGAGAGCTGGCAGGATAAAAATAATCTCATCCTTATTAATCAGCCAGCAGACTCACCAACCTTCTACTCGAGAGCATGGCACACCACCTCTACACCAGACCTTGCATTCCATTCACCAGACCTGGAATGGAACATCACACGTGTCGTTGGAAAGCAGCTTGGGGGTAGTGACCACAGACCAGTATTACTGGAAATCCACAATGAATTCACCAAGGACAGCAGCACGCTCAATTGGTGGAATAGGGCAGACTGGAAAATGTACCTGCATTTTACCAGTGTTCTAGCTAAGGACATGAACTTGGACAAAGACACCAATAGAGCAGTGAGTGATTTTAATAGATGTATACTACATGCTAGTAAAACCATACCCAGGGGTGCACGCAAAAACTACAAACCCTACTGGAATGATGAACTGGAAAAGATGCAAAATGAGATGGAAACATCTAGACAGCAGGCTGAGAACAGACCTAGCCAAGAACATCACAACAAATATCAGCAAAAAAAGGCTAAATTTCAAAGAGCCAAGATACAAGCCAGACGGAGCAGCTGAAAAGAAAAAACAGAGTCACTGCACCTAGAAAGAGATACTAGGAAATTATGGAAACTTGTAAAACAACTAAATGATGAAGGTACAGGGAGAAATACCAGGATCACACTTTATAAAGATAGAAACATTTTAACAGGTAAACATGCAGCTGATTACTTTGCAGATTCCTTTGCAGAAGACAATAACGTCAAAGTCAGCCCAGACAAACAACAGGAGGTTAGAGAGAACCAGCACAACATTGGACAAGGTTATCCTATACCTGAAGCCATGGAGGCACCAATCACAATGAGAGAACTGGAACATGCAATATCCAAATTTAAAATGAAAAAGTCCCCTGGAGCTGATGGAGTGTCCAATGAAATGATTAGAAACCTGGGAATTGCCGCAAGAGCAAAACTACTGCATATCTTTAACACAAGCTGGTCCACAGGTAATGTACCACAGGCGTGGAGAGAAGCAATAATGATACCACTTCTCAAATCAGGAAAAGATGGCAACACAGTCTCCAACTACAGGCCCATCAGCCTCACAAGCTGTCTATGCAAAACAATGGAACGCATTATCAATCTTAGGATGCAGTGGTACCTTGAAAGTGAAAACCTCCTGGTATCACAGCAAGCAGGTTTCAGACAGTGCTACTCTACTGAAGATCAGGCAACCTACCTCTCCCAAAGAGATTGAGGATGCCTTCCAAGAAAAGAAACTGGTACTAGCAGCATGGATAGACCTCGGGAAAGCATTTGATAAGGTCTGGAAAGAAGGGCTCCTAAAGAAATTGCGAAATTGCAGGGTTACCTCAAGAATGTACAAATGGGTAAAAGCATACCTGCATAATAGAAGAGCCAGGGTACAATTAGATGGTCGCAAGAGCAAGAAAGTTCTACTGCGTCATGGAGTCCCCCAGGGAGGAGTCCTGTCGCCCACACTTTTCTTGGTTTACATCAATGACCTAGTTGCTGAACTACCACACGGGATCAAAGTGGCAATGTATGCTGACGACCTGGTGATCTGGTGCACAGAAGAACATGCGACAGTGGCCACTAAACAAATACAAAGAGCTATCGATGCCCTAACCGTATGGGCTAATAGATGGTGCGTCAGCATTAACACAGATAAGTGCAGCACTACACTTTTTACCCTCTCACCAAAACGAAAAGCCGGTCATATCAAAATAGATGGAGAGCTCTTGAAAGAAGACAAACAACCCACATACCTCGGAGTTACTTTTGATGATAAACTGACATGGAAGCAGCACATAAACAAAGCAACAACAAAAGCCAGGAGGAAGTTAGCTACCTGAGAAAACTAAGTGGAACCACATGGGGAGCCAGTGGGAATATACTCAGTAAAGTTTACCAGCAAGGCATAAGACCACACCTGGAATATGGTTCAGCAGAATGGTGTCCTGCATCAAACACCACATTACAAGATCTAGATAAAGTGCAAAACCAGGCACTTAGAATAATGTTGGGAGCAATGAAATCAACACCCATAGCAGAGATGCAGAAAATGGGAAGAATGCAAACACTTGGCGAACGCAGAGACACAAAAGTACTAATACAGGCAGAAAAGTTTCAGTGTATGCCAAGTCATCCAATGAAGGAAAGATTCCAAAATTTAGCAATGGGACGACTGAAAAGAAGCAGCTTTATCCATCAAGCTAAACGACTCCGCAGACAACTTACAGACCTACCTGAAGTTGACAGCCCCTTAAGGCATGTACCAGAACAAACCCCGTGGAGTGAAATGCATGGTATGCCAATATACATTCAGACCCATGTGAAAGGAATACTAAGCGAGGACGAACAGAACAGTGTGCAGCGAAGGACAGTCACCCTCAGTTTCCTGGATGAGGAATATCCACAAGATATATGGGTCAGAGTATACACAGATGGGTCAGCACAGAATGCCGTGAGGAATGGAGGTGCAGGTGTATATATAGAATATTCACACAAGCCTAGAGATACAATCAGAACACCGACAGGAAAATTCTGCAATAATTATGATGCAGAAATCCAGGCAATTAGTGTGGCAGCTAAAAAACTGCTGAACTCCAACTCTGTCCTACAGCCTGTGGTATTCCTGACAGATGCAAGGTCAGTGCTTCAAGCTCTCCAGTCTGAAAAACTAACAGACTTGAAAAAACTACTTAGCGAATTGTCTTACCAGTATAGGGTAACCATGCAGTGGATACCCTCTCACTGTGGAATACCAGGAAATGAAAAAGCAGACCAACTGGCTAAGGAAGGTGCTGCCGAAGACCAACCAGATATACCAATCACCTACCATCAGAAAAAACAGATGATCAAGTAAATAAGAAAGCCACAAACACCAACACAAGATGACTATCATATTATGAACAGACCAGAACAAGTTATAATTCTACGTCTCAGAACAGGACACAACCGACTCTGCAGTCACATGTATACAAATTTCAAGATTGGCAACACGGCCATGTGTACATGTGGACAGGCAGCACAGAGTGCCAAACATATACTTCAAGAGTGTTCTGAGCATGAAACGCTGTGGCAGACATATTGGCCAGAGGAAACAACACTGGAATCAAAACTCTATGGGACACTGTATGAACTACAAAAGACAGTGAGTTTTATTAAGGAGACAGAATTACAGATATAGACATGTTTCAAGTGAACGAAAGAAGAAGAAATATGACTTTAAATTTATCTGACTGTGTCTCTCCTGTCCCAGTCGATCTCATTTCACTCATTCCTAAGATATTTACGTGCATTCTTTCCATTTCTTGTTTGATGTTCTCTAATTTACCACTTGTGCTAACGATCTGGCGTTCCGCGTTGCAATATTAACACTACGTACTATTGGCCTACTTTTGTGTTTTGCCATGACTTTCTTCCTGGGAAAATAATGTGGTAGTTTCCCGTTGCTTTCCACATCCATATGGGTAATACCAGGTGCTGACTGCAATAGTGATCATGTACTACTGGTGTGGAAATTTTGTATAAGATTAAAGAAGATCAAGAGATCACCAAGAAATATGGAATTATATTTCACAGTATTGAAATCAGATGCTGACATTAAAGAAAGATACAACATAATTGTACAGAATAGATACAATGCTATTGTAAAAATTCAGAGTATTGAAGATCAATCAGACATGCTAAAAGAGATAATACCAACAGTAAAACATATATCAAAACAAAAATGGATGACTGCAGAAATATTAGAATTGATCAGCACCAGAAGAAAATAATAAACGCAAGTTAAAGGAATATCAGAAAATGCATAAAGAGATAAGAGAGAAATGCAAAGTAACAAATGAAATCTGGCTGAACAAGAAATGCACGGACATAGAATCGCATTACAACCAAGACACAACATTACTACATGAACAAATTGATGTGATAATAGGGAAAAGACCGCAAACAGTTACAGGGTGTCTAAAATCTAAGATGGGACAAATATTAATGGAAAAAGATCACATAGTACAGAAATGGTTAGAATATATCAAAGAACTTTATGATGACAATAGACCCGAGATAAACACGCAAGATAACGGAAAACTCCAACAATACTCGCAGCAGAGGCCCTAAGAAACATGAAATATGGCAATTCCCCAGGACCAGACAATATTACATTAAAGGGATTAGTAGCTTTATGTGACTTTGGAGTTGAAATGATCACAAAATTGCTAAATGACGTATATAATAGCGGACACATACCGATGAAATGAGATCCATATTTATAGCCTTACCTAAGAAACCAGGGGTCTGCGAATGTGAAGAACACCGTACAATCAGCCTTATGAGTCAAATAACAGAAATACTTCTCAGAATCATGATAAAGAGACTGAGAAACAAAGTAAAAACAGAAATAAGCCCAGAACAATGTGGCTTCGTAGAAAAGCAAATGTACCAACAATTCTATATATATTTAGAGAACACTAATAGATAGGTCTATAGAGGTAAAAACATATATTTACCTGTTTTATAGACTACACAAAAGCATTTGATAAAGTTAAACAAAATGAAGTTATACACATGCTAGAGAATTTGAACATCGACAGTAAGGGTTTAAGAATCATCAAGGACATGTGCTGGCAACAAACAGCAGCAATAAGAGTAGGAAATAAATTTGGACATTTTTAACAAATAAAACAAGGAATTAGGGATGTGTACTTTCACCAGACCTGCTCTCTTTATTCAGTGAAAACATAATGTGCAATAATTAATATCCCAGGAATATCATTGGGAGGAGGACATAACAAATAATTTGAGATATGTGGATGACACTGTTCTGATTGCTAAAAGTGAGGAAATTCTTCAAGATATATTAATGTAGTAGTCACAGAAAGTAAAGAGAAAAGCCTCTTCCTAAATATCAAGAAAACAGATGTAATGGTTATTTCACAGAAACAAAATACCATACATTGCAAGATCTAAGTGAATGATACAGTATTCAAATAGGTTTCTTTGTCAATCTTTTTTTATGGGAAGGTTTTCTATAGCTTTTGAAAGTTTATATTTCCAGTATCGTTGTAGTCGTAATGCCAAGAGCTGGATGTCGTAGCTACGTTACATATTTAGAATTCAGTCAACAATAAAATATCTGGCTCAAAAGATCGTCATTAGATTAAGTAAGATATCAACAACTATAAAAAATATGTCTAAGGGAAAATAAAATATTTATGGTGCACCATGTAAATAGATATATCACGGATCGTGGGTAGGTCTGGCTGATACTTGGTGATCTCGTCTTGGACTGCGGAGTATATGAATGGAATGAGACTTGATTCAGCCAGACGAGCAATATTTCCGGCACCTCTCAGCCGACACAGCCAGTGGTACTGTCGCCACACAGTGACAACGGCATTATGGCTCGGACATCTGGAACGCAGGGGCATTGTAGGGAAGGCCAATGTCGATGTCCCTACATGGGTAGATGTCGCTATGGTATAGTAGCACCTAGATTACACATTGAATGCATTTGGAGAGGACAACACGCGATAGAGAGTGTCTCTATACAATGTTGCGATAGAGAGCAACGTTGTATAAGAGAAAAACAACGGTGAAAACAATGTTCAAAACTAAACCGGTCGAAACGTTGTTCAGGTTAGAGACAACACAACATTCAAAACGAAATTTTCAATAGCCAAACGTCTCATCACAAAAGACCCCCACTCCCATTCAACGTAGGAGTCATGAATCGGGTGTATTTGATATGCCATTCTAGAGAAGATATTCCTTTGTATTAAATAATGATTTGAATGTAGCGACCCTGTACACAGAGGAAAAACGTCGAACAAATGTCAGGGAGCATGTTTTGTTCAAAAACTTGAGGCTAGCCTGAATGTCACAGTTGCCCAATACGACACATACAGAGTAAATTAGGTTCAACACCCAAGGGCACAGTGAGAAACAGCATCTTTTTTTGCACGAGATTTGTTCGCCGGCTTCGATGCTACTACTCTTCTTCTATTTTCCTTCTCAAACTCCTGTACATTAGCAGGATGTAGTCCAGAGAACGGAATGCATTGTGTCATGGTTTACAGTATTGTTGCGATATCTGCGCCTTTCGATGTGATACATCTGACCCTTTATGGGATGGGACAGCAACTACGTCCCATAGCCTCCCTAGTCGCCTCTTAGACATGCATGGAAGGTAAACAGTGTTGCTATTATTCGCACCCCTCTAGAACCTTGTAGCACTAGGGCGTGCTACTAATCAAAGATAAACTTGAGCCACTTCTGGCAGTGGAAAACACCATGGTTTAGAGTCAAAATGCAGACCATACTTGGCTGTTGATTAGAAGGCCATCACGGATGGCCCCCAGACGAGCTCGATGACGCTACTGGTGAAGACGAATCAACCCAAGTATATTTCGACTGTCGCCGCTGCCCAACACGGCTCATACAGAAGAAACTAGGTTTGAGACCTAGTGACACAATGGACAATGAAGTTGTCTGTCTACATTGGGAATCGTTCGCCGGTTGCTAAGCGCCTCGTCTAAAGATAGCCGGACAGTGAGTCTGGTTCCGGTTAAGGAAGAACTCGATAGAAAAGGACCCGAGCACTTTTGCCTTAGCTGAGGTGTCGTTCACCGACATCGTGAAACCCTCGTCCAAGTTCGAGTCTCACCACGCTTTTGGGAAAAGGAGTGTTCTCGAACTGAACGACCTTGTCCCATTTGTGACTGAGCCCACCGGGTACTGAACCCTTTCTCTCTGCGAACATGTTTCCTGTATAAGAAAACTTGATAGTAGAGTTTGGACAGGCTTGCTTTCTTTGCTGGGTACAAACGATTGGGTTGGATTTTGCCCGGAAGGAGCATGAGATGTGATAGTATCTGGTTACGGAACCCTTCACAGGCAGGGGGTTTCACAGTAAGAAGTGAGAACCCTTCACAGATAGCGAGAGATGGACGGCGAGAAATGCAACACATTTAATGTTTTGCTCTTATGTAAATGTTGTCACTGCGGACGCTGGTGGCACAAAATGCAAAGGTGTGGTTATCTAAGAACGTGTCAAGCGACGATAAAACCCAAATGTGTGTTTTTCTAAGAACGCGTCAATGGACGACCAAGTGCAACGTTTGTTTACCTAAGAACAGGTCAGATAATGGATAGACGGGAGTCATACCAGGTAGAAGCTTTCTGGTTGGTCTGAGACAGCTTGGGTTTATTGTAACCAGAAGGATCAATTTCTGATTGGCCAGAGGTTTTCCTCTGGGGAAATGAAAGCTTTTCATTTTTGGTTGGAAGTTTCTGGAAGTTTGGAGGAACTTAGGAGTGGAGGAGGAAGAAGGGGATTCTATTATCGACTGCCGAGCCGGGCGGTCGCATTCGCTCCTGAGGAAACAGTTCCTAAACCGCACATGCGGTTTGTCGTGAAACCCACTGGTACAGTCATAGGACTGTCTAGAACTAGTATTGGAAAAGTGAGATTAGAGTTGAATGAGATGTTTTATTATTCTCATTAAGTTTAAACCGTAACATGTGCTTATTCATTTGGAAGCGTTAGAGAATCGTTTCATTAATGCTTTAACGTTGTACATTTCATATTCATGATCTGACGTTCGTCTCGGAGATTGTAATTACTCTTGAATTTGATATTCATATTAAACGTCGTTATTATATTGAGACAAGAAGTGTCTTTGTGATTATTTGATGTCAAGAAGAGTTCCGCAGGTTTAGACCTTGAATGGCCACCGCACCAGAGGATACATACACTGGGATGGATGCTGGAGCGGAGGGCGGAGCACTTATGGGAATGTCCCGCGTGCTGTGAAGCCAGTTTCTAATCAAGAATCAAGAAGAATCAAGAAACAGCACCAGAGGTTCCAGAAAGGATCTTGTCTGCAACGCTTGACAAGCATCTTGTTTTATTGTCACGCTTATTTGTGACGCTGATTCAGATTGTTCTATTGTCACACTAAAGTGACGACACTAGCATCGTTACTTGTTGTTATTCTGTCAACGAAGTGCAGATCTTTCATCAAGGACACCACGTGCAGATCCAATATCTGTCATACAGTAACTAGAAGCTTGTCTCGAGCTAACAGAGCTTGTAGTTCCGATTTTTTGGGAACGTTTTCACCTTATATTTGCAGTTGTCGCTGCCATCTGGCGCTGTGCTGTCCTTAGATTGTACTCAGTGTTGTCTTTTCGTCTCTTGCCATGCATCTACCTTTTCGTGTCTTTTTCATTGGCCGCCCCTCCAATACTCGGACCGGACTGACTAACGTCACTGTGTGTCGACAGTGCCATTGTATGTGTTGGCGCAGTAGTCTCGAAGATAGTTTCTTTTGCAGTCATTTTTCTATAAATATGTTGCCTCCACATTCACGGATACGATCCTCCCCAAAAGGTTTAGCCAGAATCAACACGAGCATCTGTATTTCTGTTTTCAGGGTGCACCACGAGGAGGTAACCTGTGGTCCGCCGAGAGCAGTGCTGTACCCTTTGCATCTATCTATCTATCTATCTATCTATCTATCTATCTATCTATCTATCTATCTATCTATCTATCTATCTATCTATCTATCTATCTATCTATCTATCTATCTATCTATCTATCTATCTATCTATCTATCTATCTATCTATCTATCTATCTATCTATCCATCCATCCATCCATCCATCCATCCATCCATCCATCCATCCATCCATCCATCCATCTATCCATCTATCTATCTATCTATCTATCTATCTATCTATCTATCTATCTATCTATCTATCTATCTATCTATCTATCCATCCATCCATCCATCCATCCATCCATCCATCCATCCATCCATCCATCCATCTTTTCGTTAAACCCTTTGCTGCCTTTCTGCGTCAGGGGTAGAAGAGTTTTCTTAAGTTGACCCTCGTGTGTGCTGAGTATATTGTGGAATTTGTCGCCTCCTTTATTTCGGTGGTCCGTTGTTTTCATGGCCGGCATCTCTGTCTTTACTGTATCTGTGTAGCATAGCTTGCCATGGTATGCTATCTAATGATAATCTGCAAACCGTTTGATCTGATGTCTTTTAATATATTACACAATTGGGAGTGAAGCCGGTTCTTTGTTTAATGTCCTCACTCTGTCTCAGCGATATTCCTAGTATTCTGCGTAAGCATGCAATTTCAACTGTCACAAGTTTACATTTGCTGGTCTTGCCGTTGGTTGTTATATTGCCTCCTAGATATGTGAATTTTGTCACTTGTTTAAGTCTGTTGTTTCCAATAAATATATTGGTGTTTCTTTCTGCTTTCCTATCTTCATTACTTCGGACTTTTCAATATTTATCTGCATGTTAAAGCATTGGCATGTTTGATGTAAAAAAAAAAAAACAACTGTCAAATACTGCATGTTTCTCGTTAAGAAGTTGAAGGGAGGGATTTTGTAGCTGTAATCTGCCTAATTGTCTTTGTAGTTTCTCTTCTGATGATGCTACTGGTGCTTAGTCGTCTGCAAATAACAATTCGTTTTCTTTGCTATTTTGCAAATGTGATCTATTTATGTTTTGAACAATAGGGAGGATAGTACATATCCATGCCTCACTCCCGAGTGAACCTGGAAATTATCGGATGTACACCGTATACTAATTATTTTATAACATGAACTTTTACACTGCTGGTTTGAATCGTGTATTTTTAATCTCCAAGGCAACACTTGGCTCAGAGTTTGTGTTTTTAATTTTCTTTGACTTCTAGATTTGTATTTTGTTTTCAGTTGATTTCCTTTTCCGTTGCTGGAACAAAAATGGTAGGTTTCTGAAAGATGTTACTGTTGAATTTATCTTTTAATCTGAGTGAATCTAATACCAGAATGCACAAGAATATTTTATTATGGAGTAAAACGTACATAGTATTTGTTAGGTTGCTAATTTTGATAACATTAGAGATAAAGAATATTTTAATATCTCAGGATAAGCACTTCTTCGAGTGACGACAAAGTACTGTAAACACTAGGGCCTACACTCAACACTGTAAGTAAACTTAATAAACGTATAATAATAGGTATACCTAAAAGGAGACATACCAGGCTCCAGTATAGTGCTGTCGATGATCACGGTATAGGTCTAGGTCTTATTTTTCATATGATAGCCCTGTAGGCATAGGGGATTTTTGTTTAAATTAGGCCCTATTGTTTGGCTTAGTTATAGTATAAGTTAGGCATTAGGACAAAATTTTCAAAATGGGTGTACAGCATTTTAAATACCACAGTTAGATAGCCCTTGAAAATTGCAATCCAACGATACCTCAACCAAGTCTCTACGTCAATTCTGAAAAAAGTTACGAATTTTTTTCGAATTAATTTTTGCCTTGAGATAATTACATGGAACATATAAGGAAATATGAAATGACAGTTGTCAAAATGTTGCGGCCCTGCCTTGGAACTGAGCCACTAATTTATAAATATCAACGTTATTTGTCCTAAAATACCTAACAAATTATACATTTTCTTGTTCGGGAAGACAAGACGCACCTGATGATTACATTGTGTTAATGTTCCGACGCAGGCAGAGTTAATAAATAATTAACAATGGCGTCTAATTAGCATAAATGCAATTGTATGTTTAATATTCATTTCTCACATCTAATAATTATTTGTACTAAAAAACCTAACAAATTATACATTTTCTTGTTCGGGAAGACAAGACGCACCTGTTGGTTACATTCTAATAATTTTCCGACGCATCCAGAGTTAATAAATAATTAACAATGGCATCTAATTAGCATAAATACATTTGTATGTTTAATATATTACATTTTTTAATTATTTAGGATAAAATATATTGCAAACTGTACATTTTTGTGTTTGTGAAGACAAGGCGCATTTGTTGATTATATTGTGTTAATGTTCCGACACAGCCAGAGTTAATAAATAATTAACAATGGCGTCTAATTTGCATAATTACATTGAAATATTTAATATATATTTATTGCATTTTTTAATTATTTAGGATAAAATATATTGCAAACTGTACATTTTTGTGTTTGTGAAGACAAGGCGCATTTGTTGATTATATGTGTTAATTTTCCGATGCAACCAGAGCCATAATAATGGCGTCTAATTAGCATAATTAAAATCTCTTCTTTGCTCCCCTTTATGGCAACACGCATATGGCTGGCAATGTCATCTCAGCCCTCTTTGTATCTGAAATATATTTTATTATTATTATTATTATTACTGGCATTTGGTATCACAGGTAAATAAACAATTCTATTTCAAAGGTATGGGTGAAATACTAGGTAGGTATGTGCACCAAATTTTCAAAATGGTTTGACATCATTATGAATATTCTTTTTCCTATATTAGTGATATTTAATTAGCTCTATATAATTAAATACTTTATTATATATGTTTTATAGTGTGGATATTCTTATGTAGAAAATTTGATGATAAAAAACAAGAGACAAAGATATCAAAAAGAATGAGAAAGTTTGGAAGATGCTGCAGTTGACGTTCTCAGTCTACATTGATGATTTATTTTTTTTATTATTAGGTCTAATGAAAGGAGAACGCATCTCTCAAATTAAAATGAACTTTATGAAATTTCCATGAGAGAATTATAAGAATTGGACTCATAGAACAATATATATTTAATGTACAATGTGTTTCTTGTATAATTATCCACATTAAACATGACGATTTGACTAAGAAAACACTTAGACTTAAGTCTAAGTCGTCATGGCGACGGATGCAGGATAGCACACGCACCTATGCATTGTTTTGTACCAATAATTCGAATTATTTAACATATAAATCTTAGATTTGTTACTAGAATCATTTAAAATTGATCCAAAGAAATTAAAATTGGCAAGAATTGTAGTTGTTAAACGTAAATTTCTTTAAATAAGAGACATTTCAGAATTACCGACGCGGCCGGAAGGAATAGCGCGAAACAATATGGCGGCTATGGAACGCGTGACCGATCTGCAGTGGGTCTTTTTTAAATTCGATAAAAATTACCGGGAACTTCCAACAATAGTGAAATTTCGTATATAAAGAGAGAAATGGTTGCTATATTTGTTAGACATATACAATTATACTATCACAATAAAATTAATTCGATAAACGTGTGCAAAGATGAAAATCACTTACCTGGGCTTGTTTAATAAATAACTGTAAAAATTATAGAACGTTTTTCCAATGGATAGTTACTGAATTCGAGGCACAAATGAATGAGAAAGCTTAAACAGTTGTTTTTTATAGGCAATAAGGTTGCGTTAAGTTACCTAAAGACAATTGCGTTGGTCAGTGTTTCACGTGATGCAAAAAATGGATTCTTGGACGCTATCAAAACAAGGGAAGTAATTTAAGCCACATTCACTTTCACGTCCCCTTACGATTTCCTAATGCCTAGTATAAGTTATGTTACATTCTATAAGAATTATGATATTGATACTATTATAAAATTGTAGGGTCTACTTAACTGTGCTAGACCTTATTATAATTATATATATAATATTAATTGTTTAAATTATCGTCATAAGATAGGCCGGCGAGGCCTACTTGATCTGGTTCTGTAATTTTTAAATTAGTTAAAGAAGTAAATACTCAAATACTGGAGGCCACTCTTTTTTGTGGCTTTTTTATGATGTATCATCATACTTTCATGGATCTAACTATGGCTTTTACTTTTGACACTTAGTAGACCATCTCTATATGAATATGATTATACAATGTATGATTCTAAAATGTACAGGTTGTCTATCACTATCAAACTGGTGAACTTGGTTATTATTTCCTTTCTTGAAGACATACGTGCAAATGAAAATGTTTCATTCGACGGCAATACATCTGATAGCTTTGGAGTAAAGCAGGCGTGTGTTCTAACTTCCACCCTCTTCGGTATCGGTGAAAATGCAGTATAGGTCTCTGTTGGGCTATAAATAGCGCAATGTTTACATTGTCACATATTTCCCTTGAAAAACAATCAAATCGATTCACGCCGTAGAGAATTCTTAGAGAATTACTAATTCTAAACACTAATTATAATCTTCCACCCCCCCCCCCCCCCCCAATCTATAAACTAATTATAATCCCTTTAACCCCCCTCCAAATATAACTTTACGCAGATCATCTTCAGCGTTCATTCTCAAACTCCCACTGGATCTCCTTTGTAGCAGGACCATGGCCCCACTAGATTTCGAGCAGGATGTAGTCCAGAGAATGGGAATGCGTTGTATCGCCGTTTTATTTATGCCAATGGCCCGACACAATCTTCGGCGGAACGCAGGTTATCTAACACTGCAACAGTTAGGTAATACCTCAAAAGGGGGTCAAAGGTCACAATGAAGACTTATACTGCGTTTTGGCCATTTACCCCCAACCCCCCTCTTTTTCTTTTCATTTTCCCCTCTTTTTTGGTTGGTTGCTGATCACATCTCCAGGAAGGTAGGTTTCAACCTATGCACTATGAGGGGGGGGGGGTTTAAAAGGATTAGAATTAGTCTAGTAGGCCATTGGTGAGACCCAAAGAAGCAAACCACATGCATTCCTCTTTTTTAAAATTAAATTTTTAATTTTCCAATGTTAAAAAAGTAAGCATGTTGTCATTCTGCCTGGGACCACCATTCGTATCACGTGCCACCTGGGAGATGTTAGAGATCACGTGACACATGCAAAGGTTAGGGAATACCTCAAAACCAGAGCATGGTCACAGTGTACACCTGAATGCTCAATGTGCAGATCACTCTTCAACTTAGTTCGTCTCAGAGTGAAGATGTTTACATCAGAAATAGTATACTCATCAGAGAACTTCTCTTCACTGATGACACTGCACTGGTGGCACACAGTGAGTCCCAAATTGACATGGCAAAGGTCTGGGAGCTGTTCTCTGACAATAAGCATCACTACAACTGTGGCAATGTGTCCGGGATATGCAGCACCAACAAACATCACAGTAAACAAATATGTAAAGCAAAAGATCCACAATTATATCCACCATTTCCCTGGACAATGTAATAAATGCATGCATAGGGAAATGGGTACTATTTTGGTGGACTGTCAAAGCGAGCTTGGAAAAACTATGAGCTAAAATTGAAAACAAAGATACAGATGTATCAAACATGCATGCTGAGTACGCTATACTATGAATCTAAAAAATGGACTTCCTTCACCAAACATGAGAGGGCACTTAACATCTTTCATATGTCTCCACAAGATCTTAACATTAAATGGCATGACAAAGTCACTAATATGGAAGTGTTGCGATGCACTCAACTACCATTTGCCATGGAAACACTCAATATAAATAGATTGTGTTGGCTGGGTCACATCCGCAGAATACCAAACTGCCGCATCCCAAAACAAGTATTATTTTGAGAAATGGCTGAAGGCCATGGAGTTGACTAGACCAATTCTGAGGTATAAAGACATCTGTAAATCCTCACTGAATGGCTTCCACAAAAAATCCAAAACTAGGAAAATACAGTCAAAACTTGGGATGTCTGTAGGCAGAACCTGCATGTGGAAGCAGCATTCTTCAGAAATATGTTTAAAGATATAGAAGGAAAAAAGAGAAAGTTGCAAAAAAAATTTCTGTTGCTGTGAGATGATTGCTTGAAAAGTCACATTCCTGAGAAATATTCAATGGATTCCTTTTTTTATTGCTAAATAACCGTCTGCAAGATGCAAAAGGCTGTTCGTGCGTGTTTGTCTAGGCATTAGCACAAAGGAGCTCTTCTGTGTCCAAAAAAATTTATCAAATTATGTCCCTTGAAGAAAATGGCCACTAGTCTATTTCCTGACCATGCAAGTAGGCAGTGACCACATTTTAATTAGATTTCCAGTGTCCCTGATACTATTTGGCATATAGAAGTGGACATTTTTGTGACATCAAGCATTTCTGTACACAGTTGGGCATCTAATTGACAAAAATAGCGGATATTGTTTGAGTAACTTGTATTTTAACACTAGGTATTGTCACTTATTGTGTATTTTCATTATCCATTTTTAATCTACTATTGATTACAACTTTACTCACTGTCTAATGTTATATTAGCCATTTATACAGTTGTATACCAAGTATGAAGGACATTATGACCATCCCTCTGTCCCCTACAATGTTTTAAAAAGGTTCACCAAGTCCATGCTGCATGTCCGCCATCTTGTTTTTTACAGACATATTGGTTAACAAGAAATACAATTGCCATCTATTTAAAATATTAAATGCTCTGTGTGTTTATGTATTTACAAAATTGTTAATTTCTTTAAAAAACTAAGCCAAAGCATATGAATGGGAGTTAGTTAGTTTGTTTGCCTGCTTACAAGCCTTACAAAAGGTTGTGTGTTGTCATGACAACTGTCTGACTTGGTTTGTGACTACACTACTGATGTGCTGCAATGTGCACTCTTTGGACTATTGGTATTGCATTGCCTGCAAGTAGCAGCTTTGCTAGAACATGATCTATGCATAATAATACAAATTATATATATACAATGGGATTTAGATGGGGGGAAGACATGTATGACATGAGAAAGAAAAATATAAAAAATGTCTACTTTATTCTTACCATTCTAGGAACATTTCCCTAAACAAGCAGTTCACAAAACTAAACACAAATCACATCACTATGTACATGAATAATCCATGAAAGTTTTATCACATTTGTAGCACAAAAACCCTGTAGGATATTTTATCATAATTCACAAATATATTGAATAATTATTTTAATTATGCAAATTAGCTGCCATTTTGAATAATCTTTGTCTGCATATGAAAATTATGTCAATGTGATCCGCAGATTCGTCTTGTCTTCCCGAACACGGAAATGTATAGTTTGCAACATATTTTATCATAAATAATAGAAATGTTTAATAATTAGGCTATTCAATTCAATTTTAATTATGTAAATTAACCCCCATTTTTGAATATTAATTAGCTTTGATTGAATTTGAAAATTAGCATAATGTACTCCCCAGATTCGTCTTTTCTTCCCGAACACAAAAATGTATAGTTTGTTCTATTTTTTATCATTAGTAACTCTGATATGTCATGAATTATCATGAATTATTGGCTAAACTACAATTCTTGGTCACAACTTTGTGCACTAATCAGCTTATATTTCCTTATATGTTCCATGTAAATTTTTTTGATGCAAAATTAATTCAAAAAAATTCATAACTTTTTTCAGAATTGACGTACAGACTTGATTGAGGTATCATTGAATTGCAATTTTCAAGGGCTATCTAACTGTGGTGTTTATAATGCTGTAAACCCATTTTGAAAATTTTGTGCTAATGCCTAGTTTGTCCATCGTAAGTGATAACCGCATTTGTTTACATCCATTTTAAAAATTCAGCTAGAATTATGACCATGCTTAAATAGTTTGTAGATGATTAAGGAACCCTATTCAAGCTGTAAATGTTGGACAGTTCGGACATGGATCGACGACTGTAGGTGGATTTTGTCTATCTGTGACTTTCTAGCTACTCTCAGCTGTTAGGCTGCAGCATTTCTCCTCTTTTCACAAGATGATGCGCTCTTTTTGATTGCAGAGCACCATGTAGATCTATTTTGTACACAATTTAAAAAAAAGGCTACCTCATGTTAAATGTCATAGTAATTATTACTATTGCGGATGTTTTTATCTAACGTTTATATTGAGGGGCAAAAAAATAATTGTGATGGGGGGTGTGTGTGCTATTACAGACATTTTTATTGAAATACGGAAATAAATTGTTTAAAATACAGATTTATGAAAAAATAAGTTGACTTCTAAATATGTGTGATATATATATATATATATTATATATATATATATATATATATATATATATATATATATATATATATATATATATATATATATATATATATATATATATATAATATATATTATATATATATATTATATATATACACACAGCATGCAGGCAGGTGAAATCACTTCTTTACTTCCCTTTTGGGCCATGGCAGCACAGAGCCAGCTCATTCTCTAATTCTGCAGGTTACAGAGAATGGAATGTGCTGCTATGTAATTTACAGCTTGACTATAGCATTTTGTATGTGGTTAAATTGCATTTCTACAGGATGGGGAAGCTAACTCCAGACATAACTGTCCTTTAGACGTGCAAGACGGGTCACAGTGGTACTATTGCTGGCTTTATTTGCTCTGCACTTTGTAGCATTGGTATTGCAGTGACATTATGTACTGGCTTTGTTCTAAGTTGGGGTTATGATTCAATTGCGTATCAATTTAGGAATCTTGAAATCATTTGTCTGGAAAAATATACATGACTGTCTTATTCTTAATTCATGCTATTTTACTTGGCTCATACACAAATTCAACGCTACTCTACTGTAAACCAGCAGCTCAACGCTCTTCACAATCCACAGTGAAAATTACACAAATAAGTTTCATGTTTATCAGAGAGCGTACGCTCAAGATACACAAATATTTACACTTTATTATTTTGTTTCTTTCTTCAAGGCTCGAGTGCGAACTAAGACGGTTAAAAAAGCGTCCCGTGTAATAATTGAAAAATATTACACTAGACTTACAAGTGACTTCCACACAAATAAGCGAGTATGTGAAGAGATTGCTATAATCCCTAGCAAGAAGCTGCGAAACAAAATTGCAGGGTATGTTGAAAATGAAATCATCTCTTGCAATCTTATAAAAAGTTGTAGGAATTGAGACCTCCATAGTTTAAACCATCTGTAATGTTTGTGACTTGGGATACCGTGATGGCAGGGTTGTTTGAACTTTGACCATCATTATTGTCATTTGCCCTGATATAACTAATTGTACTGGTTGAGAGTTTGTTCGTCACTTAAATTATATTAAATAATTTAAAATTGGTCAGAAAGGTAAATTGTTTTATTAAATGTTTGGAGATCCATGATTAGTTACTAGTTGACAAAGTACTTTATTATTATTAATTACCTTCATTCCTTGAAGTCAAACCTTGAACATATTTCTTGTTTATCAGTGTCAAACATGGACATTAGATTCTAGAACAATTCATAAGATTAACACCACTGAAATGAAATGTGTGAGACGTATGATTGGAGTTAGCTTGAGAGTCAAAATCAGGAATGAAGCACTAATTAAACAATTAGGGATCAAGTTAACAATAGAATACATCCAGAAACAACAAATTACATGGTACGGCCACATAACCAGACAGAAAGAGCAAAGTATTATCCAAAAAGCATTTAACAAACGATAAAAGAACAGGCGACCTATTGGACGCCCTCATAAAAGGTGGATAGATAGTGTATTAGAGACACTCGGAAATATAACAGCAGAAGAGGCAAATAGAAGAGCAAAAGACTGTACTCTCCTCTCAACACCGAAAGGTACATGAGGACAGAAAGAAGAAGAACATACCTTGAAGTCACTTTTTAATAAAAACTTTAAAGCAAGTGCTAAACAAAAGATATAATGAGTACAGAACTATTGCAAAAGCTTCCTGATAGATTTGGGGAGGGGGGGGGGAAACGCAAATGGAAATATGCAGGTCCCTATATGAGATGAATGTCCATCTGGATCCAGACTTCTAAATACATAATTCAGGACTGTCCAACATATCAAAGAGCAGAGACAGTTGACCAGAGGATACAGATTTGAGGCAAAAGCTATGCGGAAGATGCTCTGACATGGAGAAACCAGTGGACATTGCTCAGACAACATGCCCGACAATATAGCATGACTGCAGATGTTGAACGAAGAACAAGACACAATAGCCAAATTTATAGAACAGACAAAACTTCAGAGATAAATATATTCCAAGTGAACTAATGAAGAAGAAAATATACAGGATAGATTAGACCAGTTTTGGCATATAGAATATTAGCATGGTGTACTGCACACAAAAGTAACAAGTTCTCAAAAGAAAAGTTGAACCTCAGAATTATAAATGGAATCTCAGACTCAAAACTAGTCGCACTGGACTGAGGA
Organism: Meghimatium bilineatum; assembly: GCA_034231615.1. Classification (NCBI taxonomy): domain Eukaryota; kingdom Metazoa; phylum Mollusca; class Gastropoda; order Stylommatophora; family Philomycidae; genus Meghimatium; species Meghimatium bilineatum. Next base: position 74,232,465 of record CM067299.1, on the reverse strand, counting down.
GTCATGAGTCACACTGGACTGACGAGTCATGTGCAGAAAGCTCATAATGCTTTTTATTGGTAACTTTTTCTACACTCTTTTGCCAGCCAATGAAATGTACACAAGTTAGATTAGTCTTACACAGCGCTGTGAAAATGGGTAGTACTCAGGCTTGTCCAACAAAGATCTTGACACTTCCAAACCAGAGACTCCATGGAGAACCTGAAGCGAATCACACAGTTTATTGGTACTTGACGACCAACAGGAATGATGATTATTATTAGTGTTTAAAAATGTCATAAAACGTGTATACATATGCATTTTACATTTATTTTAACTTAATATATGCATCAACTATAAAAAAAATCTATTTCCAGCAGCCTCACAGTAGATAATAGTTGTATATAAATAGACAATGTGATGATAGACTTGTCAATGTCCCTGTCATTATATGTGCCACAACCTATTCCACTTTCTGCATTACAGCTGACATTTTTAGCAGTTTGAGTAGCATTTTCCTTATTGGTTGTCTATCAATGTAATTTAATTCCTTATGGGCAGGGCCTATATTGATGCTTGATAATGAAATAAAACATCCAAAATTGAATTTGGAGAGCATTAATATTTGAGCCTATGCTTTATAAAGCTCACTTATATTGTGGCCAACACTTTAGGACTGAAGATTGACTCACTTTCTGCCACATAGGGCACATTTCTGTCAGAATTAATCAACTAATAGCAGATAATGCAGTGGATGAAGTATATAAGTATGAATTTGTACAGTATGGTACAAAATCAGGTTATCGTTTTCTAGCAAGCAGGTGAAAATGAATGTTCAGTACAATTGAGCTCACAGGATTGTCATACTGCAATAGTGATAACTTGACTATGAGATTCCATTATCACTTTTCACTATAATATAAGGCCCTCGCAGAAGAAGAATGTTGGCCATTGTACAAATACTATTAACATATTAGCTACTTTAAACCTATGATGACCATTGTCCTGCTACAACAGAGACAATGAGTTTGAGAATCAATGCAAATAAACATAAGACTCATAACATGTAAGGCCGTAGAAATGAACAAATCCATTTTATGCAGATATTTCAATGGTGACATTTCAGTGGGCAGACATTTTACTAGGTAAGTGGAATCCATTTATTCTCAAAAACTTCCCTTATCAGCAAGCAGAAATAACGTGTCATGCCATTTTACTTCTTATTGGATTTTGAGAATGAAAAAATCATACTACGTAATATATAATTTGCTATATAACTTTATTGAGAAGCTATGAGTATAATAGATGCAAGCACAAATGAGCTGTAATAATTTTGATAGAATAACTTTGTTCTTCCTGCTGTCTACCAGGTTTGTTACACATTTGATGAAAAGGATTCAGAAGGGCCCAGTTAGAAATATTTCTATCAAGCTGCAGGAGGAGGAAAGAGAGAGGAGAGACAACTATGTTCCTGAGGTTTGTTAAGTGTTGTGTGCTCTTGAACTTATTTTTCCCTTATGGTTTGGTTGCTGCTTGTCTTCAAAAGCAGTTAGCCAGTGTAAATAAGGGTACATTGAAGGTTAGGTAGTTGAGGTCTAGACCCTTATTATTGGTCTAGCACTTTACCGATCTAACTACAATATCTATGTTCAGCATGTTTTAATGACTGCATCATTTAAACTTTTACTTTCTGTTCAAAACAATTTTGTGCAATCTATATGTTATTGTTTGTTCCATATAATTCATCTACATTTGAATAAATGATTTTTCAACTTATCCAGTTAATTTAATGGTATAACAAATCTAAGATTACATATATAAAGCAGAATTTGAAACAGGAAGCAGTAGCACCAATTACTGGGTACTATCCTGCCTTGGACATGCGTGAAACGAAACAAATTGTAGCATGAAACAAAATATAGCGAAACCAAAGGGAAAAGATGAATATTTAACTGTTTGATAACTAGCTGTAGCACATCACCTTTATTTATCACCAAGATCCATATTATATTTTGAGTCTCTGTAGGGTTAATTTAAAACCGATTTTTGCACATGAGTAGTTCAGATTTCACGATTCCTCTTTGTGTTTATATTGCAAGAATATCACGCCTGACTCATTTGGTAATAAATTTTAAAACTTTTTGGAGTTTGAAACATCTTATTCGCAATCAAAGATATTATTCATCTGTATAGTTATGACACAGCTTTAGTTATGCAAATATGCACAATAGTGATTTGAGTACCCAATATGAGTACAGAAAGGGGTATTGAAGTTCCTTTATTAGATAGACCTATTGTTCGAGCAAGGAGAAAATTTGTGATAGTAATTGTGGAATCACGAATGTTGCTGGAGTGATATAGTTTTTCCAGGAGAATTCTGTAGAGAACATTGGTCCTGTACATAATCTTGATGAGTGTTATGCCTTATGAATACTTTAGCCGCGTCGAGGAGTGTTATCAATATGTAGCCGGTGAGACAAATTTGTGTGTAACATAACACCAGTAACAAGTACTGGAAGAAGGCAATGGGCATCTGTAACTGAAATGAAACTTTTTTAATATTATGATGGTCATGAATATTCTTCCTGAGCATGACATGTATTAGAGTACGGATGATGGGTTCAATGTTTCAGGAATAACATCCTGTTTGGGAAAAGATTTGAGAATATATCTCTATATTTTCATCTCAATGAATGACTCCACTAAGTAGCACCCAAAATTGATAATTCTTTCTCTCTTCTCCCCCCCCCCCCCCCCAAATTCTGAGTTTGATAATTTATTCTGGAACATATGTGTTAAATTATTGTTTGTCAGTTTCATTGCTCAAATAAAATGACGACAGCATGCATTTCCATTCTCTGGACTACATCTTGCTGGAAATCTAGAGAGAGATTTTAAGCGGGAGTTTGAGAATGAATGCTGAAGAAGAATCTTCTGCGTTCTTTTCAAAATCTTGCAGAATAGTAGGATGTAGTCCAAAGAACGGAATACTTTGTGTAATGGTTTATAACTTTGCTGTGATATCTACACATTTTGTCCCAAGATATCTTAGTATGGCTTCTGTGTCACGTAAAAACTATACAGGATGGAACAGCCAACTCCACCTCGTGACCTTAGTCGGCTTGTATGACATGCATAAAAGGTAAACTGTTGCTATTCTTTGCTCCCTTTTCTGACCAGGCAACACAAAGCCATGCTGAAGTCGGATGTGTCAGGCCGAAAGGCGCAGATATCGCAGCAATGCTGCAAACCATGACACAACGCATTCCGTTCTCCGGAATTCATCCTGCTAATCTGCAGGAGTTTGAGAATGAACACAGAAGAAATTTTTGTGGTAGCAAATACCTAATACATAATTACTATATACTTCCCATATCTTGGTCATCATAGAAGTTAAAACGCTCATGTTATTTTGATCATACATTTTTTAATTGTCTGTATATTATCATAATTATCATTGTAAAATGAATCTGGTACATAAAGCACATATTGTCTGAATGATTTTCTACAGGTATCAGCACTTGAAATGGACATAATTGAAATTGATCCTGATACAAAAGAAATGTTGAAAAGTTTGGTAAGTACAATAACAATTATTTTAGTACATAAGCAATTACATGGAAACACCTTGTAGTTTTCCTTCACTTAAACACATTTGTCAATACACAAACAGAAAAATACATTTGTTGCATTATACTTCCAGCATTAAATGTTAGCCTCATTATCTTTAATACACAACAAATCTTACCTATTTTGGAAGGAAAATTGACAAAGCAGGGGAACATATTAGTATGCTGACAACAGGATTGAGGCTAGGTTTGCTTTAAATACTCTTTCCCCAGTATGAAATTCCTCAGCATTGCCCCAGAGATACTAGATTAGGATTATTTAATACAGGTGTGAAGTTGTTTTATGGCTCCAAAACATTAAATTAACTCTGAGAATCATAGTCAAACTGCAGATATTTCAAAGAATTATTACTGTTTATTAAACATCATATATTTTTAGCATTCATCTAGCACAGGGGTGGGCAAACTACGGGCCGCATGCGGCCCGCCATTGGATAATTTGCGGCCCTCAAACACATTTTTAAATACACGAACATTGTTAAAATATTTGCAAAACCTTTTATCCATATTAGAAAATATACTGTTATAGTGTAAGTCTGTTAGAAATGTAATTTATTTCAGAAGTTATCTACATTATGTAAAACTACCTTTCTTTACAATAAAAATATTTGATTACTTAACGAGAATTTTAAACAAAAACATACATAATATTATATGCGGCCCTCCAATAGCTTTCCAATATAAATGCAGCCCTCTGAACAAAAAGTTTGCTCACCCTTGATCTAGCACAAGGTAGTAGTAGAATTGATATTTGTACATAAGTTCGCAAATTTAGCTCTTCATCATATTTTCACATGTTGTCAAATGCATAATGTTAATAGTCATATAATCATATTTTAATTTCTTTCTCTCAGGATTTTGACAAGCTACCTCACCTTCAGGTCACTCAGCCAAGTACTAGCTTTGTTGGGAGAGCACCTCCAGCCGGTGCTAGAACTTGAGTTTTACAGAAATACATATTTGTTCAAATGTGAATAAAAATTTATTATAAACTCACATTTGTATTGCAAGTGTATGTTTTTTACAATAAATATTCTTGATATTGTGTTTACATATTTATATAATATTTGTTGTTTTATCAAATTCTGAACATTATATACAAGATCTGCACAGTGATTTTGTAGTTGTGAACATCACCTGCTCATCTATACACTCATCCATATGACACCTGTTTTGTTGGCACAAGTTTGTAGATGGGTTGGTTGGTTGCTGATCCAGCGGTCCATGGGCTCATGCCCTTTGACCCAATGCCATTGTGTGATATATGCATGTGTTTGTGAGTTGTTGTTTTGTTCCATATAAAGTGTTCCATTTAAAGTTTGCAGACCATGTATATTCCTTGAGCAAATCGTGTCTTAGGTTTGTTGAAACAAATTGCTGTATACTACATTGTGGTTGCGTGCTAATTCCTACAGGATGTTGATGGCATTTATTGATTAAATCCAGTGACATCTCCAGTGTTATAGGTCTCTGAATATAAATTTTTCTAAATCCAATTCCCTGCAGTGTAGTGTAATGCACAGCGAAGGTTTTCTGTGGTCCGCCACAAATGAGCAAGTTTACAGTGCAAAAGACATCATCAAAGAAGTCCCTAATATCACCTCAACTAAAGTCTCTGGCACAGGAAATAATTGCACACAAATATGATCTCAAAATATGTACACAGATAGATCGGCAGAGGGAGCTCTAAAAATTGTGGAGTTTGTATAAGATATATCAGTGGAAAGAACCTCAGTACAGCATTCCCAACAGGAAAGACATGCTCAAACTTCACAGCAGCAGCCAGGGCACTCCTGCAGGTACTGAGAGCACTAGCTACCACAGATATTCAATACCAACCAATGCAATATTCACAGACTAGATCCTTATTGGAATATTACAAAAAAAACAAATGAGAGCACAATACAAACATTAAATAAAGCTGGGGAACATAATAAACGCTCAAACATCAATCTTCAATGATTACCCACCTATTGTATAACTGGAAATGCACTGGCAAAAGCAGATATTAAAATGGAACAATTAGCTATTCTCTGCCGCACAGTGAGGCCAAAACACTAATCCTAAACCATTATACATCACAGTGGAAGAAAGATGGATATTGAACAGAAACGACTCTATATAAACTCCATAGGCAACATCAGATTTTCATCTTTGAAATTCGAACTGGCCACTGCAGACTACAGGGCCAGTTGTACCAGATCAGGTTGGCCCACACAAAGGAATATCCAGGCATACAGATCCCTGAACACATACCCAAGACTGTCCAGATTGGGTTGTTAAAATCCTTGCCCTTTAGGTAGTCATATTGAAACATACCATTCAACAGGGAAGAACAAAAATTGGATATCAGCACCATGCCGTAAAGATTTTTTTTAAAAATAAATCCACGAACAGGAAGAAGTAACCATATTTTAAGTAATCAGGTCCGCTCTAGCGTCACCGAATCGCCTTCCAACTCAAGTAAACAGGTTTTCCGTACATGACCAACTACGTCCCTCCAAAAATATGTAATCTCGTCAAGACATTCAACTTGTGCCACTGTGAACGGACCAATCGAGACAATGATTATTACATCAACGAACATCTCGTACAAGTATGAAGTATCCACAGGAACACAAACATATAACATTCGTATTATATGGGTCTGCTTTAAATATAAAATTAACCGAAGATGTATCTATGGCTCTGGATGTATCAAATACAGTTTACATCTTGAACACTCTTTATTAAGTTAATTAGTCGTTGAATCATCGTCATTGCACTCCGGACAATTCCATAGGTGCTCAGATCTCTTGAGTGTATCTGCCATTACACGTTGACTGACCATCGTTTTTTCTCGCCTACGAAAACGCTCCTTTCTAGCGACACCATTTTTCAAACCAAGCTTCCTTATTCTAGTCATGAAAAATTCTTGAGACTAACGGGAATTAAACCAGTCCGTTCAACGGCACCAAATCGCCTAGCAACTATTGAACACGCGTTCGTCCGTACTTGACTAACCGCATCTCCAATAAAAAATGCGATTTCATCAAGCCTTTCAAACCGTGCACACAGTCACCAGAACGGACCGATCGAGACAAGGACTATTACAACAACAACAAACATCCCGTACTGGTATTGAAATATCCTCAGTAACAACAAACATATAACATAATATCCGTATTAGTTATACAAGGACCGATAGGTCTTCTTGTAAACATGGATAACATATATAGACAATACAATTTTGCTACGAATAATTGCTTATACAAGTAAATTTAAGTAGGAAGCCAGAGGACAATTAAAAAAAATTCTTGAGACTAACGGGAATTGAACCAGTCCGTTCAACGGCAGTATATCATGTATCAAATACAGGTTATGGTATGTTTGTTGTTACTGAGGATATTTCAATACCAGTACGGGATGTTTGTTGTTGTAATAGTCCTTGTCTCGATCGGTCCGTTCTGGTGACTGCACGGTTTGAAAGGGTTGATGAAATCGCATCTTTTATTGGAGATGCGGTTAGTCTAGTACGGAAGAACGCGTGTTCAATAGTTGCTAGGCGATTTGGTGCCGTTGAACGGACTGGTTCAATTCCCGTTAGTCTCAAGAATTTTTAAAAATTGTCCTCTGGCTTCCTACTTATATTTACTTATTCTAGTCATGGAACATCGTAACTTGTAGTCATATGTTCGTGCGTTTTTCCTTAGGGCATTCAAAATGTCTGCCCGCACCAACGCTCCACCAACTGCCATAGTAGCAACCTATCTTCTCTCTCATCACCTCGGACTCCCGCATGTTACGGCACAAAAATAGTCACTTTACGCAAACATGAATTTTTCACTGCATCCAGCTACTGTTCCCGAATGTACCCCACCTAAACTTTCACAATCATGCTCATGGAGTCACTGAGTATACAGGCATGCTCGCAGACAGTCTGTGAGCACACCCATTTCAAAGCTTTGGTTACTGCCAAAATCTCCATTGTCATGATGATGCTTGTTGTCTAAGCGAATGCACCACTTTCCTCTCTGATGGACTCCCCCCCCCCCTTGAACCGTGAAGGCCCAGTCACTCCTGATGTGTCTCAACCGACCCATCTGTATATATAATCATGTCACCTTCCCTGGAATTCTCATCGATCAGAGCTAGCACCTCCGACTCGACCAATGTCGGACACCATTCTCTGCACTCTCTACTGAGTGTTATTATTACTTCGAAAGGCTGTCGGACACTCTGAGGGTTCCAGGCTCCATTCGACTCAGGTAGTACATCCTCCAATCTGCACACGCTCTGTATAACGCCATCTGTGTGCCCCATCTACGACTTTCCTCTCTTATGCCGACTGCCTTTCACTTTGATAATTTCAGAGTGTAGAGGGTGCTCCTTATTAGCGGTGATTTGTAGGTAGTCCCGCGCCCTTCATTTTCTCTGCAGTTGGGCAATCAAGAGAGTATCGCATGGTCCGTGCCGACGTATCTCTCGTACAACCCAAAGTGATTCTCATTGCCTCATTCTTGATTCTATCCAACCTTTTTGTTTGAGTCTGACTCAGTGCCAGTGAGTACTTTACCACCGCCATCACCAATCCATGATACAGCAGAAATAGCAGCCTCTGTTCACATTGAGCAGCAGCCATAACTTTCATCGCCGCCTTATTTCATCACGACCTTTATACGTCTTTACAATGATGTGGTCAACATGATCTTTGAAACTCAGACTTTGGTCCAACATAAATTAAGTGTTACTGTGCATGTAATATTAAGTAAATATTGAAACAAAAAATATAAAAAGGTTTAATGGCAGCGTTCCTTTTAACAATACACGGGATCGACGTTTCTACCAAATATTACTTTATCCAGATAGGGACAAACAGAATGGAACTAGTGTTTTTTGTGGTTTCCTTCTTTGTTTGTCCCTATCTTTTTTACAAAGACATTTTGATCGCAACATCGATACTGTGTCTTCTTCTTTCGATCACTTGAAACATGTCTATATCTAATTCTGTCTCCTAAATAAAACTCACTGCTAATTGTAGTTCACACAGTGGTCAATTGAGCTTCGATTACAGTGTTGTTTCCTCTGGCCAATATGTCTGTCTCAGCGTTATATACTCAGAACACTCTTGGAGAATATGTTTGGCGCTCTGTGCTGCCTGTGCACTTGGCTGTGTTGCCAATCCTGAATTGTGTGTACATGTGACTGCGGAGTTGATTGTGTCCTGTTCTGAGGCGTAGAATTACAACTTGTTCTAACTGTTCATAATGAGATGTGTTGGTGTTTTTGGCTTTCTTATTGACTTGATAATCTGTTTTTTTTTTCTAATGGTAGGTGATTAGTACATCTGGTTGGTCTTCGGCAGCACCTTCCTTGGCCAGTTGGTCTCCTTCTTTTTTTATTTATGGTACTCCACAGTGAGAGGGTACCCACTGCATTCTTACCCTATACTGGTAAGGCAGATCATTAATTAGTTTTTGTAAGTCTGTTAGTTTTCCAGACTGGAGAGCTTGAAGCACTAACTTTGAATCTGACAGGAATACTGTGAGCAAGGGTTGGAGTTCAGCAGTTTTCCAGTTGCCAACCTAATTTTCTAGATTTCTGCATCATAGTTATTGCAGAATTGCCCTGTTGGTGTTCTGATCGTATCTCTAGGCCTGTGTGGATATTCTATACATACAGCTGCACCTCCATTCCTCATTGCATTCTTTGCTGACTCATCTGTGTATATTCTGTATACTCTTGTCCAGGAAACTGAAGATGGTCACTACTTCCAAGCTGTTTTCCAACGACTTGTGTTATGTTCAGTTAAAGACCTGGTGAGTGGAATTCCAAGTCTAGTTTAGAGGTGATATGCCATGCTCTCGAGTAGATGGTTGGTGAGTCTGCTAGTTGGTTAATAAGTATGAACTTATATTCGTCCTGTCAGCTCTCCTTCCTCTCTTGTTCATGTGATCATAGTCCCAGCTCTGTGAGTCGCTGTTGAAGTCACCACACACCATTAAGTCTCTATTTTTCTGGGATTGTGTCTAGTGCCAATAGTATATTATTTGGGCAGTAGTTCAGGTGATGGAATTTTGTAATGTCTATTTTTAGGTGGAGCTTCTGGTATTCTGGGAACTTCATATACGCTTCTAGCTGACATGCATTAATATTATTTTTAACAAGTGTTAGAATTTCAATAGATACTGTGTATTGTTCAAGGTAAAACTTATATTCAACAAGAAATGAATTGAATTCATATATCTTGATCATTTAAAAAAAATAATGACAATTTTAAGAGCTGTTTCCCTTTAAAGCCAGATGTCCTCAAAGGATTCTTGAAACTTTCAAGTTGATTCATGATTTGTATGATTTCTGCATGTATTGAAATATGTTAAACAATTTTGTTCCCAAACTAATTGCGCAAATAAACAATGTTTGTGCATTTTTACAAGGTATAATTGTCTTATTTATTATCACTTTAGTTAGTTTTCTAAAATGAAATATTCAATATTGATGCCACCTTAGTTTATTTATGCATTTATTTAGTTTTTGTAAAAATAAACTCTTTCCCTCCACATACGCCCTGATATAACCAATATCAACCATGTGGACAGGCAGCACAGAGTGTCAAACAAATACTACAAGAGTGTTCTGAGCATGAAACGCTAAGGCAGACATATTGGCCATAGGAAACAACACTGGAATCAAAGCTCTATGGGACACTGTATGAACTACAAAAGACAGTGAGTTTTATTAAGGAGACAGAATTACAAATATAGACATGTTTCAAGTGAACGAAAGAAAAAGAAGAAGAATAACCAATATGGACACAAGTCCTAGGTTGAAAAGTGCGGGCCTCTACCAAATGTGGCGAAACGATCACTAAACAAACCCTTCACAAAGTTTTTTTTTTTTTAAAGCAGGTACAACGAACACTTGTAGATTCCGGTCTTAGGTTAAAAGTGTCGTGACTCGGCCAGAGACTTTAATCCCACAGTCAATCAGTCAGTTCTTCTTTTGCGAAGTTTGGCACATAGGACAGATGTCATAGTTCTCCATGCCTGTCGGTCAGTTGCTAGGGATTGCAGGTCTTATGCATTTATGCATTTTGATTTTAATTCATTCATAAATCCCACAGTTAACCCTAAAAAATACAACAATATTTAAGGCTTATTGTCATTAGAAAATCAATTCCGGATTTCGTGATGACAGTATTACCAGAACAGCAACCTCCACTTTTTTGTGATGATTGTGAAGCTCATATAGCTAAATTGGACTGACGTCATCGATTTAAAGGACCATACCTCACCATAAGAGGTACATTTTACCACCCCCCCCTGAGAACCCGCCCCCACCAAAGTATAGAGGAAATGGTAACACACCCGTTAACTTACTAAATATCATAATTAAACAAAAATGCATACACTTGAAATATTTATCAACATTTTTAGCATGAAAAATCTTTTCTGATGTAGTAGAGGGTTAACATACACACACACACACACACACACATATATATATATATATATATATATATATATATATATATATATATATATATATATATATATATATATATATATATATATATATATATATAATAGTTACTTAACATACGGTACATTTTAATGCAGTCTTCAGATCATTCGAGTTGTGCATGTAACCAACGGACCCTCCAAGTGTCGTATTAAATGTAACTTTTAATTGGGGTGCAGAGGGATATGCATTGCTCTTGTGCAATTACAGGGTTAGCAGAACACCAAGATCCTAAAAATAACTCCTTCCTTCTTGTGATGCACCCTGGAAACAGATTGCTTCAATGCTCGAGTGAAGCAATTTATGTAACGTTTTTGTGATCATGTCATTGCAGTGCAGACTTGGAATCTTTGAGAGTTGGATTTAGAACCGCTTAACCCTCATAGCAAAAACACTCTTCTTCGTTGAGTCTGTTGGTATCTTTTGGGGTGATGTATTGTATCGGGTTTGTCTTCCCCTTCCATTTAATTGTTCAGCTTTGACGTGTATGTATTACTGTTTATTGTTTGTGCTTCTCTGTTAGACAGTGGGTGTCTGTGTTTTCCCCCCATTTTACTAGAATATCTTTATGTTGTTGGCGGCGATTGTTGACGATGTGACAGAGGCTGATTCTCTTCAGTCTGCTTGTGGTTGATCTAGAAATTTGAGCATGCACTACATAGTTTTATTTGTGCATAATTTTTTTCCAATTAGACATGCATTCTTTCTTCCCTCTAGTGGGCGGATTTGTCTTCATGCCTCTTGAGATTAGTCGAAGTCAAGCAAACTCATTGGGGACAATGCGTGGGCCTATAATTAAACGAGACAAGTTCTGTAACAGCGTAACACCTCGTATAATATAGGCGTAATAGACCTACGCCACAAGATAACCTGAAATAAAATCTTGCCGAAATCAGATGTGCTGGGACGGAAGGAACAAAATGACTCAGCCCCAATATGAAACCAGCAGAACGTAATTCACTCTTTCCGGTGGAAGTTACACGAAATTTCGTAGGGGGGTTATCAGAGATTGAACGCAGAGAAAGATCAGTCACATAATCAGGAATAGAGAATCTAAAAATAAAATTACAATGTAGTACTTTAAATGCAATTTGTTTATGTAGCTGCCCAAACTGTAATCTTCTCCGTGCAGTCAAATAAATATTTAAAGAGAATAACCTATAACTAGTTGCATCCCGGGTTCAGTCACACGTGAATACCTCTGTATTTAACTGTGTGAACTGAAAACACCATTGTTAACGAAACATTAAATAAAACGTAGCCAAAACACAAGACGCAGGAAATGACGTAAACATAATCCATAACAAATTTATTTGCTCAATATTTTCCAGTTAATACATAATAATAATGTTTAAATCCAACTACTCTGCAGAAGTACACGCTCTAAGCATTGCTGCAAAAATAATTAAAAACTCAATAAGCCAATATCATCAAGTGGTGTTTCTCACTGATGCAATGCCTGTCCTACAAGCCCTTGACAGACTACCAGACTTGGAAAAAATTATGCGAGAAGTGAGCATCCAAAGAAGAGTATTGCTACAATAGATACCATACCACTGTGACATACCAGACAATGGAAAGGCAGATATGCTAGGAAGAGATGGAGCAATACAGATACAAAAAAAATAACAAGAAATAACCTTTCAGGAAAAGATAACTATTATCAAAGCTGTTAGAAAAGTCGACCACCTAAAAGAGAACTACCATTATCTTGACAGAGCTGATCTATCAAGTTATCATCTTCCGTATGAGAACATGATACAATAGCCACTTAAATAGACTAAGACTGGTTCCATCACATCTGTGTTCATGTGGGTAAGCAGCACAGACTGCTTACACATCATCAGAGGGTGGAGCACTGAAAACAGAGACAGACATACACAGAAAACTGTATGGAGCCATGATGAGTTTTACAATACAGAACCATTTATAAAAAAATGGACTTACTGTGTAAACATGTTAAAATGCGAACTAGAAAAAGAAGGTTTGAAGTTAAATATGTCTTGGTAACGAGCAGCAGCGATTAAGGTTGACAGTAATGTAGGAGAAAGCAAAAAATATGCGTAATGTCTTTTTTTAAATTTTCCAACTTCATACATAGGAGTGATGTGCCGCCATCTTTACTTTCCCAGAGAAATTAGTACAAATTTCCTTTGGTTGGGTTGATATATCAGCCGTTGATGATTTGTAAAATATATCCATCTTTATTGATAAGCAACCATTAAAATAATTTTTGTTCCTTATTTATTTCCTATAAGAATTTTAGAACACGGTCCATTATTAGCGTGTCAGTCTATATAGTTTCCTTATAAGAAATTAAGATATTGCCACGATGCGTTGCACCAGCCATAGCAATTTCTACTTACTACTCTTATGTCTTGTGGTACTTGCTTGGTTATCAGTTGCTACCGTGTTGTTATGTCTGCCTTAATTAAAGTGAGATTGTTTACTATCACCGGGTCACAGCATGCCAGGTTCGAAACCACGTCCGGTCGAAAAAAAAGTCGCCCGATCGTGATTTCTCGTCTTATACGACCGCTTTCTCCAGTCGACCAACTGGAAATGGGTATCTGACGCATACCTAGTAGTTGCTGCGGCGTAGTACATGATGGAAAGGTTGTTGCCATGGGACCTACCTTTGTATTTTAATTACGTACTGTTCTCGTTTATGTGTTCCTCTGTTATTCTATCTATTACCGTATCTATGTTGAGGTAAATTACTACAGTGGCTACCATCCCACTGGGGCATACCTGGAAACAAAACGGTAGATCTTCTAGCAAAAGATGCAACACCACAGGAACAAAAAGACCAAGAAATCACCTACCAGCAAAAGAAGAGTCTCATGAACGATATTAGGAAAGTTGACCACCAAAAATACAACTATCACTATATATCATCTTCCGCACTAAGACAGGACACAACAGACTAGAGTCACTTAAATCACCCAGGTGTCCATATGGATAGGTAGCACGTACAGCAGAACATGTCCTGCATGATTGCATTATGCTAAACCAGTTGAGGGAGGAGCACTGGCTCACAGAGGCAGACTTCCATAGAATGAACACACACGTTCTTTGTAATGTCTGAGTTTTAATATGAGTTTATAATGCACGAATGTTCTTTGTGATGACTTTGACAGGTTTATTATGATTTTATAATGTATGTTCGTTTTTCATGATGACTTTGAAACAGTCTTACTATGAGTTTATAAGTATGAATACGTTCTTCGTGACGCCTTTAGCTTAGTATTGTCAAAAGTTATAATATATTGGCAATATCTAGCAAATGCAACTTGTAATCACATCATTCTTCATTCGCATTTAGACTTTCACATCGATGAGTCTGACACAGGTAGCAGTCAACAAATGGTTTCCAGCAAGGCCGTAAAGTTTTTAATGAAGGGATACAGTAACACAGACTTTAAATCTATGGATAATTTATATAACAGTTTACTCTACGTTCATATTTGTAAAAACAATATTAAAATAATGTTACGGTTAATGTAGTTTCTTCACCAGACTACAATAATTTCAGCGAAAACAGACATTGTCTAAACTCGTGTATATGCGTCTGTTTATGTAACATTGCGACCAGTGTTATATGATCCACTGCAGACACTCGTATATTAGTGGAGCTGTATAAACTTTACTGATATAGCTTGAGGAATTGTGTCTGTGTTTCCTGTGCTATTCTCATTCAGTGGCATACCCGATGTCCAGGTATTTCTTCGAGTCAGACGGCCTTTAAATACGTCAACGAAGGTCTTGCGGAACTTGCAGCTGATAGCGCAGTAAAGTGGGAAATTGACGCTTGAATTTATCATGATCAGTACTGTGTTGATGTGTTTCAGTGCGAGATATTGAGGCCGACTGAAGACCCAGTTACGACCTTCAGATGCGATAGTCAGACCAAGGAACACTCCTACAGAGTGACAAGCGATGAAAACTAGAACCGTAGCCACTACTATAGCACTGACATGGATCATGTCTACCGATGTCATACTGGCAGACGAAGATGCTTTATGATTAAGCATATGACTTTGATGAGTAGCCAAGAAGTAGATAAGGAAAGAATTCGCGATGATGAGCAGGAAGACCGGTATAATTGCAGCTAAAGCAATGTTGGTTGCGTGTAAGTACGTTTCATAAGTCGGTGTGTGGATCAAGTGAGTGGTAAGAAGTGGTTGTGGGCTGCTTAGATCATGATTTGGTACGTACTCGAAAAATTTGGAAAAGTGGAAGATGAATGACAGGACAAAAATGGCAGTTATAACCAAACGGGCTCGCGATATGGAGCACACAAGTCGAGGGTGAAACATAAACCGCAAGGATATGAATCTTTCGATGGTCACTGCCACAGTCAGCCAACACGTGCAAGTCAGGAAAACGTTGTTCATAACGTACCTGAAAAAGAGTGGAAAAACCGTTTTCATGGATGTAACTTGTTAGTATGAGAAAACTGAACTCTAGTCTGAATAAAGTAATATAACAACTTATATTTGTCATTGATACACGGCTCCTTTAAGTTTAGAAGCAGGTCTGCAGAACTGAGACTACGACTTTATGCGTTATGGGCAACAGGGCCGGCCCTAACAATTACGGGGCCCAATGCGAAACGGATTGCGCGGGGCCCAGTCTGGGTAGGGAAGAGGATAATAAAATAAATTCTAATATGAATTTATGGGCCTATGAAGTGCGGGGCCCACTGCGGCCGCATAGGTTGCAATGGCCTAAGACCGGCCCTGATGGGCAAGCTCTGTCCTACTTTTTTCATACACTTTCTGAACGTCGGTTGTGATACCACTAGATATTGGTTTTGGCACCCCCACCCTATCATCGCTATAGTTCATAGCTATAGATACTATTCTGATAAAGGGTAAAAGGGAAGGTGTGGGTGAATGGACGCGGGATGATTTAAAATAAAAGCTATTCTCTTTGTTTTGAATGACATTTGTCTTGGAAAACCATTACATTTTCAGTAGTTTAATCGTAAAAAGAGGGGTGGGGAGGAGCAATTTCTGATTCTTGTTGTGCTGTGCTAAATCAAGTATCAAGTCCTTCTCCGGAGTAGTGTTGCGCCCAGATTGGTAGTTAATGAGTTTGCCTCTCTTGGAGAGGCGTTCCTTCTTTCAACCAGCGGACAAAGTCCAATTAAGTTATATCAGGACACACTACCATAACATATTAGAGGTAACAAAGACCCCAAGTTATACGTTGCGCCCAGATCCATAATAGTGTCTCTCTTCTTCGCTGATCCGACTGTTCTCCGCTCTTTTTATTGGGAAGTGACACAAAATATATGCAAAGTGACCAATAAAAAATGGACTCAGCCTGGGATAGACTGGGTTTTGCTATCAGGTTGTATATACACTTAAGTATGGTGTTCTCAAATTGACCAATGACCAGTCGCATAAGTGTACAATGTATTCCCCATACGTCTTGATGTTGTGAAAATAGATGCGGATCACGTTTGATTTCTGGTTTACAACTCTTTTATGTTCTGCAGAAAATAGGTCACATTTATCTGCTAGTTTTTACATTTATCTACCAGCGTTTTGCCGGGTCCCGAAACGGGAGCAAAGAATGGTATGTGTGCCTTCCATGCATGGTGCAAGAAGTGACTGTGGAGGTTGTTGAGTTGGATGTCCTGTCCCATTTAGGACTCCACTCCTCCCTATATCATTAGTAAAGTCGTATCTACAACCCTGACACAATCATGGATTGTGTCTACAACCCTGGCACAATCATTTAGTTTCAATTGATAAAGTATAGACACAACATGGATTATGTCTACAACCATGGCACAATCATTTAGCTTCAATTGATAACGTATAGACACAACATGGATTGTGTCTACAACCATGGCACAATAATTTAACTTCAATTGATAAAGTATAGACACATTATGGTTGTATCTTTGATCAATGGGCGAATGATGCTGTCCATAAATTACGTCAACATTTTTTGTGTGAATTTTTTGACCACAAATCACATTGTCGACATGTTAGGAATTGAGAACCACCACCCATTTCTTTATTACATCAACATTTTCTACCCCTCTCCCATACACCTTTTTTTGAAGAAAAATGACTAAAAATGTGTCATTTAGCAAGTTGTTAGCTCGTGGGTCGGCATTTCCCGACATTTACGGCGTGGAAGTATCTTTTGATACCTATCTGAAAACTGGTTTTAAGGGGACCTCTTACAAATTAGCTTTTTGTGCGAAATATGAAGAATGCATTATAACGTCAAATATTTTCTGAACGCCATGCCATCTTGTGCAACCGGAAGTACCGTATCTAACTCTGTTTCTATTTCTTCCACTTGTTTCTTGGTCCTACCCCCCCCCCCCCTCCCGTGAATGTCAGTCTTAGGTATTTGATACTATTATTATTGATGCATATGCTACCCA
This sequence comes from Meghimatium bilineatum, assembly GCA_034231615.1. Classification (NCBI taxonomy): domain Eukaryota; kingdom Metazoa; phylum Mollusca; class Gastropoda; order Stylommatophora; family Philomycidae; genus Meghimatium; species Meghimatium bilineatum. The sequence continues at coordinate 74,214,945 of CM067299.1, read as the reverse complement.
TCCCATCGCTTTTTACTTTCGTTACCGCGGTCTTTATTCTGTTCTTCGCCGAAGACGAATATGTCGGGTCAGTGACGAAAATAAAACTGCGACACAACGCATTTCCATTCTCTGGACTACATCCTGTTGGAAATCTAGTAGAGTCATTATTCTGCTACAAAGGAGATCCAGCAAGAGTTTGAGAATGAACACTGAAGAAGAATTCTGTTCATGGATATTTCATTCGTGGTACTATTCTAACATTTTAAACCTTGTGCTCTACACAGCTCGTATTCAAATTTGTAAAATTCATCTTCTTCGTACGCTCTCAAATATTTAGCACAACTGTCCGTGTTACTGACGGGAATAGGACAAATCTATGTGTACCTTTCAACCCATCACATCCGATTTCTGCATTTCTCAATTATACTTCTAATTATTATTACTTTAATACTTACACACATTGATTAGTACAACATCTTACCGAAACACAGTGTAATGACGAAGGAAACGTTTGAATGAGTAACTAGCAGCAATGGATTGGTTAAGTTCGAAAAAAGTAGGTATCTGGATTAGCAACAGCAGTAGATCAGACACCGCCATGGCAGTCAGGAAGCATGTCGTGGCTGCAACCATTTCCTTTCTAGTCAGTACACACAGACTTAACCCGTTTGCAACAATTCCCAGGGAGCAAATAATTGGCATCAGAACGTGATCGCAGATAAAAATTGTTCGTAGGACATATTCAGGAATCATTGATCCAGCTCTGATTGTAGGAGAGGTTGTAATCATGAAGCTAAAGTTTGAGCTGCTGTTTGTGTTATCTATTTCAGCTGGACTTTGGTGAACGAGGAAATCGGTTTGATTTATATCTGTGATCATGGTAGAAGAGAAGACGTAGAACTGCTGTGTACGGTAGACCAAATCTGAAACTACCAAAAGTAGAACAATTTATTAGCTGACATTCATTTAAATAAGAATTAGTGGCGGGGGTAAAAGATTACAGCCTCTTTGTCGCGAGTCACGTCACTCAACCGTGGAAGCACCTGATTTTGATTATATCATAGCATCTATTTCCGTCTACCTATAGGGCAGACAACAGTCCTCTTCAACTTCTACGCTTATTATAATTTAACCAGCCAGTTATTGGATCTAGATCAGTATTTTCTAGCCTCTAAATGAAGCCTAATTACAGATTGAATTTTCTCTACCTGGACATCAAATTGTCCCCTTGTGGGGCGTAAGCCCCACTCTAAGAAACACTGCTCTAGAGCTGTTGATTCTTCTAAGATGGCTTGTTGCTCTGCCATGTAGTTTGTTGATAATTTCCAGTAGCGACTGAGAGTTCTAATTTTGGGGTATTTGGTATTAGTAAAAGTATCCCAACTCCTCCTTTCTTTATTGCATCCTCTGATGATCCACCTGTGAAGACATCCACTGTGAGCTGGGGTATTGCGTGTCTAGGTGATCAAGTGTTTTTGCAGTGAGAGCAGAAGAATATCTTAGTTTTGCTCTCAATGCCTGGGATTGTAGGTTTTGCAGTATATATGGGTGAGGCGTTTGCGATGTTGGAATATTATTCTAGCTTTTCCCATTCATCAGGATTGTTGCTGGTTACTTCTTCATTGGCTTTCATACGTGTTTTTTTTTGCTAGGAGATTGAAGCTTGATCCTTTCATTTTTTTATTTGTTCATGTGTTTTCTCATTCATAGGGTGATGTTTAAGATGTCTAAATTGTTCCGTCATTATTGTGATATTTGCATCAAAGTCTGTTAGATTTTGTAATCATTCTGTTGCTTCTATCACAATTATCGGTGTGCTCCTTAGTCCTCCTGTAATAATTCGGAGACTTGGATTTTAAATTTTGTCCAGCTTCTGGAGATTTGTATTTGCTGCTGCTGCATATGTGCTCAATACATATTCCAGAGTTGGAAGAATATGACATAAAACATAGACTTGTTTTATGGTTTTTATGTCAGCTTCTCAATCTGTCCCAGATAGTTTTTTCGTTATTTATAGTCTGCGTGTGGCTTTTTTTTTTCATCCGTCTTCTCAATGTGTGATACCCATGACGTCTCTTGTCAATTTTTTTGGTCCCAGATAGACTGGGTTGTTTTATATTGGGAGTGGGATATTGTCTAGTGCGAGAGTATAATGTTCAGGGTTTGTGGAGAGGATGAAGAGTGTGGTAACGGATTTGCTTATGTTTATTTGAACGCTCCAGGTTGTTTATTGCCTCCTGCATTCTAACTTTTTGCAACTCCAATGCATTCTGAATCTATATAAATTATGAGTGTGGGGAATAGAATTCCTCCTTGTGGGACGCCTTCTGCTATGTTGACCATTTTACTTTTCTTTTGCTGGAGTTTGACTCTTGCATGTCTAAAGCTTTGAAGCTTTTTTATTCACTGTAGCATTTTGCCACCAATTTCTTTCTGGACGAAATTTTAGCAGTAGACTCTTTCCAGACACAGTGAAAGGCCTTTGTAAGGTCAAAGAAGGTGGTTAGCAGTTTTGGTTTTTTCTGGAAAGCATCTTCTATTTCCTGGACAAGGTTTTCCGTGCTTCTCTGTTTTCTGAAGAATTATTGGCTGTCGTCTAGAAGATTGTTTGTCTCCAAGTAGTTTAGGTTAAGAGTCCGTATTCACATTTTTTTCAATGACTTTTGCAAATCAGCTTAGTAAACTGATAGGATGGTAGCTTTTTTAAAAAAAAAATAAAATTTTGTTTGTTCAGTAATTGGAATTATTTCTGCTTCTTTCTATTCTTCTGGGAAGATCCCTTGTACCCAATGTTCATAATAGAGGTATCTGCTTCTCCCCATGGAATCTAGGCGTTGAACATTTCCTTTGTGATTCCATCGGCTCCAGGGGCTTTCCTCTTTTTGAGATTTTGAATTGCCATATTAAGGTCTGAATCGTGAAATGGCGAGCTTACTGCGCATGGACATAATGGCTGTTTTTATAAGGTCTTTTTGTCTCTCGTCTTACTTCGGCAGTTCTTGTTCTTATCTTGATTTTTATTTCGTCAGCATAGGAGTCTACTAGAACATTTGCAGCCTGTGTGTCAATGTAGGATGTCCATTGTTTTCTATGGTGATACTGCTTTAAGGGTTAGTGCTTCATTGAGGCACTTGATAAGGTGCCACATTTTTGTTGAATCTTTTTTATCTTGAGTGCTGCTGTTTTTTCTTTCCATCTGGATCTAAAGATGAATCGTGGACATGAGTCCATCTTAGATACATCAAGGCACAGGACCATAAAAATTGCAGGTTGTCAAAGTTTAGGCATGCCCATGTTAACTTGGAGACCGTTGGGGTATTACTGCCTTACGATGACCTTAATTACGTTTGATGGTCATAAGTCAGATATAACCGCATTGCAGTCACGTCCATGTTAAAAGTAACGCACCTCGCCACAAGAGGTGCAAATTAAATTACCTGCAATGTAGAACAAAAACACACTTTAAATTGTGGGAGTCGTATTGGCAGAATTACGTATACTTCTACTTTCAATACTCTTTATTTTTAGACGCCCTGATAGAGAAAGAACGAGTTGGAAAACCGTAGAATACTAGAAATAGAACAATAGAGGAAGAGAACAAATCACTTGAGATCTCGTAGGCACAGATGACGCAGTTCATGTTCAGAACTGCTCAGGGTTTGAAAATCGTTCATTTACATCAGTGTATCCCAACGTGGGGACCCACATCCCACAGGGGGGACAATTTTAATGTTTAAAGGTGGGGGGGGGGGAAGAAAAAATTCAGGGGGAAATAATACAATTTTCTTCTTCTTCAGTGTTCATTCTGCCAGATATCTCTTGTAGCAGGACAATTTTCCTACTAGATTTCCAGCGGGATGTAGTCATAAGAATGGAAATGCGTTATGTCGCCCTTTTATTTGCGCCAATGCCCCGACACATCCGTAGTCGGTGGGATACAATTTTGAATATAACAAACAAAAATATGTATATTTTGCACGGGGGGGGGGGGGCGGTGTCACAATTTTATAAAGACAGGTGGGGCATTGTAAAAATAAAGTTGGGAAACAATGCTCTAGAGCAGTGTTTCCCTACGTGGGGCCCACGCCCCAAAGGGGGGGGGCAATTTAATTGTTCAGGGAGGCAATTAGAAAAAGTTTCAATTAGGCTTCATTCAGGGATAATTCAATTTTTGAATATAAAAAATATGTATATGTTACATAGGGGGGAACTTTAGAAAGACTTTGGTGGGGCATGGTAAAAAAAAAAGGTTGGAAAACACTGCTCTAGAGGAACAGAGACTCAAAGGAGCTAACATAGTCTTTTTGTGCGACTGCATGTCAGTGCTCCAGGCTATTAAAAACGAACCTAAAGATCTGCTAACAAAACACACGTAGAACTTTTCGATCAATTGTCTGCTAACAATAAAGTTGTCTGCAGTAGATCCATATGTACTGTGGAATTGCAGGAAATAAGGCAGCTGACAGATTGGCAAAAGCAGGTGCAAAATAAAAAAAATAACTAACAATTCCATCACTAAATGTCACTTACTGAAGCAAAAAACTCTCATCAAAAGAAAATGCAAATATACATGGAGTCAGAGAACAGGGAGCAACTTTCTATAAGACCCAATTCTAAAGCTAACAGTTCACAGCAAACCAAAATGTTTAGGCTCTGCATAGGACACTGAAGACTACAAGCACATATCCACAAAATAATGGCTGTCCAGACTGACCAATGTCGATTTCAAAAGAGCCAGTCCCCAGACTGCAGAACACATTTTGCAAACATGTCTACTCTACAATGACCTGAGAACTAAAATATGGCCCCAAGAGACAGATCTGAAGGTGAAGATGTGGGACAACCGCGAAGACCTGCTGCTGACGACTGAATTCATAGTTTAGACTGAATTCATAGTTCAGACTGAATTCATGACGACCTTCCTGTTTAGATTTCTGAGCATAGGAAAACTGATCGAAGAAGATGTCCACGATTGAAAGATATGTGGCTAATCACAAAGAAACTTCATCTAGAGGTAGTCCGCCCCGCCAAAGCAATTTGACTTAACAGTAATACTGATTTAAAATGACAATATGCACAAGCCACTGAACTTTTTTTTTATGTCACTCGGCGAAAACTGTTTTTACGTCCTTTAGAAAATTAAAGGACTAGAAAAAAAGCTGGGTTTTCTTTTCTAGCTGACACATGACAAATGCTCAGCCCAACCTCCGACCAAAAAATATTGCCCATGCACAGAATTCT